>JAJHZJ010000090.1:14387236-14932236 GCA_023548195.1 Bettongia penicillata ogilbyi
GTCAGAGATGACACTCCCAAATCTACTTACAGTGACTAACAAACCCTATGGAAATAGTGAAATGTAGCATAATTGGCATTCAAGTAGTGGGAGTCAAAATAGTCACTAATTTATAAATATGTCATCATGTCATTAGCACAAAGGGTTAGTTTAATCTCCTCTTTGCCTATGTTTACATCTGTAATATCTTACTCTTTTTCTTGCTATGGTTGCCATTTTCAGAACAATGTCAAATAATAGTGGGGAATATGGGAATCCCAGCTTTACTCCCAGATTTATTAGGTGAACGTCTAGTGTTCTTTCTATTTCTTGTGCTACTTGATTTTGCTTTTATACAGGTACTTTTTATGATGCTAAAAGGCCTCTTTATGCTTATACTTTGTACTGTTTTTTAAGATAGAAGACTATTATACTTTTTCCAAAGACTTTTTCAGCATCTGTGGAGATAGTAATGTGGTTTGGGATGTTTTTTCTTTTAAATAGAAGAAGATGAGAAAGGAGTAAGCATTTATATAGCACCTAATATGTGGCAAGTGTGGTGCTAAGCACTTTTTCTAAATATTACTCATTTGATCCTTACAGCAACACTTTGAAGTATGTGTTATTATGATCCCCATATTACAAGTAAGGATACAGAGAGAAACAGATGTCAATCCTGCCCTTACACAGCTTATTTTTTTTTTAGTGGGGGGAAGAGACATAGGTTCTAGCTCTGAATGAGAGCGGGGGAGAGATTAGTGATTTGTCTAGTGTAACACAGTCACTAAGTATCTGAGACCAGATTTAAACTATTTCTTTTTTCTAGGCCCAGAATATTATCCACTCTAATGATTAATTATGTTGACTTTTCCTAATGTTGAATTATTCTTATATTCCTAATATAAATCAAACTTAGTCATGGTGAATGATTTCTTGTGTGAATCATGATAGTTTGATTAATTTAAAAATTTTGAATCTATATTCATTAATGATATTATTTCAAGTTCTTATCATACACTTTATCTTTCCCTGGTTTATTTTTTTGTAACTATATTTGTCTCATAAAAGGAATCTAGTAGTGTGCATTTTTAAGAATAATTTGTATAGTTTAATATAAATAGTTTTAAATGTTTGATAAAAATTCTCCTGTGAATATATAAAGACCATGAGTTTTATCTTTCCTCTCCTTTGTCTTTTTTTAAAATAATTAGTTTAATTTTTTTCTACCTCTTCTGATAGTTTGGGCACTCTGTATTTTATTGGGTCCTTTGAAATCTGCCGAGGTCAGAACCTCTGAAGATCCTTGGAATCACTTTGATATTGTCCAGGAACCCCAAGGGGGCTTCCCTTGGTATGCCTAGGTCTAAGGGCACCTTCATGTAAGGATGATATGAGCTTGTCCAAACGCTTCTCAGACATTTGATTTGGGAATGACCCAAAGGCCCATTCGATTACTTTTGAGAGTTTCTTCCTCCTCTTTCTGTATTCTAACTTTGGGTGGCATAAACTGTACATAGTAGGCCCTGATAGTTATTTTTTTCTTCTGGTTTTCTTGATGTGTGATTGATTCTCTAATCACACCACTTCTTAGAGCACCTTCCTTATCCTATCTCCTTGACCTATCTCCTTATTTTCTCCATGAGCTAAGAAGATTTTTATACTCTTAGGCTTCCTGGACAATCTCAAATCAATGTAACAATTTCTCAATTCTCAATCAAATTCTCAATCTCAAATCAATGTAACAATTTATTATGACCATTTTACAGATGAGAAAACTAAGGTAAACAAGGTTAAATAACTTGCCTGGGGCAGGCAGTGATTAGAAGTAAATTACAAGTCTGAGGAGAGATAGGGGAAAAAAAGGGAGAGAAGGGTAAACGCTAAGGAAAAATAGGATGGAGGGAAATACACCATTAGTAATGATAACTTTGAATGTGAATGGTATTAACTCACACATAAAATGAAAATGACTAGCAGGATAGATTGAAAAGCCCAAACTGAAAATATGTTTACAAGAAACACATTTAGAAATGAGAAATGCATATAGAGTAAAAAATATAGGGCTGTAGTAGAATTTGTTATCTTTTGGCTGACTTAAAAAAAATGAGGGTAATAATCATGATCTCATTCAAAGGTGAACTAAAATAGATTTAATTAAAGAACATGAACAGGGAAAGTACATTATGTTAAATAGTACCATAGGTAATGAAATAACAGCAGTACTAAGTTTATGTGTACCAAATGATATAGCATGCAAATTTTTAAAGGAAAAGATAAATGAATTACAGGTGGAAATAGATAGCAAAACCACAATAGAGAAGGACTTCAAACTTTCCCGCTCAGAACAAGATTAACCTAGCCAAAAAATAAATAAGAAAGAAAGCAAGGAGACAAATAAAATCTTAGGTGAGCTAGTAATGAGAGCTACCTGGAGAGAATTGAATGGGAAAAGAAAGAAGCATAACCTTTTTCTCAGGGGTACATGATAACTTTACAAAAACTGACCAAATATCAGGGCAAATAACCTTTATGTTAAATGCAGAAAAGCAGATATATTAAATGCATTTTTTCCAGATCATAATGCAATAAAGTTTCATTTAATAAGGGATCATAGAAACACAGATTAAAATTAGTTGGAGACCAAATAAGCCAATGTTAAAGAATGAATAAATTAAAGAACAAGTCACAGAAACTATAATTTATTAAAAGGAATGATAATAATGAGACAACATACCAAACCTATGGGATGTAGCAAAACCAGTAATTAGAGGAAAATCTATTATCTCTAAATGCTTAGATCTACAAAATAGAGAAAAAGCAGATCAATGAATTTGGTATTCAATTAAAAAAATCTGTAAAAGGAATAAATTAAAAATCTCCAGTTCAGCACCATATTGGAAATCCTAGAAATTAAAGGCAAGAATAATAAAACTCAATGTAAGAAAACTATTGAATAAATAAATAAAACTATGAGTTACTTTTATGAAAACAAAAATCAAAAAACATGGGTTAATATGATTTTTTTAAAAGAGAAGAAAACCAAATTAATAGTATCAAAAAAGAAAAGGGTGAATATATATATATATATATATATATATATATATATATATATATTACTAATCAAGATGAAATCAAAGTAATTATTAGGAGTTACTTTGCCCAACTGTATGCAAATCAATGTAACAATTTATTATGATCATTTTACAGATGAGAAAACTAAGGTAAACAAGGTTAAATAACTTGCCTGGGGTGACAAAGCTAGGAAGTATCTGAGGCTAGATTTAAACTTGGGTCCTCCTGTTGTGAGGGCTAGTGCTCCACATCCATTGCACCACTTATCTGCCCCTCATAGTATCTCTTTCTGCAGAGTTTTGTTGGTGATATAGAGAAATACCAGTGAGTTATATGGTTTTATTTTTTATATCCTGCTACTTTGCTAAAATTATTGTTTGAACTAACTTTTTAGTTGAATCTCTATGATTTTCCAAGCATATAATCCCGTCTTCTGCAAAAGAGATAGTTTTATTACCTTATTGCCCATTGTGATTCTTTCCATTTCTTTTGCTAGCGTTTCTGGTACACTACTGGTGATAATAGATAACCTTGTTTTTCTCCTGATCATACTGGGAAGCCTTCTAGCTTATCCCGATTACAAATAATGCTTGCTGATGGTTTTTGGTAGATGCCTCTTATTTTAAGGAAAAATGCATTTACACCTATGCTTTCAAGTGTTTTCATAGAAATGAGAATAGTATTTTGTCAAAATGTTTTTCTCTGCATCTATTGACATGATCGCATGGTTTTCCAACATTTTTATGGATAATAATCAATTGTGTTAATAGTTTTCCTTATACTGAATGATTCCTGAATTCTTAGCATAAATCCCACTTGGTCACAACATATATACTAAGCTAGATACCTGTGCATTTGTCAATTAGCACTGTTAGATCTTTAAGGGCATTTGCATACCAGAGTGGGTACAGCCCAAGTGGACTGAACCACCAGTGGCAGTGCCAATTCCCAAACCTTTCAGTGAAGGACAGGAGTCTGGCAGGGATGGGTGAGAGATAAACTCAGAACCTGTGGCAGAAGCAGCAGCTACTCCTGGAGTTATCAGCTGAGAGACTAAATGTTTGAAAGTCACCTACTTGAACTTCTGGGAGCCAAGATGGTGGAGTAAATTGTAAGCACTCTCACTCTCCCCTTGTTGACCTTGAAAAACCAAAAGAATATTGCCCCAGGAAAAATTCTGGAATAGTGGGGTCAGCAGAAGGGTTATAACAGTCTTTCAGCTAGGGGGGCTAGGGAGATTGAAGGGTAGGGTCCCTCTTACTATTGCTGAAAGGGACCAGTGCAAGAACTGGAGGCATCCCAGCAAACTCCATCTTAGGGGACCAAAAGTAGATCCTGAGTCCCAGGAGAATGGAGACCAGTAAACACCCACATCAGGACACTAAGCATGCCTTAGTATAGCCAAGGGAATTAGGGAGACACCAGTGCATATGGGGATCTACCAACCACTGAGCCTGCCTGTGGTCTAGTGCAGGCTGAGAGGCAGAGGAGACCTCCAGTGGCCAAACTACTCCTCCCCAAAAACTCACACCATGAGCTTCAGTGTAACCCTGGGGAAACTCAAAAATATTTCACTTGGTCTTAGCCTTGGCACATACCAGCTAGCTCAGCACCAGGTAAACTGACAGAATCAGAGGCCATAACACACAAAGCCAGTAACTAGGCCCCTACTGCCCAGCATAAGAAATGTGGAACAGAGACCCCTGGACCCCCGAAGCGAAAATCCACTTTAAAAGCTAGGACAAAGGCAATCATCATGAGCAAGAAGTAAATTAATAAAACAAAGACCATATAATCTTATTATGGGGACAGGGAAGATCAAAATATAAATTCAGAAGAGGATAGCATTGATACTATACCCACATCTGAATCCTCCAAAGGGAATACGAACTTCTCTCAAGCCCAAAAAGCATTCTTGCAAGAGTTCAAGAAGGATTTTAGAAGCCAAATTAGAGAAGTAGAAGAAAAATTGACCAATGATTTTTAAAATACAATTGACAAGATGAAAAAAAAAGAATTCACTGAAGAGACCACTCCTCAAAAAGTAAAACTGGCCAAATTGATAAGGAGGTACCAAACTTAGCTGAAGAAAATAGCTCCTTTAAAGGAAAAAAATGGACAAATGGAAAATGAGGTACAAAAGTTAACTGAAGAAAACAATTCATTAAAAATTAGAATTGGGCAAATAGAAATTAGTGACCCTATGAGGCATCAAGAATCAGTCAAAAAAAATCTAAAGAATAAAAAATTAGAAGAAAACAAAATATCTCATTGGAAAAATAACTGATCTAGAGAAAAAAAATCTAAGAAGTTTGGTCTACCAGAAAGCCATGATGAACAAAAGAGCCTGGATAGTATCTTCCAAGAAATCATCAAGGAAAACTTCCCCAAGATCATAGAACCAGAGGGTAAAATAGTCATCAAAAAATTCACTGATCACCTCCTGAAATTAAAAACACCAACGAATATTGTAGCCAGATTCCAGAATTATCAGGTCAAAAGTTGTGGTATATGGATGTAATGGAATCCTATTGTGCTATAAGAAATGATGAATAGGATAAATTCAGAAAAACCTAGAAATAGTTATGTGAACTGATGCTGAGTGAAGAAAGCAGAACCAGATCATTGTACTCAGTAACAGCCACAGTGTGCGAGGACTGATTTTGATAGACTTAGCCCTTTTCAGCAATGCAAGGACCTAAAACATTTCCAAAGGACTCATGATGCAAAATGCCATCCAAATCCAGAGAAAGAATTAAGAGTCAGAATGAAGCAAACTGTTTTCTCTTTGGTTTTGTTTTTCTCATAGTTTCTCCCATTGTATAATTCTTCTATGAAATGTGACTCATGTGGAAATGTGTTTAATAGCAATGTATGTATAAAGCCCATATGAGATTGCATTCCATCTTCAGAAGGGAGGGTGAGAAAATTTAAAACTTATGGAAGTGATTGTTGAAAGCTGAAAACAAATAAATTAATAAATTTGGGAAAAATGAATAAGATTTAAATACATTTTAAAAAAGAAAGTTGTTTCTTCCAATGAAATAGATATAGCCTATAACCCCCAAAAATCTTTAAGGATATTTAAAGAATGAGAGACATCATTGATAATGACATTAGAAACAAAGCTTTCCCCCTATATAAATAAGATTAATTTTTTCTCAAGATTTGACTTGTAGCCTTCATAAAGATTCTGATACATAACTTGATGTGACAAAAGCTGGTGGATGAAAACAAACTCTTTAGGCCCAGAGGAACTTGTCTCTGCTAACAAGTAGTACTACTCAAGAAGGTTTCAACATCTTCTGCATTCGCTGAATTATTTTTTTTTTCATCTGAGATATGACTGATTGAATTAAAATAATTAAATAAACATTCAAATAGTTTTGAATTTCGTATTAAGTTTTGCTTTTTACCCTTTATTGGCACTGAGGTAATGGCCACCACCCGATTGTCCATTTACAGAATACTTGCTGCTAAATGTTAGAAAAGGAAAGTTCAGGAGCACTTCTTCAATCCTTGAAATGAGTGCCACAAACCTATAACATATGATCAACACTCCCATATATGCTGTATTTCCTGATTAAAATGTAAGGTCCTTGAGGGTAGGGACTGTCTTGCTTTTATATTGGTATCCCTAGCACCTAGCACAGTGGCTGACTCATAATCAGTGTTTAAATAATGCTGATTGATTGAATGATTTTTTTCTCTGTATAAAATTTCCAAGCATTTGCAGATATTGATGACTGACCTTGAAACTTCTCTAGTCTAAACATGCCTAGTTTATTCAGCCATGAAGAGTTAGGTCTCTATCTTTCTGTATGTCTCTTGTGAATGAATTACTGACCCCAGTCAAAACTGGGTATCCCTTTCATCAATACAGATTGCAACCAATCCATCTATCTCATCCTGAGTGATTCTTTAAAAATTAAATTTTAGTTTTCAACATTCACTTTTATAGGATTTTGAGTTCTAAATTTCCACTCTTCTTCCCCCCTTCCCCACCAAGACAGCATGCAATCTGAAATACACCATATATGCACGATCATATTAAACATATTTACACATTCCTCATGTTATGAAAGAAGAATCAGAGCAAAAGAGGAAAACCAAAACAAAGAAAAAAACAAACAACAACCAAAAATAATAAGTTTTGATCTGCATTAGACTCCATAGTTCTTCTTGGGATGTGGATAGCATTTTCCATTATAAGTCTTTTGGAATTGTCTTAGATCACTGCATTTCTCAAAAGAGCTAAGTCTAATAAAGTCACAATGTTGCTATTATTGTGCACAATGTTCTCTAATTTTTGCTCACTTCACTCCAGATTTTTCTAAAATCCACTTGCTCACCATTTCTTATGGAACAATAGTATTCCATTACATTCACATATCAGAACTTGTTCAGTCATACCCCAATTGATGGACATCCCTCAATTTCCAGCTCTTCAACTCCACTGAAAGAGCTACTATAAATATTTTTGTACATGTTGGTCCTTCCTCCCTTTTTATGATCTCTTTGAGATACGGATTTAGTAGCAGTATATACCATTTTATAGCACTTAGGTATAGTTATAAATTGTTCTCCAGAACAGTTGGATCAGTTCACAACTCTACCAATAATAAATTAGTTTTCTAATTTTCCCACATATCTAACATTTATCATTTTCCTGTTTTGTCATGTTAACCAATCTGATAGGTGTGACTAGTACCTCAGTGTTATTTTGATTTGCATTTCTCTCATCAATCATGATTTAGAGCATTTTCATGTGGCTACAGATAACTTTAATTTCTTTATCTGAAAACTTCCTGTTCATATCCTTTGATCATTTATCAATTGGGGAATGATTTGTATTCTTATAAATTGACACAGTTCTCTATATACATTTTAGAAATGAGGCCTTTATCAGAGACAGTGACTGTAAAATTTTTTCCCCTAGCTTTCTGCTTCCCTTCTAATCTTGGATAAATTGGCTTTGTTTGTGCTTAATTTAATGTAATCAAAATTACCCATCTTGCATTTCATAATGTTCTCTATCTTGTTTGGTCACAAATTATTCCCTTTTCCATATATATGACAGGTAACTATTCCTTGCCCTCATTATCTGCTTATAGTTTGACCCTTTTTGTCTAAATCATGTACCCATTTTTATCTTATCTTGGTATATGCTATAAGATGTTGATGTATGCCTAATTTCTGCCATACTGTTTTCCAGTTTTCCCAGAAGTTTTTGTCAAAAAAATTATTCTGGAAGCTGGAGTACTTGTGTTTATCAAACAGTAGATTACTATAGCACTTGAGTAGTGTCTTGTGTATGTACCTATGCCAGCACTCTATTTCTTAGCCAGTACCAAGTAGTTTTGATGATTGCTTCTTTATAATAATTTTTTTCAGTCCTAAGTGATTCTTGCCTGTTTTCTCCCACTTATCCACCAGAGAATATAGACTACTAGAGAATTTTCTCTTGATAATTCTACATTTTGTGCTGACCAATACATGTATGCTATGTATTATTATTTCTCACTCTTTCTACACAATTAAATCTTATCTTTTTGAACGTATTTATTTCCTGAAAGATTTTATTCATACTTTGATTTATTCTTGTGTATATCAGTATGAATACATCAAAACTACTTGCATCTTTCTTTGAAGCATTGTTTGTAGCTATTCTAACATCATTGTCTTCTTCTGAATTTGTGTCTTCATCTTCCCTGTCACCATCGTAGCTTATTATGGTTGTCATCTCCTCCTTCTTCTTCTTTCATTTTTTCTAGTCTCTTTCTTTATCTTAAACTGTATGTTAAATTTGTCTTCTGTTCCTGGGGTGTGGTTGGGATACTGTTTCAAGTGTCAGGTATTTTTCTCACTGCTGTTTTCGGAGTTAGTTTCAGAGTTTTGGAAATTTTAGTACTTTTAATAACATGATCTGGGGAGATAAGTACTCTCCTCATCTGTGCTCTGGTCCTTACCCAAGAATGGCTTCTGCTTCCTTGGGATTACAATTGATACTGCTCCCTAGAATAACAAATAGGACTGCTGCTCAGTGCTCCTTCTCCCTTGTGACACAAAGTGTTTCACATCACCCTTGAAATGGAACCAAGAAATGGATATAGGCAATGGATTTGCTAAATAGCTTCTAGATCTGTGCCCAGTGCTAGCACACAGGTCTCCATAATCTCTTTCTGACCAGTTACAGGTTTGCTTACCATCTTTGCTTGAAACCTCCATGGCAACTGTTGCCACTACCAAGTTCTACTAGCAGTGTTGCATCCATGAGGGATCTAAATCAGCCCCTACCCCAGGGTCACAGATGTCTTCTTCTGATCTGGCAAGTTGGCTTAGGCTAGAAGAATGTCTCATTATGACCTTTTGTTGGCTCTGCCTTTCCAGAATTTGATTTCAGATGCTATTTGAAAGTTGTTTGAAGGGGAGTGTTGGGAGAGCTCAGCTGAGTATTTCTTCTGCTCTACCATTCTGGCCCTGCCTCTGGAATTCCTGACTTATTTGCATGCTTAAACTGCTCTTTGGGTCACACATTAATTTGATTTTGTAGGTATTCTGATAATATAAGATTAAGATTATTATATAAAAGAGCATAAGATTCAGGACCATTTAGCATCACTGGGAGAGCATTTGTACTCAAAAGATGTTTAAATAGATGAGTTTTTGTTTTGGAGAGTACCTTGAAGTTAAAACTATGGCAGTGTATCAAATGCAGTCCACTTGCTTTATTCTTTCTCTTTGATTTGGGACAAGGCTTATTAGCCGTGAATCCTACATTCTACAAGTAGCCTTCCATAACCCCTCAATTCCAGTGGCAGGAACTGTCTTCTGCCTCTTCTTATATACCCAGAGCTTAGAATAGTAGGCACCTATGTATTATTAATATATTTTTTCATACCAAAATGAGTGTGCATTTTATTCCTTCCTTTAGTCAAATGTGATGAGAGTAAACTTCATGTTTTTCTCTCAGCTGCCCTCTTTTTCCCTCCACTAAAAAGTCTCCTGTCTGCCTCTTCTATGAGACATAACTTGCCCCACTCCATTTCACCCTCTCTCTCCTCCCAATACATTTCTCTCTCACTGTTTACCTTCATTTTTGAAGATATGATCCCATTCTATTCAATTTACTCTGTGCTCTCTGTCTCTGTGTGTATGTGCATGTGTGTATGTGTGTGCACGCATGTGTATATGCGTGTGTGCAGGCGTGTATATGCATGTGTGTGTGTAATCCCACCAACTTCCCAGATACTGAAAAGTTTCAAGAGTTGCAAATATTGTCTTTCCATGTAGAAATGTAAACAGTTCACCTTTGGTAAGTCCCTTATGACTTCTCTTTGCTGTTTACTTTTTCATGTTTCTTCTCATTCTTGTGATTGAAAGTCAAATTTTCTTTTCAGCTCTGGTCTTTTCATCAAGAATGCTTGAAAGTCCTCAATTTCATTGAAAGACCATATTTTCCCCTGAAGTATTATACTCAGTTTTGCTGGGTAGGTAGGTGATTCTTGGTTTGAGTCCTAGTTCCTTGGACTTCTGGAATATCATATCCCATGCCCTTTGATCCCTTAATGTAGAAGTTGTTAGATCTTATGTTATCCTGACTGTATTTACACAATACTGGAATTGTTTCTTTCTAGCTGCTTGTAAGATTTTCTCCTTGACGTGGGAAGTCTGGAATTTGACCACAATGTTCCTAGGAGTTTCTCTTTTTGGATCTCTGTCAGGCAGTGATCTGTGGATTCCCTGAATACTTATTTTGCCCTCTGGTTCTAGAATATCAGGGCAGTTTTCCTTGATAATTTCATGAAAGATGATGTCTAGGCTCTTTTTTTGATCATGGCTTTCAGGTAGTCCCATAATTTTTAAATTGTCTCTCCTGGATCTATTTTCCAGGTCAGTTGTTTTTCCAATGAGATATTTCACATTCTCTTCCATTTTTTCATTCTTTTGGTTTTATTTTGTGATTTCTTGGTTTCTCAGAAAGTCATTAGCTTCCATCTGTTCCATTCTAATTTTGAAAGAACTGTTTTCTTCAGTAAGCTTTTGAACCTCCTTTCCATTTGACTAATTCTTTTTTTTTCAAGCATTCTTCTCATTGGCTTTTTGAACTTCTTTTGCCAATTGAGTGAGCCTATTTTTCAAGGTGTTATTTTCTTCAGCATTTTTTGAGTCTCCTTTACCAAGATATTGACCCATTTTTCATGTTTTTCTTGCATCTCTCTCCCAGTTTTTCCTCCACATGTCTAACTTGATTTTCAAAATCCTTTTTGAACTCTTCCATGGCCTGAGCCCATTGAATATTTATTTTGGATGTTTGGGATACAGAGGCCTTGGCTTCTATGTATTTCCCTGATGGTAAGCTTTGTTCTTCCTCATCTGATAGGAAAGGAGGAAATATCTGTTCACCAAGAAAGTAACCTTCTATGGTCTTATTTTTTTTCCCTTTCCTGGGCATTTTCCCAGCCAGTTACTTGACTTCTGAGATTCCTTTCCACATCCATCTCACCTCCAGACCCACCCAGCTAATGCTTTGGGTCTGAGATTCAAATGCTTCTTCCCAGCCTCAGGGCTTTCAGTGGGGCCAGGGCTGCTATTCAGTGTGAGATTAAATCCTGGTGCTCAGGTGGGGGCAGGGCCACCACACAGGGCTCAGTTCCCTCAGGGGTTTTATGTGGATACCTTCAACAATGGATTTGGGCTCCTGTCTGCTTTGGGAGCCCCTTTGCTGCCTCTACTGCTGCTTCCTGAGGGGGGCCTGAGTTATGGGGACACCCTGCTCCCCTCTTGGTGAGCCAGACAGGCTCTCTCACTTTTGATGTTTGTGGGTGGATGGACCTGCACCGCCACTGGAGATTCCATACCTGAAGCCTGCTCGGATCTGGTCCTCTCAGTGCCATGCAGCCAAGGCAGGGCTGGGCTCTGCTCTGGGTCCAGTGTGCAACAGACCTTTGGTGTCAGTTTTTCAGGGCTCTCTGGAACAGAAATCTCCACTCTATTGTTATGTGGCTTCTGTTGCTACAGAATTTGTTGGGAGTTCCTCTTTACAGGTAATTTATTGGCTGTGGTTTGGAGCTAGCATATGTGAATCTTTCTACTCCACCATCTTGGCTCCTCCCCCGTATTAGTATATTTATAATAGAATGGGAGGAGCTTTCCCATCCATCAATAGGCCTATATCACCTGTTTAAGTCACATGGAAGCCTAAGTCACATGAGCTTGAGTCACATGAAGCCTGTGGTGGGAGGAGTTTGATGAATGGGTGGAATAGGAAGTTAGTGAGAGCAGTTAGGGTGTAGAAAAGAGGACACAGGCAGGCTCAGTTAGTCTTGTGAGTGTTTGTTTGTGGGAACACCATGGTTGGGGGTGGGTTAAGAAGGCTTGGGAATGGCATTGTCCCCTGCAGTGCTGATGTGTATTGTCTTGTGGCTACTATGATGGATTTGGCTTTCTGGTGATCAGATTTTTGGTTTCTGATGTCTACATAAATATTTTTATTTTGCCTTCTATAGGGAGAGTCTATTATACTTTGCAATTCAGAACTATGCCAGCATATTCATAGTCACTGTTGGTGCTATGAATATTGCCTTAGCAATACATTTGGCATCACAAACAGGATTGCAGGGTATAATATCTCTGATTGGGGGCACAAAGGCTTTAGAGGAAGAAATGGATATCCCAGGATAGGAGGATTTACCTTATTCCTCTCTACAAGGAAATGGGCTAAAAGTACTCACCCTGTGAAAACTCTGAACCGAGATTATAGCAAAGGGAATCTAGAGATTTGGAAAGGTGTTTGTAAGGAATACCAATAAAACTAGGGAAAGAACTGGTAGAGGTGTGTAGGAGAGATTTGATTTGATTAACAGGGTAAAAGCAGAGCTGAGTAGCTGAAGGAAAAAATTCAGATGGCAAAAGAGTGAGCTAGTTTGCATGGGAATTCTCAGCATTTGGGCTCTCCTTTAAAACAGCAAGTTGGGGGGTCTCATGTAGTAGAAGAAAAAACTATTATTCATTTAGCGCAGAAAAGGACCAGAAAAGATGGCAAAAGACGTGTATATAACCTTTGAACAGACTCAGTCTAGTTGCCATGATGAAGACTGCCAGGAAAGTGCATGGGAGGAAAATGTAACAGAGTCAAAGAGAGAAAAGGAAACAGTGTTAGAGGGGGAGGCTTCTCAGGCAGAAGCATGCCCAGTTCTGAGGCCTGCTTCTGGTTTTTGTCTCCTTGTTTCTTTTTGACTTTTTATCCCTTCACCTGTTTGTCAGATTTGTTTTCTGTAGGCTTAATACCCTCTACCTGTAGATGTCTGTAATGGTAAGCAAAGTAGGACCTTTCCTTGTTTTTGGTTTGGACAATCAAGTGCCTCTGATTGAATCTTGCCTTTGATTAATTAAGAATCTTTAACTAGAAACTGATCTCTATATCTAGATATAGATATATATATATAGATATGTATGAGAGAGATTTTAACCAGATATTTGCAAGTGGGCCCTAACCAATCATTACATGCTTACATGCGGGCTTGAGCCAATCAAATGCTGAGTAGAATTGTATGTAAAGAGAGCCAGAGCTGAGAGAAGCAGATGTGAAGAGAACCCGTATTGAAGAAGTGAGCCAGCCTAGAGAATAAGAGAGATGAGAGGAAGACCTCTGATAGCTGGAAGTCCTGTCTGTTGATCTGTGTTGATTTCTCAGAGAGAAGTCCTGTCTGTTGGTCTTTATAAGTGAATTGAGGTAATGGTGCTGGTGTTATGTGTTAGTATTGTTGTTACCCTGCTGAGCTTTATTTTCTCAGAGACAGAAGCTACAGAGTGAAGCAGTCCCCATGAGCAGAGACATGGAGCAGGAGCAGAGAGCTTCCTATGTGTGAATCCAGGTGAGTTTTGGGAGTGGTTAACACACAGAGGAAGAGCCATGTGACTTGGAAACCAACCTTGAGTTAAGATGAAAGAGGACTTTACTTGGACACTTGATGTTGATTAAGAAGATTGTTCTTTCAGTGACCTATAGGTGGATAGTATGGTACTTTGAAAAACAACTTTACTTGGGCACTTGATATTGATTGATGTTGCTATGGATGTCATGCTTTACTTTATTGAATGATGCTTAGTTTGGTGCTGAATAGAGTTTATTATACTATGCAATTAGATCCTTGAAATCATTCATAGCAGCAGTTCTCACATGTGCTGCCTGTGATTGGCTTTATGATGCCTGATCACGTAAGCCAAATGTCACCCCCTCTCCAATGTGTTGTGTCACCCCTGGAACTGGAATCAATCAAGCTCCAGATGTCAGCTGAGTAAGTGACCCCTCAAATGGGACCTCTTAGGGCAGAGACAGCTCTACATACAATCTCAGCTGGAAGTAGCTGTGGAAGAAGAGACCTTCACCCCGTACCCCAAGATTGTGGGCCCAATTTGAGGGGGGAATGATGTACTCAAGCCCCACCCTAAGATATTGTTTTATATGCTTAGTTTGTGTTATACCTGTTATATTGTTGTAAAGTTTTATTGATACCAGTTGCCCCCTTGACCTATGTAATGGATATGAAAGGTCTTGGGGCCAAGTGTATCATTAATGTATTTTTAATGGAATTAATGTATTTTTAATGGAATGGGAAGATCTTTCCCATCCATAGGCCTATGTGACCTGCTTAAGTCATATGAAAGTCCAAGCCACATGAGTTTGAGTCGCATGAGGCCTATGGTAGGAGGAGCTTGCTAAACAGGGTGGAACAGGATGTTGGTGAGAACAGTTAGGGCAGAGGAGAGAAGACATAGGTAGGCAATTCTGGGAATGTCCTAGTTGTGGGGCTGGGGTAAGAAGGCTTTGGAATAGCATTGTCCCCTGCAGTGCTAATGTATAGTGACTTATTGGTTACTATGATCGATTTGGCTTTCTGGTCTTGAGGTTTGGCTTTCTGGTGCCTGAATAAATGTTTTTCTTCTGCCTTCTATATGGAGAGTTTGTTACACTTTGCAATTCAGAACTACACCAGAATATTCATAGCCATAATTGGTGCTGTGTGAATATTGCCTTGGCAATATAACTTAATAGATGTTTATTGATTAATTGATAAATTTTGCATGGACTGGCCATCCAAATGCTTAATGTGGCATAGTTATTATCTAGCATGACAAATGGCATTTATCATCCATTTTTCTTAGATTTATTGCTAGAGCAAACTCTTCTGAGTAATCTTGGGTTCATTGTGGAGGCCCTATATTATGGTGTTAAAGCTTCAGGAAATTAAGACAATGGGCTCAGCAGACAGTAGCCCCTGGAGGTTATCATCATTATCAGGAATGATTCTTTAATTTGGATTTTGAGCAGGGCATAGTTCATAACAGGGAAAAATATATTTCCATGTTTTAGGATTTGTTTTATATTAATAATCAGAGGTACCCTGAATAGAATTGTCTTTGTGGTTGCATGTATCTAGTAGTCTTATATAATCTTCACATATATATGAGATTCCTTATTGAAAAAAAAAACATTGAGGTTGTATTTCACTCTCCTAAATCATTTATTTTCTCTTTATGACCAGCAGAAAATAAAATAGCATGATTTTGTAATCTTTGCCAATTTCAGACAATGATATTTTAATAAAGATATGATCTACTCTTGTTAAAATCATTTACATTATAGTACAGTATACCTATCAATTAAGGAATGGCCAAATAAGCTGTTTCATAGAAATGATGAAATATTACTGTGCTACAAAACTGAGAAATATGATGAATAGAAATGCATGGGAATACATATGAACTAATGTGAAATTAAGGAAAACAACACATAATGAATATAATATGTAAGTGTACAGAGAAACACCACCACCAAACGATTAAAAAAGTCATAAAATTTTATTAACAATCAAGCTTGGACCTAAAGAAGAGATATCAGAGGCATCTCCTCCCTTTCTTTGCTGAAATGGGAGACTACAGGCATGGAACAATTCAAATATCAAACTTTTTTGATGTGTTGATTGACCAGTTTTACTGAATTATTTTGTTTTTCTTTCCTTTTCAATTATAATGGGTGATATTTTTGGAGAGGGCATGGTATATATATTGAGAAATAAAGGTGATAAAAAAGCAAAAAAAAAAAAATCAAGGACATTATTTTAAAAAATCATTTACCAAAACTTTCTTTCCTTTTCCTACTTTAAGATCATTATATCACATATGTGGAGGTGGAAAGGATCAAAGAAGTCATCAAGTTAAGCATTGCTAATTTTACAGATGAGGAAAAAAAGTCTCAAAAAAATTGTTTTCTCTGTTACCTAGGTAGAAAATCTGAAAGGTGGAATGTGATGTCAGGCTCTTAGACTCTAAAGTTAGTAATTTTTCACTATCCCTCAGTGGTTCTATCATCAGAGAAATGATTCAGATTTCATAAAGATACAAAAGCAGTAGTTTGTAATGTTTTCTTATTCACTTTTTGGAAGCAGTGTCATTTACAGGTTCCCTTACATACACACTTTTGTTATTTTCCCTTCTACGAGATATCTGGTTACATGATGCCACAAGGCTTTCAAGATTGTGTTACTAGTCACTGCCCATACTTAGTCTGGTCCAGCTACTCCTTCTGACTTTGTCACTTAGAGTGGCATTTCTACTTCATCTTGTACCTTCCATCTTCTATTTCATTTCTCATTTACGGATGCTCTCGGGATAACGTGGCTTGCATTGGCCTTATATCAAAGTATTTCCACTATTTTTGCTGCCATATGGAACGATGCTTCCTATGTTTAGCAATAGTCTGCAGGGTACTGCCAATGATTTTGTATTCTAAACCACTCTTGCGTTTGCCCATCATATCTCTGTCAAGAAGATGAAGTATTATCTAGTTGAGGTGGTTTGGGGCTTTGAGGGCCTCCTTGTTATGGTCAATACTTTATTCACACATTTAACAATGTATGCAAATGTAGAATATTATACATATATGTTGAATTTCCATAATAACATGGTGTATATACAATATATTAAGACATTGCTGTGTTTTTTTTCTGCATAGCACTTTTTTATTAATTTATTCAAGTTTTCAACACTCATTTCCACAAGATTTTGAGTTCCAAATTTTCTCCCCCTCTCTTCCGTCCCCCATCCCAAGATGGCATGCGTTCTGATTACCCCTTCCCTTCTATCACCTTCCCCATCACTTTCCTCCTTACTTTCTTGTAGGGGAAGGTAGATTTCTACATGCCTTTGCCAGTATATCTTATTTCTCAGTTGCATGTACAATTTTTAACATTTGTTTTCAAAACTTTGAGTTTCAAATTCTCTCTCTTCTTCCCTCCTCATCCATCCTCATTGAGAAGGCAAGCAATTCAACCCATATAGTTATGAAAACACTTCCATAATAATCACGTTGTAAAAGACTAACTATATTTCTCTCCATCTTATCCCACCCCAAACTTACTCTATTTTCTCCTTTGCCCCTGTCCTTTTTCAAAAGTGTTTGCTTCTAAACACCTCCTCACCAAATCTACCCTCCATTTCATCATCCCCCCTCTTTATCTCCTTCTCTTTACTTTCCTGTATGATAAAATATCCAATTGAATGTGTATGTTATTCCCTCTTGAAGCCAAATTCAATGAGTTCCCTCTCATTCCCCCTCACCTCCTCCCTTTCCACTGCATTGTGAAACCTTTTTATTGCCTCTTTTATGTGAGATAATTTACCCCAGTCTATCTTTCTGTTATCCTTCTCCCAACATATTCCTTTTTCACCCTTAAATTTTATTTTTTAGATATCATCCCTTTTCATTCAACTCACCCCGTGCCCTTTGTCCATCAATCCATCTATTTCCTCAAACTACCCTAACACTGAGAAAAGTCTCATGAGTTAGAAATATCATCTTTCCATGTAGGAATGTAAACAATTCAACTTTAATAAGTACCTTATCACTTCTCTTTCTTGTTTACCTTTTCATGTTTCTCTGAGTCTTGCATTTAAAAGTCAGATTTTCTATTCAGCACTGACCTTTTCATCAAGAATGCTTGAAAGTCCTGTATTTCATTGAATGTTAATTTTTCCCCAGGAAGGTTATACTGAGTTCTACTGGGTAGGTGATTCTTGATTTTAATCCTAGCTTCTCTGACCTCCAGAATATCATCTTTCAAGCACTTAGATCCCTTACTGTTGAAGCTGCTAGGTCTTCTGTTATACTGATTGTATTTCCATAATACTAGAATTGTTTCTTTCTGACTGCTTGCAATATTTTCTCCTTAACCTGGGAGTTCTGGAATTTGGCTACAATATTCCTAGGAATTTCTCTTTTTGGGTCTCTTTCCAGAGGGGATCAGTGGATTCTTTCAATTTCTATTTTACCCTCTGATTCTAGAATATCAGGGCAGTTTTGCTTGATAATTTCTTCAAACATGATGTCTAGGCTCTTTTCTTTGATCATGGCTTTCAGGTAATCCATTAATTTTTATAGTATCTCTCCTGGATCTATTTTCTTAGTCAGTTGTTTTTCCAGTGAGATATTTCACATTGTCTTCCATTTTTTCATTGTTTTGGTGCTGTTTTGTAATTTCTTGATTTCTCATAAAGTCATTAGCTTCCATTTACTCCATTCTAATTTTTAATGAATTATTTTCCTCAGTGATCTTTTGTACCATTTAACCAATTTTTCTTTTTAAGGCATTCTTCTCCTCATTAGGTTTTTGAACATCTTTTGCAATTTGGGTTAGTCTGTTTCTTAAAGTGTTATTCTCTTCAGTATTTTGGGGGTCTCCTTTAACAAACTGTTGACTTGCTTTTCATGGTTTTTTCACATCACTCTCATTTCTCTTCTAAATTTTTCCTCTACTTCTCTTACTTGATTTTCAAAATCCTTTTTGAGCTCTTCCATGGCCTGCCATCAGTTCATATTTTTCTTAGAGGATTTTGATGTAGGAATTTTGACTGTATTGTCTTCTTCTAGTTGTATATTTTGATCTTCTTTGTCACCACATTAAGATTCTATAGTCTGGATACTTTTTGTATGCTGTCTGCTCATCTTCCCAGTCAAATACTTGACTTTTTACCTCTTTGTCAAGGTAGGACTCTGCTTCCAGTGGTGATGGGGGTGAGGCTACTGTCCCAGAATTCAGCAATTTTGAATCAGCCACTAGATCACCCACTGTCTGTGGGCCCAGAGGTCCAAATTCAGCTGTCACCACTGCTGCTGCTGCTGTTGACTGGGGATGGGGCCACACCTGCATGCTCCTCTTTTATCCAGGTCCCACAGAGTTTTCCCACTGACCTTCCTTGCTCTTTTTTGTATTTGTGAGTTGAGAAGTTTTAAACTGCCACGGCTGCCAGTGATTCAATCCCCTGAGGCCTGCTCTGGCAGTCTGTGTTGACAGAGGCCATGCTGGATTGCACTCCACTTCAAGCCTGGTGCAATAGACTCTTCCCGTCAATCTTCCATGTTGTCTTGGGCTAGAGATTTGTTTCACTCTCTCATTTTATGGGTTCTGTAGCTTTAGAATTTATTTAGATTATTTTATGGGTATTTGGAGGGTTTTGGAGGGAGAGTTCAAGCAAGTCCCTGCTTTTATTCTACCATCATGGCTTCCCCTTCCCCCTGCCATAGTTGTGTTTTTTTTTTAATAAATTATGTTTTCATGAACATTATATTTCCCTTTTTTTTAAATGATAGCAGGAAAATATTTCCCAAATACCTTTCCTCTCCTTTTGGATCCTTTTGGTTTAGTCCTTTTCTCACCCTTTCTCCATTTAATCTTCTTGCAATTTGAATAGCTCAACATGCTTATAGTAGTTGAATGATTATCCCTGAGTATAGTTCAGACCTGAACGTTCAAATGTGAGTACTGAAATACTATGTTCATACCTATGCAGGGCATGTTTTCTTAAACTCCACTTCTGCAGAACCAATGAAGCTCATCAAATTTCTCCCCACCTAGAAACCAGTGAGAAGCCTATGAGATTCCCCCACTGGAATGAGCATCTCACTGTCTTCTCTTCTCTTGATTATATTCTTAGTTCATTTCTTATCTCTCCTTGAAGGGAGGGAATATGCTTTACTTCTCTTTGTGCCTAGCATTGTAGATACCCAGTAAATACTGACTTATTGGTAATCTCAAATGTCAACTAGAAAATACTATTGAACTGGGAAAAATAAGATAAGTAGCAGAACTAAAATAGGAAGAATCACTCAGATAAGAGATATTAACCTGGTTACTATGAACTTGTTTTTCTTTTCACTTAATATTTGGGAACTGCTTTTCAATGCAGCTGGTTTATCTTTGTAATCTTATGTCTTTTCTGCACTAGAAGCATATTATGAGAAGGGATCCATATGCTTTAAGAGACTTTTGAAGGAATGCATATCATAAAACAGGTTAAGAATCCCTGGATTAGAATAATAGAGCTTTTCTCTTTTAGCTAATTTATGCTTTGCTGTTCTGCACAGGGATTTCTTAGGACTTTGAGGTGGCATTTACACTATATATTCTTAATTTTTTGGAATTCTTATGTGGTCCTATGCTTTTCCATTGTCATTTTGGTTAGGGTTTGCCCCATAACTAGACCTAAAGGAAAACATATTTTGTTGTTTTATACAGGAGTCCTGACCTTGGAGGAAGGCAACCACCAATCTCATAGGATTCCATTGTTTGAGTCATTGACCAGAACAAGCAGCTCATAATGCAGTGAGGATGTGCACAGATGGGAACCACTTCAGAAACCAGAGAGAAAAATCTTATGCTACTCACACACTCTTTCACCTAAAATCCAGAGGGCACTTGCTGTAGCAGATGCAGAAATAAAAACACAATTGAAAAAGGTGGAAAGACTTCATAATATGTGGAAAGCTTTTGATTTGGAAATCATTTCAGACTAAAGAGTATAATCTTTTTCATTCTTATCTATGCTTCATTATTTCAAAAGTCATATACCCCAAAACACAGAACCATTGATTAAATCAATACATCATCCTGACCCAAGTAAAATGAATTTGTTTTTTTTCCCAATAGAAATCATGTCTTAACCATATGGTGCCTAAGGGGAGCACAGACTAGACCCTACAGAGGTTTTGCAAGTAAGAGACATCACAGCTTCTTGAACAGCCTCAGAGAAGAATAGCGCTATAAGACACATCACAATCTCAACTCTAAGGGAGCTGACAAAATGGCAAAAAAGAAATGTGTTCAGCATAAGAAGGGAGCTTTCAGGTAACTTCATTGCCAAAAATAAGCAAACAAATACATATAGAGGAGGAGGGAGAACATTTACTAATAAAGAATGTCTTGAAGTTTGTTTTTTTTGCCAATAGCATGTTTAAAAATGGGGACTGATTGGCTGATCTTGACTGCCACCTTGACTAATTGTACATAACCAGTGTAATTTGGGGGGAAATAGCTATTATCATATGAAAAAGAAATAGAGAGAAAGAGGTACGGAAAATGTACTAGATTTGGAATGAGAGCTTCAAATCTTAGCTTTTCACCTTGCTGAACATTTCACCACGTGAACATGAGCAAGTCATTTGACCTCTCTGTACTTCAGTTTCCTCAATAAGGGGGTTCATAGGAATAAAGATCTAGAGCTGCAGGGGATCTCTGAGTCCATTTATTGAGTTCCTTCTTTTGATATATAAGGAAACAGAAGTCCAGGGAAGTTGATTGATTTGCATAGTATCACACAGGTAGAACTAGAGGTGGATTTGAACTCAGCTTCTTGAATTACAGAACTAGTAGTTTGTTCACTGTACCAAAGGGAATTTAAAGTTCCTTATAACTTTTTACCAATTAACCCATTAATAAATCAATCACTGTGCTTTTCTTTACTACACTTTTTGTACCAGATATTGTACTTGGCACCATGAGTACATATATAAAGTGTGAAACATTATCCATTGTCAAGGAACTTACATTCTAATGGTGAAGATAGGTCTAAGATATATCTAGATTTGTATATACATACATATGTGTGCATATATGCATGTATATATATCTTTGCTAGTATATATGTACGTATCTATATCTTCACCCTGAGAATGCCAAATATGTATATATTTACATATATACATACATATATCTTATTTGTATATATACCTATACTTATTTATATTTATTCTCTTTATTGTGAACAGAAAATTTACTTATACCTAAAATAACATAATTATACTATATTTATATATTGTATTTCTTGGGTACAATGAATACAAAGAAGACAAACATAAATAGGTATAAAATAAATTTAAAATAAAGTAGTTTGGGGAACACTAGCAGTTGAGCAATGTCTGGAAGGAAGATGAGAGTTCTATGAGGTAGAGTTAGTCAATAGCTGATGAACATTTATTAAGCACTTACTATGTGCCTGATGCTGTACTAAGTGTTGGATATACATCTATACAAAAGAAATACAGTCCTTTCCTTCCAGAGGGTTACATCTAATGGGGAAGATGACATACAAAGGAAAGCTGAAAAGTATATGTGGGAAGCACAAGGAAATGGGGAGATGGCTTTCCTATGCCCCTTCTATAAATGCTGATTGAGAAGTACAGGACTCTTACCTCCTATACAAGGGAAAAGAGAATACTGCTGAGGTGTGAGTGTCATAACTGATTGAATCTTGCAGAATTATGAGCTTCCCCAGTGATGAATTTCCTGTAGTTATGGTGGAAAAGCCAAAGAAAGAAATCTAGAATGAGCACAGCGAGGTGGGATGCAAGGTAGTGGTGATGAAGGAATGAATTCCCAGCATGGGTGATGGTCAGTGCAAAAACAGAGATGAGAGATGCAGTGCTATATGTGGAGGCCAGAGAAGGCCAGTTTGACTGCAGGGCAGAAAGCAAGAAAAGAAGTACAGGGAATATAAAATGAGACTAAAAAATAGGTTAGAGCCAGATTGGGAAGGACTTTCCAAGCTAAACTGGAGAGATTACATTTGATCTTTAAAACAAAGATGAACCATTGAAATATACTGAGTAGGGAAATGACAGTTAGATTTATGTTTAAGGAAAATTACTTTTGTCACTATATGAAGGATGGAATGAAGCTGGGGGAAACTGGAAAGACTAGTGAGGAGGCCATTACCATATAGTAATTTTGGTGACTGGTGATGAGGTGATGAACTAGGTCAGTAGATGTGTGAATCTACGAATATACTATCAGATACTTAAAGGACTAGAAGGCACCAGAAGTAAAGTCACAAACAATGTTAGGGATGATACTATTTGAGTCATGAAGTACTGAAAGTTCATAATGCTATGAGGATGGTACAAAAAATTTGATTTTTCAGATCTGATCCAATGCCTTCTCATGGAAACTGAGTAACCTAGTGGATTCATTCAATCAATCAAGCATTTCTTAAGTGCTTATCTGTGTTATGCATTCTATTAACCTTTAGGGGAGGAAGAGAAATCCAACTTGCACATCAGCACAGTGAATGGCACATAGTAAAAACTTAATAAATGTTTGTTGTCTATTGATGGGAGAGAGAAAATTGCCCCCAGGTTCCAAATTTCTCCCTTCAGTTATCTTTTATAATAATGATTTCATATAGATAAACATAGGGATATTTGTATGAATTTCTGTCGAGTAAAGTAAGTTTTATATACCAAACTACAACAATATAAATAAAAGTGCCATGGAAAGGAATTTGAACTTTCAGTGATGAAAGAACTAACTAAGCTTTCTGAGATAAGATAATGAAATATAATTCCCACCACTATAACAGACATACAGAGAACTAACGAGACAGAAAATTGTATACATTGTTAATTGTGATCAAAGTGTTGGATATTTTTTCCTTAGACGATTTTCTTTGTTTCAAGAGAAGGTTCAATCTGGATGTAGTAGGGAGAGAGTGTATTGGCTATGATTTAAAGACAAAAGGAATCAATATAACATATTTTTAAAATAAATTTAAAACTAAAAAATTTTTTGTTCCTATCTCAAATGCTAGAACTCTGGTCTGGCAAGAAATTGAAATTCCATAACTGGGAAACTCAGTAAAACATTCATTTATAGACCTGTATCAAAATTGTGTTTGTGCTTTTGTAGCAAAGATAATAGCAGATTTTCAGATATCTAGCCCTGTGTGTCAGCTTGGCACATTGACCACAGAAAGAAAGCTGTGATGAAGTCTCTACAGTAAGTGCAACTGGGTAATGCTCCTCTGAATTCCTATTGAGATGCCTTATCATGGTGCAGAAATGATCCTGGAATCTTTAGGACCAAGGCACTGGAATACAAAACTCTGACTCCACTTTGCATTTGTTGCCTTGCCTGGTTTCAACTCCACAGAACAAGGTATCTCATTCCCTCATCCTATGTTTTCCTACCTCCTTTCACTTGTTTGTCTATCTCCTTAGACTGTAAGCTTCCTGAGGGCACAGACTGTCTTTATTAATTGTATCACTAATGCTTAACACAGTGCCTGGCACATAGTAGGCACTAAATAAATGTTTGTTGGCTTGAATTGGCAAGTCTGATCAACCTATACAGGTTTGGGCTATGGCCTCAGTAATGAATTGTCCAGCTTTGATCCAAGGCCAAAGCTAGTTAAAAGTGAAGCAACCCATCCTTGCAAAGTGGACAAATTATTTTTTTTTAACCACACAACTCAAAAAAACTACATATATTGATATGGAAGAATTATAATTAGTATTGGTGGAGGAAATAGCCACACAAAAGATGCCATAGGTCTTTTGAAGTTAGATTTGGTAATATCCAATATACTTAGTACTGATCTTTACAACAAATTTCTATTGAGTTTAATACAATTCAGTTCAAAAAGAATCTGTTGATTTTCTACCATATACATTGTATAATGCATGTAAAAGATACCCCAAACTCAGAATTTATAGTCTAAATGGGGTGCAAAACATACACATGTGAGGTCAATATGACAAGATATAGACAAATACTAATTATATAGTGCAAGTTATAAAAATTGTGGTAATTGAGAGGAGAAAAAAAAACAATACAAATTAAATTAGAATAATATGATCCAGAGTTTGAAGAGACCATGGAAGCATTCTAGCCAAGCCAGCTACTCAAATCACTTTTACAATGTTGTTGACAGATCTGCTCTCTTCCAGTTCTGGGGAACTCAATACTCTACAAGATAGTCTATTTTTAAAAATGTTTATTTATTTATTTTTAGTTTTCAACATTCATGTCCATAAAATTTTGAGCTCCAAATTTTCTCCCCATCTCTCCCCTCCCCCACCCCAAAATGCTGAGCATTCTGCTTGCCCCTTCCATCAATCTGCCCTCCCTTCTAACACCCCTCCCTTATCTCCATCTTCTCTCTTGACTTGTAGGGCAAGATACATTTCTATACCCTATTACCTATATTTCTTATTTCCCAGTTGTATGCAAAAACAATTCTCAACATTTGTTCCTAAAACTTTGAGTTCCAACTTGTCTCCTTTCCTCCCTCCCCACCCATCCCCACTGAGAAGGCAAGCAATTCAAAATAGGCTATATATGTGTAGCTTTGCAAATGACTTCCATAATAGTAATGTTGTGTAATACTAACTATATTTATCTTATCCTGCCCCCACTTATTCTATTTCCTTTTTTTGACCTTATCCTTCCCTAAAAGTGTTTACTGCTAATTGCTCCCTCCTCCCATTTGCTCTCCCTTCCATCATCCTCCCCACCCTACTTATCCCCTTCTCCCCTATTTCCTATATTGTAAGATAGGTTTTCATACCAAATTGATTGTGCATGTTATTCTTTCCTTGAGCCAAATATGATGAGTGTTAAGCTTCACTTTTTCCCTCTCATCTACTCCCTTTTCCCCTCCATTGAAAAAGCTTTTTCTTGCCTCTTTTATGAGATTTAATTTGCCCCATTCCATTTCTCCCTTTCTCCTCCCAATATATTTCTTTTTCACCCCTTAATTTTATTTTTTTAGATATGATCCCTTCCTAATTCAATTCACACCATGCTGTGTGTGTGTGTGTGTGTGTGTGTGTGTGTGTGTGTGTGTGTGTTTGTCTCTGGGTGTGTATAATCCCTCCAACTAACCAAATACTGAGAAAGGTTTCAAGAGTCACAAATATTATCTTCCCATGTAGGAATGTAAACAGTTCAACTTTACTAGTCCCTTATGATATCTCTATCCTATTTACCTTTTCATGCTTCTCTGGATTCTTGTGTTTGAAAGCCAAATTTTCTTTTCAGCTCTAGTCTTTTCATCAAGAATGCTTGAAAATCCTCTATTTCATTGAATGACCATTTTCCCCCCTGAAGTATTATACTGAATTTTGCTAGGTAGGTGATTCTTGGTTTTAATCCTAGTCCATTTGACTTATGGAATATCATATTCTACACCCTTCGATCCCTTAATGTGGAAAATGCTAGACCTTGTGTTAAACTGATTGTATTTCCACAATACTCAAATTGTTTCTATCTAGCTGCTTACAATTTTTTTCTCTTTGACCTGGGAACTCTGGAATTTGGCTACAATATTCCTATGAGTTTCTTTTTTTTTGGATCTTTTCAGGAGATAATGAATGGATTCTTTAAGTATTTATTTTGCCCTGTGGTTCTAGAATATCAAGGCAATTTTCCTTGATAGTTTCGTGAAAGATGATGTCTAGGCTCTTTTTTTGATCATGGCTTTTGGGTAGTCCCATAATTTTTGAATTGTCTCTCCAGGATCTATTTTCCAGGTCAGTTGTTTTTCCAATGAGATATTTCACATTATCTTCTATTTTTTCATTCTTTTGGTTTTGGTTTGTAATTTCTTGACTTCTCATAAAGTCATTAGCTTCCATCTGTTCCTATCTAATATTTAAAGAACTATTTTCTTCAGTGAGCTTTTGGACCTCCTTTTCCATTTGGCTAATTCTGCTTTTTAAAGCATTTTTATCATAATTGACTTTTTGGACATCTTTTGCCGATTGAGTTAGCCTATTTTTAAAGGTGTTATCTTCTTCAGCATGTTTTTTTGGGTCTCCTTTAACAAGTTGTTGAATCATTTTTCATGATTTTCTTGCATCACTCTCATTTCTTTTCCCATTTTTTCCTCCACCTCTCTTACTTGACTTTCAAAATCCTTTCTGAGCTTGTCCATGGACTGAGACCATTTCATATTTATTTTGGAGGTCTTCCTCGTGTATATGTTCATCCTTCATCGCTGAAGAAGACCATGCCATCAGAGAAATAATGACATGACTTGCATTTAACTTTGTTTTGAGTGAAGGAGGGCTATGCAGGTCACCAGCCTCACTTCTCCTCCACAGTCATCTGAATCCAGTGACCAGATATTCACCAGGGTGAGTGGAGATGACCCAGGATGAAGCAGTTAGGGTTAAGTGACTTGTTCAAGGTTACACAGCTAGTGAGTATTAAGTGTCTGAGGTGAGATTTGAACTCAGGTCCTCGTGACTCCTGCACTGGTGCTTCATCCACTGCACCACCTAGCTGCCCTGTCCCCATCTGAAAGGATGCAATGAAATACCTGTTCACCAAGAAAGTAACGTTCTATAGTCTTATCTTTTTCTGTTTTTAGGGCATTTTCCCAGTCAGTTATTTGACTTTTCAGTCCTTTGTCAAGAGGAGGGTATACTTTGGGAACCTATAAGTTCTTAGTTCCTCAAGGTGACACAATCAAGGGAGAGGAGTTTACTTCTCTACTGGCATGAGAACTGGTCTGGGAGCAACCAAAAACTTAGCTGCTCAGAATCTGTGAGTAGTAGAATTCCCTCTCCACAACCACTGCCAGCTCTGCCAGGCCAGCACTCTTCCTCACTCCTGGGCTGGGAGTTTCAGATCAGCTGCTCAATTCCCCTAGGGATTTAGGCCAAGGGCTCCACAAATGAACACTGCAGTTGCCACCACCATCACTACTACTGCTGCCTCCACCACCATGCTGCCTCAGGCTGGGGCTAGGGGAGCACCCTGCTCCCTTCTCAACCATCTGAAGAAGCCCCGTCACTGACCTTTGAGGTTGTCCTTGGTGTTTATAGGTTGAGGGATCTGAGAACATCTGCTGCTGCTGGGGATTCTGCCCTGGAGACCTGCCCTTGTCCTGTTCCTCCCAGTGCTGCACAACCAAGGCTGGGCTGTGCTCTGTTCCGTGCCCTGTGCAGCAGACCTTTCCTGTCAGCCTTCCAGGCTACGTTGGGCTGGAAATCTCTTTCACTCTATTGTTCTGTGGCTTCTGCTGCTCTAGAATTTGTTGAGAGTCATTTTTTACAGGTATTTTATGGGGTGTGGGGGAAGAGCTAGAGTATGTGCATCTTTGTACTCCACCATCTTGGCTCTGCTCTCCTGATAGTCTATTTTTTTAAGATAACATTGTCTTCTCAAAAGCTTTTCCTTATATTACATTGAAGTCAGACTTTCCATAACTTGCATTTATTGATCTCAATTTTGCTCTCTGAAAATATATAGGACATCTATTTCTTCTTCCATATGATGACCATTGAAGTATTTTAATGCCAATTTCATAATCCTCCTAAATCTTCTGTCCATGCAAAACAAGTTATGTTCCTTCAGTCACTAGAAGAATAACTGAAAAAGGTTTCATATTGACAAATGAGTTTGACCTTAAAGATTTGGTAGGATTTGGATAGAAAGAAGAATAGGAGAGAACACTGCAAATGGAGGACCCATCAGGTACGAAGTTAGGAGACAATGATGACTATGACTAATTTGAGAGACAAAGAAGACATTACTATTCCTGATTGTTGAAATTCTACCCTACTTTCAAGTCCCACCTCAAATGTCGCCTCTCTCATAGAGTTTCCTCCAGCATCTGTACAAGGTATGTGATTTTCCCATTGCACCTTATATCTCCAATTATAGTGGTTCTATATCAGATTGTGGGTATTTATTCATTTATTTTGCCATCTACTAGAATATGAATTCCTTTGTTAGAGACTATGGTTTATTAATCTTTGTATCCCCTATAAAATTACCACAGCATTTAGCATATAACAGGAACAAGCACACAATAATTTTTTTTCAATGAATAAATGAGTGAAGGGGCAAAATGGGTCCAATTATGGTGAGACATGATCACAAGCTGGGGAATTTGGATTTTATCTTCAAGACATAAAGGAGTCAATTTAAGTTTATGAATAGTAGAGTAACATGCTTAGTATTCTAAGGCTGTCCAAAGAGACAGTTGGGTTTTCCTGGATCCACCAGCCTTCATAGCTAAATGACAATGTTGACAATGAAAATGACATCCTCTGCTGGGAGGTAAGACATTCCACAAAGAATGTCCTTTGCTTTACCAGTCAGCTTGCTTTGGACTACTTCTTCTAGGTCATTGATAGACTGGCAGCCATACTAGTAAATCAGAGGCATTAGAATATTTAAAAACTTTGAGTGACATCAATGGTGACAGGTGCTTTACCAGCGAAGGCTGGTAAATGAGAGACTGATTGATAGGGCTTCTGGTTTGATGCCCCTCTGCTGGTGCTAAAAAAAAATAATCCTGAGACAAAAGCCATGGGAATAAAGGTACATAGTTCCCTTCGATTCACCCATTGTCACTGACAGTAGATATTTGAAGACTTGGAGTACTGTGTTTGAGGTTTCCCATGCAAAGGAGATTCAGGAAATGAATGGCATCAGAAAAGTCCACAAAATTCTCCTTGTGACACATTTATCACCACAAATGTTTCCTGCCTCTTGTTGCACTGTCACTAGAACAATTGGATCCCATAACACATGTATAGAAGGGGCTAATTAACAGGCACACAGCATAACACACAGCATGTCAAACAAGAAAAGAAAGATTCTCACGGTGGCACGTTCTCAACCAGGGCTGCAGGCAGCTGGGCCTTGCCACTGGTTCAGAGATTAAGAACCATAAGGAATCTTTCTCTTCCCTTACCTCACCCTACCCTTTTCTCTCCCACAGGCATTGTTGTATTCAGAGGTTTTTAGAACCAATATTTATGGATTCCCACAAGAGTCTGCATGTTAAAGAAACTGAAGGACAAGAAGGCAATGAGACCTGTCTTTTAAAATGAATAACACTGAGCAGTAGGGATGCTGAAGAAAGGAAGGGGGAAGAACCAGTGCCGCTCTAAGAGGCCGGAGAGTCAAGGTGAATCTCCTCCTTGACTACATGGACTCCATTAAAGAAAAGAACACAATTTTGGGATATAAAGAAATATCCATCGAGGACAGATTTGGACTAGCCCTTGTTCCACTCAGCTAGACTAAGAATTGCTTAAGGAGCATGGTCTCATGTTTATTCATCACTGGCAGATGCTAATACATTTCTGGATCGACATTTGGCAGAAATATGAATAAACACAGAGAATTCACAATCAGATATCAGCACTAGAAAGCTGAATACTACTGATGGATTGATTATGTTTTTGAGCTATTTAAATAATTGGACATACTAAGTACAGGGCTTTTTGCAGTGATAATGGACCTGTCCTGTTGTGGTCTATTTAACAAACACTTGGACTTTTTTTTAAAAGCTTGTTTACATTCCTGTACATCCTGGCTTTATTGATATTCTGTTCTCTGAATTACAGTGTCACCCTAGCAACGCTAGAGAGAAAGTTGAGGAGGGCACTTTCATTGTTAACCCTCATTTCTAAAGCCATAAAAGCCAAACCCCTTCTGGGCTGGATTTGGGATAGTTTGTCTTATCCTTGTAGCCAATTTTCCTTATCATCTGATCCCCAAATAAGCAATAACCAGTTTCAATTGTTTATAAAAGAAGCAAAAAAGGGTGGTGGAATGGGGGCTGGTTATACTTTTCTTTTCTACTTTTAACATAGAATCTTCTCATATTAAACACACACATACACACATACCCAGACAGACCCATACACACACAGAGTAGCATAACTTCAAACCAACACCAAAGATAGGCAAACTGGTTCCCTGCCAAAATGAAATCCCATAGACCTAAGAGGATGGTTCCTTCTCCTTTCCCACATGGCCTTCCTCCCAAAAAACCACGCTTAGAGAAAAGCTCATTTTTATAGTCCAACCATGGGGTGTCACTTATGATTCCAAGTCATTTGCCTTGTACTTCCAGAATGTTTACCACATTGTAAAATGGGAAGAAAGATCTAATGATGGAATATTTGGGCCTCCTGTGGTTTTAGGCTATGGCCTCATATGTGAGCAAATGAGTCAGGCCACTTCTTTATGGATCTTTCTGCTGGCCCCAAGTCTGTTTTTTATAGTGCCCATGACTGACATTGCACAGTTCTTCTACTTTGATAGGGTCTCCCAGATGACCACTTGAACACTTCTTGCTTTAGAGAAGAACATTAGTTTTGGGTACAAGTAGGCCAGCTGGCTGTAAAACATAACTGTTGCTTATACTGCAGACTACTTGTTTGTTATCTTCCATTTATAAAGTTCCCATATATTTGTGCCTCTCATTTCTTAAGTAAAATATTCTCCTTGAAGCATCATGCATGTTGAAAAAAATGGCATTTTCTCCTTTCTAACCCATTACTGCATGAACTTCAGAGATATTCAGATGTGTTCCACATTGAGAAAATATGAAAATCCTGATTGTGGATTTAAGGCATATGGTATTATTAGCCTCCTCCTCATTTACTTTAAGGTTACAGAGCTTGATTTTCCAATCTTCACAGAAGCAGAGGATCACATTTTATTACAATAAAAGGCTGCCCAGCTCTTGGTCCAGGGGACTTAGCATAGCAGTTGAATTTATAATACATCTACTGCACTGATTTCCCAGTTGTTCACAAGATGACGTACTGGTTTGATAATGATTCTTAGAGTTTACGTTTTAGAGGTCAGCATCAAAGGGCGGACAGGGAATGGGCAGGCTTTCCAGTCTTCATTTTTTGATTTATTTATAACATTTCTTATCTTTGGTCAAGGAAACTTTCAGAATGGTCTTCCTTCTAGGGCATCTCATCATTTAGCAATTTCCTCATAGAACAGGAATTGAAGCGAGGTCTAGTATCAGTATTTCAGATTCCTGCCCCCCTTGTCCTCAGGCATTTTCAAAATTTGGTTTATTATTCAATTTCACAAGGCAAATAAGGGGCAGAGAGTTAAGTTTGAAGTAATGTGACACACTCTCTGAGCATTTATTAGTTTTTTTCTTAAATAATCAATTTATGGAAATGGCATGTTGGCTTGAAGCTGGAATGCTGCAGTCTATTAGCCCCTCTGCTCCTTAGGACTCAAGCCAGCCCAGTATTACTGCACAGGTCAATCTTTGTTCTGGTGGTAAGAGGTGAGTTTCAGAATTTTGATTTAGCTTCTTTTTGTCCTCAAGAGAGGAAAAGGAAAAGAAAGACCAAACTTCCCATTGGCTATTTAAAATAATGATAAAAGAAAATGTTAAAAAGAAAAAAAAAAGAATCCAGAGGCCAAATATGCTAAAGAGATGTAGCTTTCTACTTATATTTAGCCATTTGAAGACGATAGTTCATTTCATATCCCTTCCATGTTATTTATTTCTTCCACTGCATGATAATTCATTTTGATCTACTTTCATATAGCATAGAGATAAATTGTCTGATTTAAAGACTTGAATGACACATAAAAATATCTTTCTAATAAGGTGTCCATTTTTTTTTAACTAAGACATATTTTGTGAGTCCCACACCAAAAAAATGTCTAGCAAACAGGCAGACTGATGCGAGCTATGAGGTATGATTCTGACTTATCTCATTCAATCAACTTACTTTTTCCTCCCTAAACATCTGAACTTTACATTGGGTTTAAATGTGAATCAATACAAGATAAGTAGAATATTATTTTCGTCTTTTCTCCAAACTTTCTCATTTAATAGTACTTTCAAGAATCATTTTTAAAATTACATTTTTAAAAAAACAATTCTCCCTCCATATTGTTTTTTTTTTTTTTTAAGTTCATGGTTCTTGGGAGGTGAAAGATTCCAAATGCTATAAAACAAAATGTCACACTGCAAGTTGTAAGCGAGGGTAATAACCTTGACTTTTTCTTGCAGTGCATTTCAATTAGGTTCTCTTCTACCTGGGGCAGAAGGATTAGTGCAGTTACCTTTGCCAATGAGTCTTACAACTGGCAAATCACATGTTTATATGTATATGCCAATGCTTATACAAAAGCTTAGCCTATAAGTTCATAAAACATCTGGATGACTGAATTCTTCATCTTTCTTCTGATTTATGGATTCTTCGGACCTCCTCCTAAAAGTGAGCAGTATCTACATATTTAATTCTAGTCTCAATCCTCAACTTCTGGTTTCTTTCAAAACTGTGTGAATAATACACACATACACAGAACTCAATATAACATACAGATGTGTATATTTATACTTATACACACATTTCATATACAAAATGTATATACATATAAATATTTCATGTGTTCACAATATGTACATGAGGTCTGTCCTGAGAGAATAGAAGTTTCTTGATGTCAGAAAATGTTTCAGTTTTGTCATCCAGAACTGAGCACAATGCCTGACTTATAGTAGGTGGTTAACCATTGAGGTGAGATTGACAAATTGATTTCCTCATCAGTAAAAGAGGTATATAAACTTTGATGAGCAGGGGCTCATCATTTTTGTATCCTCAGAATCTAGCACCCTTCTAGGCATGTAGTTGGAACTCAGTAAATTCACATTGATGGAGTGAATACTGTTTGAAAAACAGAAAATAGATGTCAAATACTATATTTAGCAAGATTTCCAAAATTTATTCCTTAAAAAAGACAACAAAAAAAAGATTCAACATACATGACAGTTGAAAATATTTGGAAAAAAATCACTTATTTTCAGTAACTGTTTTTACTTTACAGAGTTTTCTGCTGAAAGGCAGAATGATCCCTTAGTATGAAATTAGATTCAAAAGAAAAAAAAAAACATGTGCTTCTTGTTTCTTCTTTGTGGAATGGTTTTCTGGAGCAACAAAATGGAGGTCAAGATATAGAACCCGAATTCTTTAATAGATTAAAAACAAAGTGTGTAGAAACTAATGTATGAACTGTCCCCTCCACTTTCCCTGACACAGAAAAGTAGATTTAGTTGAATTTTTAAACTTCATTTTCTGATTTGCATAAGGGATTAATGAAAACTCTATTTCAAAAAGATGAGGCATCTGATGTAATTTTAGATCTCAGGATTATAAGATAAAATACACAATGGAAATTCATCTAAAATTTGCTTATATAAGGTGATTCAGACTCATGTAATCTGTTTTTTTTATTAAAAATTTATTTATTTAACTTTTCACATTCATTTTCACAAAATTTTGGGTTCCAAATTTTCTCCCCTTTTCTCCCCTCTCCCCACCCCAATACACTGAGCAATCTAATTTTCCCTATCACCAATCTGCCCTCTCTTCTATCATCCCTCCCTTCTCTTCTCCCCATCTTCTCTTTTGTCCTGAAGGGCAAGATAAATTTCTATACCCCATTACCTGTATTTCTTATTTCCTAGTAGCAAGAACAATACTCAACAGTTGTTCCTAAAACTTTGAGTTCCAGCTTCTCTTCATCCATCCCTCCCTCTCCACCCATTCCCTTTGGGAAGGCAGGCAATTCAATATAGGCCCTATCTGTGTAGTTTTGCAAATGACTTCAATAAAAGTCGTGTTGTGTAAGACTAACTGTATTTCCCTCCATCCTATCCTGCCCCCCATTGCGTCTATTCTGTCTTTTGATCCTATCTCTCCCCAAGAGTGTTCACTTCAAATTGCTCCCTCCTCCCATTGCCCTCCCTTCCACCATCCCCCCCACCTTGCTTATCCCCTTCTCTCCCACTTTCCTGTATTGTAAGATAGGTTTTCATACCAAAATGAGTGTGCATTTTATTCCTTCCTTTAGGCGAATGTGATGAGGGTAAACTTCTTGTTTTTTTCTCAGCTCTCCTCTTTTTCCCTCCACTAAAAAGTCTCCTGCTTGCCTCTTGAATGACATATAATTTACCCCATTCCATTTCACCCTCTTTTCTCCCACTGCATTTCTCTCTCACCATTTACCTTAATTTCGTTTAAGATATGGTCCCATACTATTCAATTCACTCTGTGCTCTCTGTCTCTGTATGTGCGTGCATGTGTGTATGTGTGTGTGCACGCACACGTGTACATGTGTGTGTGTGGTCCCACCAACTACCCAGATACTGAAAAGTTTTAAGAGTTACAAATATTGTCTTTCCATGTAGGAATGTAAACAGTTCACTTTTGGTAAGTCCCTTATGACTTCTCTTTGCTGTTTACTATTTCATGCTTCTTCTCATTCTTGTGTTTGAAAGTCAAATTTTCTTTTCAGCTCTGGTCTTTTCATCAAGAATGCTTGAAAGTCCTCTGTTTCATTGAAAAACCATATTTTACCCTGAAGTATTCTACTCAGTTTTGCTGGGTAGGTGATTCTTGGTTTGTCCTAGTTCCTTTGACTTCTGGAATATCCTATTCCATGCCTTTCGATCCATTAATGTAGAAGCTGCTAGATCTTGAGTTATCCTGATTGTATTTCCACAATACTGGAATTGCTTCTCTCTAGCTGCTTGCAAGATTTTCTCCTTGACCTGGGAATTCTGGAATTTGGCCACAATGTTCCTAGGAGTTTCTCTTTTTGGATCTCTTTCAGGTGGTGATCGATGGATTCTTTCAATACTTATTTTGCCCTCTGGTTCTAGAAAATCAGGGCAGTTTTCCTCGATAATTTCATGGAAGATGATGTCTAGGCTCTTTTTTTGATCATGACTTTCAGGTAGTCCCATAATTTTTAAATTGTCTCTCCTGGATTTATTTTCCAGGTCAGTTGTTTTTCCAATCAGATATTTCACATTCTCTTCCATTTTTTCATTCTTTTGGTTTTTGTTTTGTGATTTCTTGGTTTCTCAGAAAGTCATTAGACTCCATCTGTTCCATTCTAATTTTGAGAGAACTATTTTCTTCAGTGAGCTTTTGAACCTCTTTTTCCATGTGGCTAATTCTGCTTTTGAAAGCATTCTTCTCCTCATTGACTTTTTGAACCTCTTTTGCCAATTGAGTGAGCCTATTTTTCAAGGTATTATTTTCTTCAGCATTTTTTTGGGTCTCCTTTACCAAGGTATTGACCCGTTTTTCATGCTTTTCTTGCATCTCTCTCATTTCTCTTACCTGTTTTTCCTCCACCTGTCTAACTTGATTTTCAAAATCCTTTTTTGAACTCTTCCATGGCCTGAGCTCACTGGACATCCACCTGGTATGTCTGGGCTACAGAGGCCCTGACCTCCATGTCTTTCCCTGATGGTAAGAATAGTTCCTCATCATCAGAATTAAAAGGCGGGAACATCTGAACCCCATCAAAGTAGCTTTCTATAGTCTTATTTTTCTTCCCTTTTCTGGGCATTTTCCCAGCCAGTTACTTGACTTCTGAGATTCCTCTGCACCCCCACCTAGATCTGCCCAGCTAGTGCTTGGGGTCTGAGATTCAAATGGGCTTTCCTTGGCAGGCGGGGCTGCTATTCAATGTGAGCTTAAATTCTGGTGCTATGGTGGGGGCAGGGCTGCCTGCCAGGCTCAGTTCCCTCAGGGGCTTTATGCAGAGACCTTCAGTAATGGGGCAGGTGGGGGCAGGGCCATCTCCCAGGCTCAGTTCCCTCAGGGGGTTTATTCAGAGACCTTTGGTAATGGCCCTGAATTTCTGCTTGCTGCTTGGGGAGTCCTGGGCCAACATTGCTGCCTCTGCCTCTGCTGCTTCCTCCAGAGGGGGCCCGAGTCACAGAGACACCCCACTCCCCTCTCGGGCAGCCCAGACATCTCTCTCACTGACCTGTAGCACCTGTGGGTGGAGGGACCTTCCTGGCCACCAGAGATTCTGTCCCTGAAGCCTGCTCAGACCAGCTCCTCTGTGGCCGTGTGGTCAGGGCAGCTCAGGGGTGGATTCCACTGTCCCGAGCGCGATGGACCCCTGGGGATGGCTCTGCAGGGCTCTCTGGAACAGAAATCTTTTCCACTGTGTTTCTGCACGCCTTGCAGTGCTCCAGAATTTGTGGGGAGTTCTTCTTGCAGGAAATATATGGGCTGTGGGTTCGGAGCTAGCATATGTGAGTCTTTCTACTCTGCCATCTTGGCTCCACCCCCCTCATGTAATCCTTTTCAACCCACCTAACTGCAACCATGGAAATATATTTACAGGCCTCAGATATTGAAGGTTTATAGCATTTTTGGTCATAGAATATATTATATAATGTATTTGATCATTAAAAAAAAACTCTACAAACTTTCCAAGAGAAGTAGTCATGTATAAGACTGTTAGCAAAACCTATGAAAGCCAAAGGAGAGTTAGCATTGGCTGCTGTTACTCTGTGTGTGTGTGTGTGTGTGTGTTAGCATGCACACACATGCCAGAATCTTAATTCCCTTCCCTAATAGTCAGATGCTGATGTTCATTATGATTCTACTGGATTCACAGTATTTTTTAAGGTACTACATGTATAGCAAAGTAAGGAGACACCTGGAATCTTGGTTTGATCTTTCTACCTTTTTTTCTGAGTATTCATTTAAGAGATGTTTTGAGCTTTAATATACATGGACATTTTAAAATGCTTGATTTTTATCCTAAATTAATTTATGTTTTGTAAAACTTTCACTGAATATTGTATGAACCTGAGGGGAAGATGAAGAATCAGTTTTAACATTATTTTGCATAACACATTTGCACAATGTAAGTAATACTACCCAGAAGGGAAAAGTAGCATTTGATAACATGGTGTGCTACCTTTCAAGATTCTAGTTCTTGCTTTTTCTTGGTGTCATGTAAAACCAATGAGGCTGTCTTTTAAAATTTAAATGTCTCATACATGTTGTCCTGGGTAATGAAGAATTATATTTATGAAGTGCAATGGGTTTCAAATGACACTTCTCAACCATTCTGCAATTGCTTATCTAAGAAAAAGATTCATTTTAAAAAGAGAGAACTTTAAAATTGAATAGGTGGAATATACTTAGCTATGTAGGTTATGCTGAATAGAAATACTTTTGAATAGAAAATGTGCCTAATTGTATTAACACATAGGTACCATATAATTGCTGGAGAAAGAAGAAATAGAAGATTATCAGTGGTTCATATCAGTGAGAAAAGAATGACACTGTGGCAGATTTTTTACATGTAATAATACAACATAGACAGAACACTGACTTGAGGTCGGAGGATGACCTACATTCAAATACCAGCTCTGTGGCTTACTACCTGTGTGACTTTGGACAGGTCACTTAACCTCTAATTGCCTTGCTTTTCCCAATAGTAAAATGAAGAGTTGAGTTCATCTTGAATTTCTAGTTCCAAATCTATGAAACATCAAGTCATCTTGTTACCCCCCCCACCAGTTCTCCTGTCTACCCAGACTGTTTCTTCTCTTTTACTGAAGATAGGCTAGCATAAGACAATGATGATTGGGTATAGATTGAAAGATTCACAGATAAAGTACTTATTAAGCATGCTCTATGTGCCAAACATTGTGCTGAATGTCTGATACAAAAATACAAGCAAGCAACAACATGAATTATTCTGTAACTGTGTTTCCAGTAGTGCCAACCTCCCATATTGCCATTCAATGATAGAGTCATTAAGTATTTGGGAGAGGCTGGCAAATTTATGACCCATAGAACCCATGATTCCCACATATCCCAAGAAGAATGACAATGTCAAGAACACTATTTTCTAAATTAAAGAAACAGAACAAGATATATTGTGGGCATGGTATTTGTTGAGATTTGATGAACCTCTGTCACATCATTTTTCTCATTTTGCACAGACCTGATCTAAGTTGATCCTGTGTATCCTTTGACTAAAAAAAATGAACAAAATGTATCTTTTACATTTTGATAATAGAAACAATTGGCTCCTTTTTTGGCTTCTTTTTGTTAGTACAAACTTGGCCTCAGAGAAGTCCCTAGTCATTCTGGTATGGTGATGTACAGGTCTGTAGTCCCTGCTGTTGGGAGAGAGGAGGCCAGAGGAGAGCTTCTAGGTTGCCTAAGGAAGGTCTAACTGGCCCAGGTCACAAATGGAACAGGTCAAAATTTCTATACAGAGCAGTAATGGGAACTTCCCAGCTTAGGCAGGAGAGGGAGACCTAGTTTCAAAGCAAACAACAAAAAAGAAGCAAACAGAAAAGCCCATGGTAATCAAAGAAGGAAAGAAAAAAGAAAATTATGATTTTTGTTCAATTATAGCTTTCTTCTCCCCACTACAGTAGCATATTATTTGGATATTTTATTCTTCTGAAACCCTATAAATGAAGGACTTCTTTCATTTCCTTTTTTGTGCACTCTTCCTTGCTTTAGGAATTAGGTTTTAGTTTTCAGTCCCTTGAGTACTTTGAGTCACACTCTCTGAGAACCTAGTGTCTACAAGGAGCCATGTAAAGACCTGAGCTCCAGGGTTCTCAAAGAACCATTATAATCATTCTTCTGCTGGGAACAAAATGCACTAGTTTCTACTACCTGCACCAAGAAATAGTTAAAGCTGATGATTAATTCTCCCTTTCCAGTATACTGACTTCAAAAACACTTCATTGCCCTTAGTGGTCTCTGTAGTTTGTTATCGCTTTTCTTTTGAAGCTAGCAAAGTTTAGTTTGCTTTAAGATAATAATTCTCTCTTGAATATTAATGAAAGAAGCTCAAGTTTGAATCACAGATTTCTTGCCAGAGTATTGAGGGTGACTGTCCCAAACAGCAGGTTTGATTGGAATCCATTATTATCCCCAATTCCAGTTAACCTCAATCTTTGACATCGTTTATCAATTCATCAGTAAGATGTGCTGCAAAGCTTCTGTATAGGAAGCCCTGGATTTGGCAGCTGGGGGAATACAAGGGAATCTAACACTTATTCCCCAAACTCAAGGATTTTAAAATATTATTTGGGAGAGAGCATATATTGATGTAAAGTGAATTTATAGTTCGAGGTGATATATTAAAAGTTTTAATACTAAGTGTTCCAGGAAAGGAGATGACTGTAGAATGAAGTGATCATAGAAGGATTCATGATGAGATTGAGACTTTAACTGGGTCTTAAATGAAGGTAGAATTCAGGAAAGCAGGTAGAAAGGAGAAATGGCAACCACTCCAGTATCTGGGCCAAGAATACCCCAAAGGGGACATGACTGAAAAATGACTAACAATAACAAGAATCAAAAGGAGAAAGGAATGACAGTTAGGATAAGAATAATTCATGTTTATATGGCATCTTATAATATCAAGAGCATTGTTCTCACAATAACCAAGCAAAATTTATGTGGAGAAAGTTTGTATATTACCATTTTACACAAGGAACAGAGATATAGCAAAGTTAAGTAATGGTCTTATCATTACTCATCTGATGTATCAGAACGAAGATCTGAACTCAGGTCTTGACACCAAGCATACTGCTCAGTACTACATTTTACTGCCTGTAAATGGCAAAAGAAAATTGAGTGAAGAAAGGGTAGCATAGTGGAACAGAAGTTTTATGTAGAAGAATAATAGGTTAATATACCAGCTGATTGTTGTAGATAAAAGATTGACTTTGGAGGCAAGAAGACGAAGGTTCCAGGGCTCCTTTGGGGGGTCTATGGACAAGTTTCTTAAACTTTCAGGACCCTAAGCTACTCCCTCAGATTTCAAGTACAAGTTGCTGATCTTAATTGGTAGAATTTCCACACCAGGAAATTCCTACACTGATGGAACCATAGGTTGAAATTCTAACCCCTACAAACAAAACATCTGGCAAATCACGTTAGAGTTAGATTGTGTGACTCTTGAATGCAAACCAGGCAAAAGAGTTTGTACTTTATCTAGCAGGAAAAGTGCAATCACTTAATTTCTCTGGGTCTCAGTTTCTTAATTTTTAATAAGATGGTGGTCTAGGTGATCTCTGATCATTTCAAAAAATATGATTGTACATAAAGTGTTTTGAAAGTCTTTAAGTACAATATAAATACTGCCTCTGCCTCTTCCTTATTCTCTCCTCCTGCTTACCTTAAGCAAATTGTTATGCCTACAGAGAGCAGAACAGGTAGCACTCTGCATTTGTAAAAGGAGTTTCCTCTAGTTTTATAAACTAATACAAACAGATTCTGTCACTTAATACACCTCCACCCATAATAATGAAAACAACAGCAATATTATTATGCCTATGATCATACTGCAGTAATTGAGAAGACTGACAAAAATAACAAAGTCAAGAAGAAGAACTTATTTTTATTATTATAAATGGATGATTAGGTAGGAAAACAAGTTTAGTTTTAGATGTTTTGAATTTGCCTCTGCAAGGCATCTTTTACATAGCTGTCAAATTGACTTTCCTAAAGCACAAATCAAACTACGTCACTCCCTCACTCAATAAACATCAGTGGCTTCTTATTAACTCTAGGATCAAATACAAACTCCTTAGTTCAGGGTGTCATAATTTCAGGCACTTCATGACTGCACCCCAGTCTACCTTTCTAGCCTTATTACACATCATTCCCTTCCTGGCACACAGTGGTTCAGACAAATCGGCTTTGTTGTTTCCTATACAGGGCATATGATCTCCTAATGCTGTGCTTTTGTACTGGCTGTCCTAGATATTTGCAATGAGCTTGCTTTAATACTCCTATCTTATAGAGTCTCTGTTTTCTTTTAAGACACATTTCAAGCATTACCTTGTCCATGAAATCTCCTAGTCTACTTCCTTCCCTTCACCCCACCAAACTCCTTACTTGCTATCTTATCCAGTTAGACTATAGGCTTATTGAAGGCAGGGAGTTTACTTTTGTCTTTGTATCTAAAGCACTTAGAGCAGTTTCTGGCACATAGTAGGTACTTAATAAATTCTCTGTAATAGATAGACTGCATGACAGAATATTCAGTAGACAAATATATGTTTAAATGTGATTGGGATCCTGCCTACCCCCTGCATTGTCCCTGAATATGCACAAATAACTAAGGCAAGATCCAGCAACTAAGAGAAGATGTGAGGTGAAAAAGAACAATGAATCAAGGATAATATGGAGGTTATAAACATATATCTGGAAAAATGTGATGGTGCCTTTAACAATATGACAGAAACTATTAAAAAGAAGGGTAGATTTGGGGGAAAGATAATGAATTCTGATTTGGACATGTTAAGCTTGAGTACTTCTGGGATCTCCAATTGGAAATATCCAATAGTCAGTTGGTGATGTGGGATTGAAGTGTACGAAAGAGAATAGGGAGAGTTAGTGTTAGGGGGAGTGAAGGAAGGAGGGAGGGATGAGGGCATAGAGAGACAGAGGGAAGATGGGAGAAAGAGAGAGGGAGATCTGATGGCACAGTGATGACAGTTAAACTGCCAAATCCATGGAAGCTGAGAAAGTCTCCAGAACAGATTAAATATAGACAGAGAAGAAGGCTTAGGATAGAGGTTTGTGGAACACCAACACTAAGGGGAATGTGACCTGAATCTTGATCCCGCAAAGAAGATAAGAAAGAGGGACGAGGAGAGAGTATCCAAGAGAGTATCCAGGAGTATGCAAGAGGAGAAAGGGGTCCACAGAGTTTAATATACTAAATAGGTTGAGAATGCAGAGTACTGAAAAAAGACTCTGAGCTTTGGTAATTAGGATATCATTGATCATTTTGGAGAGAGCAATTTCAGTTGAGTGAACATCCAGTGACATCAGAAATGAGATTGAAAAGGGCTGTGTGTGGAGTGAGAAAACAGAAAGGGAGGCAGTAAGCATAGACAGCATCGTCTAGGAAATTAAATTTAATAGGGATTAATTTTGAGTCCTATATTTGAATTAAATAAATAGCTCTCCAAGGATACAAGGGAGGTGGTATGATTAGATAATATTCTCATAAAAATAATTTGGAGGTTTTAGTTTTTCTCTAAGTTCAATATGTCATCACTGCAATATGGTAGTCAAAAATGTTAATATGATCCAGGGTTGCATTAAGAGAATCAATCATATCAGGGTGGCAGAGAGGAAAGATGCCTCTACTCTAGTTCTTCCCCCATAGCCCATAAAATACCTGTAAAAAATGACTCTAAACAAATTCTAGAGCAGCAGAAGTCACAAAATGACAGAGCGAAAGAGATTTCCAGCCCAAAGTGACCTGGAAGGCCAATAGGAAAGGTCAATCATACCAGGTGCAAAGTGCAGCCCAGGTAGCCCATCCCAGCCTTGGCTGTGCAGCATCAGCAAGAACAAGAGTGGAGCAGGCCTTGGGGGTGGAATCCCTGGCACCAGATCCCCTTAACCCACAAATGCCAAAGACAGCTAGAAAAGTTAGTGAGAAAGCTTTTTCACCTGGGTGAGAAGGGAGCAAGGTCCTCCCCTAGCCCTGGTCTCAGGGAGTGGGGGCAGCAGTAGCAGCAGCATCCACTTTTGGAGCCCTCAGGCTAAAGACCCTGGGAGAATTGAGCTGCTTATCTGGGTCTCAGCCCTGAGTGGTGGTCCTAGAGTGAGGAAGAGTGCTGGCATGGTGGAGATTCTGGAAAAGGAATTTTACTTGCAGATCCTGGGCAGAAAAGCTCCCAGACCAGAGCACAGAGCAGGAAAGGAGTAAACTCCTCTTCCTTGATTGTGCCACCTTGGAGGAACTGAGAACTCACAGGTCCCTAGAGTATACATTCCTCTTGACAAAGGACTCAAAAAGTCAAGTAACTGACTGGGAAAATGCCCCCAAAAGGGAAAAAATAATTTCTTGGTGGACAGGTACTTTCTTCCATCCTTTCAGATGAGGAAGAACAATGCATATCATCAGAGGAAGACATCAAAGTCAAGGCTTCTGTAATCCAAAATCTCCAAAATAAAATGTAATGTTATCAGGCCATGGAAGAACTCAAAAAGGTTTTTGAAAATCAAGTAATAGAGGTGGAGGAAAAAATGGGAGGAGAAATGAGAGTGATGCAAGAAAATCATGAAAAACAATTCAACAGTTTGCTAGACGAGACCCCCCAAAAATGCTGAATTAAATAATACCTTTAAAAATAGACTAACTCAAATGGCAAAAGAGGCCCAAAAAGCCAATGAGGAGATGAATGCTTTAAAAAGAGAATTAGCCAAATGGAAAAGGAGGTTCAAAAACTCACTGAAGAAAATAATTCTTTAAAAATTAGAATGGAGCAGATGGAAGCTAATGACTTTATGAGAAACCAAGAAATTATAAAAAAATCAAAAGAGTGAAAAAATAGAAGATAATATGAAATAGCTCATTGGAAAAACAACTGACCTTGAAAATAGATCCTGGAGAGATAATTTAAAAATTATGGGACTACTTGAAAACCATGATAAAAAAAAGAGCCTAGATATCATCTTTCATGAAATTATAAGGGAAAACTGCCCTGATCTTCTAGAACAAGAGGGCAAAATAAATATTGAAAGAATCCACCAATCACCTCCTGAAAGAGATGCAAAAGGAAAAACTCTTAGGAATATTGTAGACAAATTTCAGAGTTTTCAGGTCAAGGAGAAAATATTTTAAGCAGCCAGAAAGAAATACTTCGAGTATTGTGGAAATACAATCAGGATAACACAAAATCTTGCAGCTTCTACACTGAAGGATCAAAGGGCATGGAATATAATATTCCAGAAGTCAAAGGAACTAGGATTTAAAGCAAGAATCACCTCTCCAGAAAGTCTCAGTATAATATTTCAGGGGGGAAAAATGGTCATTCAATGAAATAGAGAACTTTCAAGCATTCTTGATGAAAAGACCAGAGCTGAAATAGAAAACTTGACTTTCAAACACAAGAATCAAGAGAAGCATGAAAAGGTAAACAGGAAAGTTGAACTGTTTACATTCCTACATGGAAAGATAATATCTGTAGCTCTTGAAACTTTTCTCAGTATATATATATATGGCACAGGGGTAGTTGAATAGGAAGGGATGATATCTAAAAAATTAAGGTGTGAGAGAGAAATATATTGTGAAGAGAAAGGGAGAAATAGAATGAGGTAAATTATCTCTCATAAAAGAGGCAAGAAAAAACTTTTTTCAATGGAGGGGAAAGGCGGGGAGGTGAGAGGGAAAAAGTGAAACTTACTCTTACCACATTTGGCTTTAGGAAGGAATAATATGCACAATTTGGTATGAAAATCTATCTTACACTAAAAATCTATCTTTACTTCAGGAAATTAGGGGAGAAGAGGATAAGTGGGGTGAGGGAATGATAGAAAGGAGGCAAATGGAAGGAGGAAGTAATAAGAAGTTATCACTTTAGGGGAGGGACAAGGTCTAAAGAGAAAATAGAATAAAAATGGGGCAGGATAGGATGGAGGGAAACTTAATTAGTCTTTTACAACATGACTATTATGGAAGTCTTTAGCAAAACTATACATATATAGCCTATATTGAATTGTTTGCTTTCTCAGTGGGGATTGGTGAGGAGGGAGGAAGGGAGAGAAGTTGGAATTCAAAGTTTAAGGAATGAATGTTGAGAATTGTTTTGGTATACAACTGGGAAATAAGAAATACAGGTAAGGGGGTGTAGAAATCTATCTTGCCCTACAAGAAAAGATAGAAGATGGGGATAGGGAAGGGAGGGGTGTGATAGAAGGGAGAGCAGATTGGGGAAAGGGGTAATAAGAATGCACATTGTTTTGGGGTGGGGGAGGGGAGAGATGGGGAGAAAATTTGGAACTCAAAATCTTGTGAAAATAAATGTTAAAAATAAAAATAAATAAATAATTTTTTTAAAAAAGAGAGTCATATTAGCAGACACTGATGGGTGGTCAGTGCTGTACTTTCTGTTGGCCTCCAAATACTTTACCATAATCAGTTATACATATAGACATACATACATACATACATACATACATACATACATACATATATATAGGACAGATAGGTGGCGCAGTGGATAGAGAACCAGTGCAGAGTCAGGAGGACCTGAGTTCAAATCTCACCTCAGACACTTGTCACTCACTAGCTGTGTGACCTTGGACAAGTCATCTAACCCCCACTGCCTCATCCTGGGTCATCTCCAGTCATCCTGATGAATATCTGTTCACTGGATTCAGATGGTTCTGGAGGAGAAGTGAGACTGGTGACCTGCACAGCCCTTCCGCAGTCAAAACAAAGTCAAATGCAAGTCATATCATTATTTCTCTGATAGCATGGTTTTCTTCAGCAATGAAGGATGAACACACACAAACACATGTGAATATGTATATATATATGTATATATTTACATGTATATATTCTGCCATAGGTGCTATATTTTAGGAAGAACATTCATAAATTTGAGAATATCTAGAGGAAGACAACGAGGACAGTAAGGTTGATGTCATATGAGGAAAAGTTGAAGGTAATGAGGGTCCAAGCTTCTTAAGAGAAGACTTAGTTGGACAATGTAGCTGTCTTCAAATATAAAAATGGTTGTCATATAGAAGAGGATTTAATTGGTCCTGGTTAGCTCTGGAGGTCAGAAATTTGATTAATGAGTGGGAGTTCTAGGGAGGCAGATGTAACAATAGGCACCCCAACATACGCAGGGGGGCCTGCTATCATAAGTTCTTAGATCTGCATTCATAAAAAGAAAGCAATCTTCAAGGAGTTCACAATCACTTTAATCAAGCACATGTATCATTCCTTTAACCAAGCACATATATCATCCACCTAGTTCAGGAGGGGTCAGCACCCTGAACTCCAAAAAAATACAGAGAAATCAAAGATCAACAGACATGACTTCCTCTGACAGAATTCAACAGACAGTTGAACCCCAACTTTCTGACCATAGTTACCAGAGAGGGAAGCTCCAACATCTGGATTTTCAAAGCCAGGAGGCTCCTTAAAGCAGATTCCAGGAGTTCTCACCTGGTGCTCAAACCTTTTTACAAAAATTAAGCCCCAAAGTAAAACCTCAGCCTCAGAGTATTTATATACTTTTTATAGCCAGAGGGCACAGCCCTCTGACCCAATGCCCCAGTAGAAAAAACAAAAGTTACTTGGGACCCTCCACAAAACGACTCCCCTAAACAAGCTTCCCACAATGGGCATGTCCATCAATGGGTGGGAAAATCTTCCTTATTCACATTAGTCAATCACAGGCACTTTTCATAAAACAAAAATAGCAAAAGATCTTAATTTGATTGCCATCACAAAAGATTTAGACTGGATTCAAGGGGCAAAGCAAACCAACCAAATTTGTGAACAATCTGAGCTTGCTCCAAGTGGAATGGATTGCCTCCAGAGGCAGTAAGTTCCCTTTTGTCCTCAGAGCCCTTCTCAAGGTTGTTGTTAAAGGGGATGCCTCTTTAAGTATTTAACTAGCTCTGTGACTGAAGGACGTGTCATTTAACCTCTCCATTTGTCACTTTGTCTCATAAAAGTAATACTATAGTATCTATCATACAAACATTCACAAGGGTCCCACAAGATCCCATACAAGTAAAATCAAGTCAAAAATTAAGTGGCTACTATGGACCAAGCACTATGCTAACCACTGGGGATACAAAGAAAACATGAAAAATTTTACGAATCTTCAAGTGTTATAATCAGTTAACCTACACGGGTTTGATTTAGATGAACTGATATTCTTGCCTTATGTTTTACAATGGTCTAACTCAGTAACTATCAAACCAGACCCTAGAAAACATTTCTTTTGACTCTTTTTCCAATGGTCTTTTTAAATGACACTGTGATGTATACTTCAGCAGAGAAAGCATTAACTGTTTCACCTTTAGGGAAACTGTTTTTGTAAAAGAAAAATACTGAAATAAACAGAATTTGGTAGCATCTTCAAAAAGAGGCAGTTTATATGAAAAAAATCCACCACCAGAGATCATTTGATACAACGGGCAGTCTTGGGCAAAGTCCACTTCAGGACTCCACTTACCAGGAAAGTGAATCACATGTCCTCCCCAGAGAGGATGCTGTCTTCAGCTCAGGGCAAGGGTCAATAGCAATGCAGTGGGATGGAGGCATACATTTATGGGTATCTATAATCTCTACCTGGCCTATGAATAAAAAGACATAGCTGCCTCAGCATTATCATTCCCCTGACCTTCACAAGTGGAGTCATCCCAGCAGGGGAAAAAACAGCAGGGGAGAAAAGAGAAAATTAAAACGTTAAAAACTATATTATAGCTCGTTCATGACCTTTAAAAAAATTAGGCTTGAAACTATTAGGCTGGAGCACATACAATGAAGTCTGACAGCTGTAAAGTTATGAATGTGTGTGTGTGGTTTTCTACCAAAAACTTAAACAATAAGCAGTCCCTGTGTGTTTAAAACTGGCTGTCAGCCAAGGAAAATTCAGAATTTTGAACAGTGCTTAACTATTGAAAGAGATCCATCCTGAATTTCAGAGCATCCCTTTGCTCTAGATGCTATTTGCCTTGTTTGTCAATGAGTCAGTTCCTATTAATAAGGCATAGCAAACTGATGCCGATTGGAGTTAGGTAAAGAAGGGCCTCTGTCCTGAATCTCCTGTTAGCTGATTTGCTGATGGAGCATGCTATGACAGCTAAACATTTGAAAACACTCCTGAGATATTGGGGGGGGGGGTGCAGAATCAAACAAAGGAAACCTCCAAAGAAAAAGCATATATACACATACATATGTGCCCACATACATATGGTTACTTCCAGAAAACCTAAATTAGAATTGAGAGTGTGTCAACGTATTATTGTATCTAGAGCATTCAGATCTTAATAATAAAAATGCAATTGCTTTACAACAATATCAAACATTTATGGCATGTTGATACCATTTATAAGAAGCAGTTTCATCCTAGTTTTTAAAAAAGTAAATCCTCTGATTTTGCAGATGTTTTCAAGTGTGACAAAAAAGACCCAGGACTTAACATCATTTACATTTTGCTGCTCAACTAATCAATTTCACTTTCACTTGGTTTAAAAAAAAAGAATCTCTGTACAGTTTTTTATTCACTTTCTTCCATATCCTTTGGGTAATCAACTTTCAGCTAATGCTACTTACTTTCACTTTCAAACATTACGTTACCTGTCTTGAATCTCTGTAGGGTGTTTTTATTGAGGTTACTGAGGTTTTTAAATAGCCATTAAGTTTCTATGATTCTTACAGGTTGGATTATCATAAACAGATAGATTTTAACCTCTAGGCTTAGAAGCAAGCTAAAGATAATTTTAAAATAATAATTTTGAATGGTACACTGGTTGCATATAATAATACACATTATTAAAGGTCACAGAAAATTAATATGAAGATTACTGAGTGTCAGAAGTTATTTTGCCCAAGTAGCAAATAGCTTTACAATCTTTTCTGGAATGCTTATATACAAAAGAGGAAAACTCCAGCGATTTTTGCAGAATCCCATTTTCTTAATAGGAAATTGATGAATGACAGCATCTGGCAGGAAGAAAAAAAGCATATGGTCTAACTAACTGTTTCTACAGAGGTTAAAAACAGCTTTGGAATTTCTCTGGTTGCCATTATGATTGACAGACCATCAAATAAATCATTCTCTTTCCCCCTCTTTCTTGGTCCCACTTACCAACAAACACACTAGGGGGAAATCTGCAGTGTGGTCCATGAGAAATTAGACATGCAACGCCCATTAACATAAATGGATTTTTTGCACCTAATTCCCCATATACCGACTAAAAAAGAATCTACCCGCAGGATATGGAGTATGCCTGTTTTCTTGTTCATTCTATTTATAATTCTTAATTATTAATTTCAAATATAATTGGTTTCTTTAGAGAATGAAATGCCTCGTAGGTTATCTAAAACACTTTTTCAGAGTCTTGGGGCTTGATGCTAAAAAAGATGGGTGGATGCTAAAATATGTTATAGTGTGTAATACAAACAAAGAAAATTAGGCTAGCAGATCTTGGGTGAGGTTAGGCTAATTAAGCAATTCTCAGTGCTTAAACTCTGGCTAGCTTCTCTGGAATACTCTGCCAATCATCTATTCTTTTGGGACTAGTCTTATTTGAATTGCCTTCACCTCCAGGCTCACATCACCCCAAATGTTACCCCAAATAATCTGGCAAATTTCAGGCACAGGAATGGAAACTTTTTTTTTTTGGCCTCTAAATACCCAGGATGATATTATGGTAGATACTTAGCAAATTAAAAAAAGACAACAACCTAAATTTAAGCATTTTCTTTCCTTCCTTCCTTCCTTCCTTCCTTCCTTCCTTCCTTCCTTCCTTCCTTCCTTCCTTCCTTCCTTCCTTCCTTCCTTCCTTCCTTCCTTCCTTCCTTCCCCCTTTTCTACCTTTTATTTTCTTCTTTTCTAAAAAATATCTTTGAATTCATCTACTGAATGTATTTCTATTTCTTTACGACTGTGCTGGTGGCATATCCTGCTATAAACTGAAAATGTAGATGGCTGACTGCCTTTTTAGGTCATCAGATACAACCAATGAATAAAATGAAAATTGGTAAAACAACTCCTTAGCAAATAATCATTTTGGAATCTAATACGTTACCAACTAAGTCATCTGCCTTTATAATTTTTAACCTGAATCAATCTCATTTTTGAGGATATGCTCTCAGTTTTAGAAAATAGTCATAAATTCATCCTTAAAAAGCACACAAAACTAAAATGAACAATCAACAATTACATAGCACTTCAGGGTTTGTAAAATGCTTTATATATATTATCTGTGTCAAGACATATTTTAATTCCCATTTTATAGAATTTTTGTCTCAATTTAAAAGATAAGGAAACTGAGACTGGGAAATTAAGTTAGATGTCTGGTGAAAAACAGTCCAATTTAGGTCTTCCTGATTCCATTAATGCTTTATCCACCAGAGTGGATAAAGGTAGGGTGTTTTTATGAAGGCCAATTAAATTAAAATACTAGGAAGTAAGTTCCACAGAAGTCTATCCTGTATATCATTGAGTCTATCTACAATATACCTTTTGACAATCTTCACTGATTTGATGACAATTAGTTAACATTTGACTGCTTAATCATATAGAAATATTATTTCTGGGCTCATGAACTTTACCCTGTTCTACTTTTCCTGAAGGACATAGTTGAAGACCAGCCCCGCTGGTATAGAAAATGGGCTTCTGTGTAGAAGACAGGGATTATCATCAAGAATGTCAAACACTTGTTTCAAGTTAAATGTTCAAACTGGTTGGGTACACACACACACACACACACACATATATATACTTACATATATACGTGTGTATCTATATATCAGCCTATCTATGAATTTCTAATGCAAATGGATGAAATGAATGGATGAATTTAAAAGCATTTATTAATCATGTACAAAGTGTCAAGCATTGTGCTAAAGAAAAGCAAGTCCCTGCACTGAAGAAGCTCACCATCCAGAAGTTATCAATGGAACCAAATATATTCAACTTGGATATGAGTATATCTACTACAGGCATATTTCATGCCATAAACATATGGTTTGATCACCTTTATATTATCTAAATTTGCATAGTACAGGACATTATTACTGGTCATGGCATCATAGCCTCATTAAAAATAAAGCAAATACTATTTGTCACATTGACCTCTAGGAAGTCAGAATATGTTATATCAAAAAAACCAAATCAGATTGACAACTTGGAATAGTGAAGTTCTTTCTTCCCAAAACAAATTAAAAATGTCTGTGTCACGCCAAATATGTATATGTGAACTACAAATTGCTTTCAGTCATCTAAATGTCATGTGAGCAAGTGATCCAAATACCCAACTGCGCTTTTCACTTTTCGTCTACATGTTTGAGTGCCCCGTAGATACAGACATGAAACTATGGGGCCCCCCTAAAAATGTAACTTCTCGAATCGCTTGATCATTCAATAAGCATTTATTAAACACCATTATGTGCCAAGTATGGCAAAAACCCCAAAACTATGAGGCAACCCCTTCTCCCAAGAATCGAACTTATCTCTACCGAGGTAGGATTTGTGTCTCTGGGGAAACTCCACTTATACTGGGTCTACTTAAACCTGATTGGGAGAAAATAAGTGAACTTGTTTAAGGTATCTTTATTTTTGAAAATAGCTGAATTTTTTAAAGCAGTGTGTTGCTAAAAATAGTCAAATCTTTGTTAAAAGCAAACAAATAACACTTTGTTCCAAACTGGTTTCTGGGCTTAAGTTAGAGCATTAGTCAATTCTTGAGCTTTCCGATGAGACCACTAAAAATAAGGGGCAATAAGATTGATGACATTTCTGGACTGGAAAATTTCCCACAGTGAACATTATCCAAATTTTCTGGTTTCCTAGAGACCATTGCTGGACCTCTTTTCCATGTAGACTTGAAATCTCTAACCACACAATTAAAGCTTTAGGAGTATTTAATTCTCTTTCTGTTGGAAATAACCATATGGGCCCTTTGGTTGTAAATAACATCCTATTTTTCTTGTACCAGGAGATGTAGAGTGTGGGCAGTCATTATGCTCTTTCAAATTTGGATACTGGGGGCAAATTCTGAGTTTTTATTTTTCATTTATGTCTATTCACACACACATACAATTATACATGCTTTCTTCCAGTGAATATCTTAAAGCATCTATAAGGGGAAGCAAGCTGGAGTTGAGCCCACTAATCTAGCTATTAAGGTTTGCCATTGTTCAATCTTGACATTAATTTACAATTTTAAGTATTTTCTATCCATTTCTTAATGTACCTGGTCTCTTTTTTCTGTTCTTAACTGCTGACATATACTGGGCACGCTGTCCAAAGTACACTGAATAGACAGAATGACTCCAAGACATTTTTTTCCTCAAAGGAGACTTCAGATCAGAGTCCATCAAGGAATATAAGGATTTTTAGACTATTTTCGCCAATGTCCATTATTTTTCACATTTATCTTGGTTATATTTTTATGAGCTACCCAATTCCCTAAAGTGCTTACATGCATCTAGAGTTTCTCCAGCATTCCAAAGTTGATTTTTTTTAATCTATTAAATAATGGAATGAGCCAGGTTTATTGGTACATGTCCTTTGTTCTTCCAAATAAGTAACAGCAAATGAAAAGCTAACTCCCCCTTAGTTGTAACCCCCTCACTATATTTTCTCTAGTTTGAAGATAATATTTATTTATTTATTTATTTTTTTTAAATTTATTTATTTAGCTTTTTACATTCATTTTCACAGATTTTTGGGTTCCAAATTTTCTCCCCTTTTCTCCCCTCCCCCCACCCCAATACCACAAGCAATCTAATTTTCCCTATCTTCAATCTGTCCTCTCTTCTGTCATCCCTCCCTTCCCTTGTCTCTATCTTCTCTTTTCTCCTGTAGGGCCAGATGACTTTCTATTCCTCATTAACTGTATGTCTTCTTTCCTAGTTGCAACAACAATACTAAACAATTGTTCCTGAAACTTTGAGTTCCAAATTCTCCCCATCCCTCCCTCCCCATCCATTCCCTTTGGTGCGGCAGGCAATTCATTATAGGCCATATCTGTGTAGCTTTGCAAGTGACCTTCCCGATAGTCGTGTTGTGTAAGACTAACTGAATTGCCATCCCTCTTAACCTGCCCCTCATTGTTTCTCTTCTGTCCTTTGATCCTGTCCCTCCCCAAGTGTTGACTTTCAATTACTCCCTCCTCCCTTTGCCCTCCCTTCCATCATCCCCCCCCAATATCTCCTTCTCCCCCGCTTTCTTATACTGTAAGATAGGTTTTCATACCAAAATGAGTGTGCATTTCACTCCTTCGTTTAGTCAAATGTGATGAGGGTAAACTTTTGTTTGTTTGTTTGTTTTGTTTTGTTTTTTTCCCTCAGCTCTCCTCTTTTTCCCTCCACTAAAAACATCTCCTACTTGCCTCTTAAATGACATATAGTTACCCCCTTCCATTTCCCCCTCTTTCCTCTCACTACATTTCTCTCTCACCATTTACCTTAATTTCTTTTAAGGTATGGTCCCATCCTATTCAGTTCAATCTGTGCTCTCTGTCTCTGCATGTGAATGCATGTGTGTATGTGTGTGCATGCGTGTACATGTGTATGTGTGATCCCACCAACCACCCCGATACTGAAAAGTTTTAAGAGTTAGAAATATTGTCCTTCCCTGTATGAATGCAAACAGTTCATTTCTGGTAAGTCCCTTAATACTTCTCCTTGCTGTTTACTTTTGCATGCTTCCTCTCATTCTTGTGTTTGAAAGTCAAATTTTCTTTTCAGCTCTGGTCTTTTCATTAAGAATGATTGAAAGTCCTCTGTTTCATTGAAAGACCATATTTTCCCTTGAAGTATTATACTCAGTTTAGCTGGGTAGGTGATTCTTGGTTTCAGTCCTAGTTCCTTTGCCTTCTGGAATATCCTATTCCATGCCCTTCGATCCCTTAATGTAGAAGCTGCTAGATCTTGGGTTATCCTGATTGTAGTTCCACAGTACTGGAATTGTTTGTTTCTGGCTGCTTGCAAGATTTTTTCCTTGAGCTGGGAGTTCTGGAATTTGGCCACAATGTTCCTAGGAGTTTCTCTTTTTGGATCTCTTTCAGGTGGTGATCGATGGATTCTTTCAATACTTATTTTGCCCTCTGGTCCTAGAATGTCAGGGCAGTTTTCCTTGATAATTTCATGCAAGACGATGTCTAGGCTCTTTTTTTGATCATGGCTTTCAGGTAGTCCCATAATTTTTAAGTTGTCTCTCCTTGATCTATTTTCCAGGTCAGTTGTTTTTCCCATGAGATATTTCACATTCTCTTCCATTTTATCGTTCTTTTGGTTTTGTTTGGTGATTTCTTGGTTTCTCATAAAGTCATTAGACTCCATCTGTTCCATTCTAATTTTGAGAGAACTATTAAATTCAGTGAGCTTTTGAGCCTCTTTTTCCATTTGGCTCATTCTGCTTTTGAATGCATTCTTCTCCTCATTGGCTTTTTGAACCTCTTTTGCCAATTGAGTGAGCCTATTTTTCAAGGTGTTAATTTCCTCAGCATTTTTTTGGGACTCCTTTACCAAGATATTGACCTTTTTTTCATACTCTTCTTGCATCTTTGTCATTTCTCTTCCCAGTCTTTCCTCCACCTGTCTAACTTGCTTTTCAAAATCCTTTTTAAGCTCTTCCAAGGCCTGAGCCCACCCAACACCCCCCTGGGGTGTCTGGGGTACTGAGGCCCCGCCCTCCACATCTTTCCCTGATGGGAAAAAATACGTCCTCGTCCTCCCCATCAGATCCGAAGGTTGGGATCATTTGCATTTGTTGGAAAAAACTCTCTAAAGTCTTATTTTTCTTTCCCTTTCTAGGCATTTTCCCAGCCAGTTACTTGACTTCTGAGATTCCTTTCCACCTCCGCCTGGATCCGCCCAGCTAGTACTTGGCCTCTGAGATTCAAATGCGCTTTCCCGCGGCAAGCTTTAGTTCTGGTGCAGGGTGGGGGCAGGGCCGCTTCCTAGCTTGGGCCCTCAGGGGCTTTCTGAAGAGACTTTCAGGAACAGAGTGGGTGGGGGCGGGGTGGGGGACCCCGCCTGCTGTGCTCAGCTCCCTTGGGGGTTTTATTCAGAGGCGTTCAGCAGTAGAGCAGGGTGGGGGCAGGGCCGTCTCCCCTGCTCGGCTCCCTCAGGTTAGAAAGACCTTCAGTATTGAAGATCCTACCTGCTGCTGGGGAATTCCTGAGTCCCGGGCTGTTGCCGCCTCAGCCGCCCGCCCACGCCTCTGCCTCCGCCGCTTCCTGCCCCCGTCTCTGCCGCCGCCGCTTCCTCCTGAGGGGGCCCGCTCCCCTCCCCTAGCGCAGGCTTCTTTTTAACTGACCTTTAGCTTCTGTGGGCAGAGGGACTTTCCCGGCTGCCGGAGATTCTCCCGGAGCTTTCCTCTCTGAAGTCTGCTCAGGTCAGCTTCTCTGGGTCGCGGCCAGGGTTGTGGGTGGGGTCCGCTTTCCGGGGTGCGCTGGACCCCGGGGACGGCTCTCCAGGGTTCAGTGGAACGGAAATCTCTTCCCCTACGTTTGTGCACCCCCTGCAGAGATTCAGAATTTATGGGGCTCTCCTTTTACCTCAATTCCATGGGTTGTGGGCTCGGAGCTCGTGAATGTGCGTCCTTCTACTCCGCCATCTTGGCTCCGCCCCCCCCGATAATATTTATTTTTAAAAAATATACAGATACTCAATAATGTGTAAATGCTCCCATAAAATTAGAATTACTCTTCAATCAATCAATAAGCATTTCTTAAGATCTTTTTATTTGGCAGGCATTGTGCCAAGTTCTGGGCTTAGAAAAATAAATGCAATCCCTGGCCTCCAGGAACTCAGTGAAACCAGTACCTTAAAGAAACATGTTATATTGCATGAACAACTTGTATACATATGAGTATATGCAAATATGTATATGTGTATATATACACACACAAAGTACATGCATATATATGTGTGTGTGTATGTATATATATGTATACACACATTTGTATGGATATATATACACATACATACATTTGTATACACACTTGCACATATCTATATCTTTCTATAATCTATAGAGGGAAAATATACTGGCAGCTGTGGGTAGGTGGGTAAAGAAAAGCCTCATGTTGGAGATGGTATATTAATGAGAGATGGTAGGAAGGCTAATTTAACTCTACCATACGGTTTATGAAGGGGGAGTAATGTGCAACAATCATGGAAAGACAGACTGGACACAGAGTTTGATGGGGTTTCGTTGCCAAAGGAGTTTATTGAATGGGAGAGTCAGATGGTAACTTCTATGCTTTAGGTATATCACCTTAGCAGCTCTGAAGAAAATTAACTGGAGCAGAGAGAGGCTAGAGAGAAAAACATCATACTAAGTAATTAAGTGGTGATAAAGCATGCTTAGATTTCTGAAGGCACATGAAGTAGAGTCCAAAAGACTGGCAGTGGAATCTGATTATAGCTTTCAATAATTTGAATACTAACTGAAATGCTGCCTGCTCTAGGAAGCCATCCCCCATCTTTCCCTGTAAATAAGATCTTTCATGTCTCCCCCTCCCCACTTTCCTACCAGAACCTTGCTTTCTGCCTCTGTAAGACTTTAGAGCTCATTGCATATTATTTTTATCTGACTTGTTGAAATTCAACTCTGGGGTCCTTAGGTTTTACTGCCTATGTACTAACTAGTCTCTTTACCAAAACTTTAATATAATGGTTTAATTCATCTCAAAGCTATATTACAATCAGCCTTTATAATTCCTATAATTTCACTAGTACTGATCATTGATACCTTTAAAAAAGATAAAATCATTCATTTCTTTCACTGTTTATAATTCTGTAGATCTGTTTCCCATGAAGATATCATAGATGGCATACTTATCAAGTCTGCAGATGGTATAAAGCTGAGAGGGAGAGCTGTGATAACACACTGTAGGATAGTCAGACTTCTAAAAGATCTCAGGAGTATAGAACAGTGGACCAAATTTAACAAGGTGAATTCATTAGTGCCATATTGTATGAAGTTGTACATGTTAGTATTCCCTCCATCAATTCAGAGAACCCATACCTTCTCTTCCTGCATGACTTATATCTAGCTTTGCAAGATCCCTCACAAAGAATTGATGTAATAGGCTAGAGGACTTTTTCTAGGATATCTATCTATCTATCCAGTCACCAGTAAAACACTTCTCGTGTTCTTCTATCCTCCTTCACTCTTGAAATATTATTGGTCTATCTCCTTATTGTGATTATATTTTCTTTCATTATACACACACACACACACACACACATGAAGAAACACACACCCACACATCCCATTGAAAATACTCTATAGCTTATTTGCACCTACTAGTAATCTCTCTATATCTGTGTTGCCAGCAACTCAGATACTATGGTCTGTTCTGTGGTACAACTGGGAAAACTTTTTTTCAAGTGGGTCTTTACCTTAGTGATCAGTGTGGGATCATTAAAGAGAACATATGGTACAGTAAAAAAAGAGTGTTACATTTATTTTTAGTAGAGATTTAGATAGGAATCCTATCTGCAACACTTACTAACCATGTGATTCTGGAAAAATCACTTAGTTACTCTAAAGTGTACTTTTTTTCACATATAAAAGAGGAATAACGATATCTACAATATCTATACCACAGGGTTGCCATATGGGCCAAATAAAATAATAATATGTGGTACCTTCACCATTGCAAAGTATTCTATCACCATGATGATAATTCTCATGATGATTAAAAATACTGAGTAATTTCCCAAATGCAATTCACCCTTCTCTGTTTCTTCTGTTGATTGAAGGGTCCTAACTCAAAAGATTAGACATTCAGATTCATGTCATAGTTTACCTAATAGGTATTCTTCATCCTTTTGGGATTTGTTTTTGGATTGTTGGGAAGATCATTTTTGCATAATACTAGATCTCTCTAAGAAGATCCTGTAATATTTTTGTGCTTGATAAAATCAGCATGATGTCATTCACAAACATAAAAATCACTATATTAGCCATTCCAAATTTTCTCTTCTTTTCTCTAGCCTCCTATATCAAACCCCAACTCTGCCACCCATTAGCAAAGGAATTTGTTTTCTATGTTGCCAAGAAAATAGACTCAACGTGCTGGGAGTGCAAGGTAATAAAGGACTAGACTAGATTTGCAGTTACTGCAAAATAATAGTGACTGGTGAAATGGGGTCAAGGGACTCTTCCCAAGCTCCAATACCTCCTCCTTGTTTTCTTTGCTTGTGGTAAAGCAAATAAATCTCCACAGATTCCAGGTAGCTAATCCCTTCCTTATTCTTCCCCCTTCTACAGCTGGAAAGACATTTGGGGAAGATGCCAAGGTGAAGTGATTTCTTCATGGTTTATTTATGAAAGGTCTTTTATAATTCTGTACTCTACTGTGCTTTAATAAACCATGCATTCACTGAAAATTCAATTTTCTAAGTTTTAAGAATGAGATTAGTAAGTGACGGTTTCTTAAAGGTCTTTTTGTTGTGGGACCACTGAGAGCTAAATAGAAATTGTCATAATTTCTATATTTCACATCAATATTCCCTTTTTTTGCCCTTAGAACACACACACACACACACACACAGTAACAAAAGTTTCCAAGCCCTGTTCCTATTAGGATGGGGAAGTAGTCTTGGGACTTATAGTCCAAGATCTTTTGTTGAACCATGGGGATATTATAACTATTGGAAAAACTATTGAAAATATCTCAGATAGCTTCTTCTCTTAGTTGGTGGACTGAATATAGCATCACCTGGGGAACAAATTATATATTATGTTATCTTTTTAGTTAAGTAATTGCATACCAGGTTGCTTTGTTAAAAAGCAAGATAAATCAGGCATGGGTTTCTATGACTACTGTAATACCTTAAGTAGCCACCAAGTAAAAACTTAAGATAACACCACTATCAAAAAAGGTAAAATCTTAAGAAATAAACAAAAAACCTGATATTCCATTTTTTCAAAGTTTTCTTCTTTGTTTAAAATGGAAATTGGCTGAAATAGGCTAGACTTACTCGCTGAAGCATTTTGCATGCCCCTTTAATTTGTTTTGTGATTATTTGGTTATGACAACAAATATAGTAGTAGAGATAGAAAAGCTTGCATAGGTCATAATAAGTTGAAAGCAGAAAATAATTTTTATTTTTTTCATAGTAAACAGTTTATGGATCATCACAGAATCAAAGTGGTATGGAACTATGAAATGAGAGTTGGATTTAGAACCTGAGTTCAAATCTGACATCTGTAAATTCTTCGACAGCTTCCTTAACTTCTCTGAGCTTTACTTCTCTTGTCTATAAAATGAGGAGATTGGACTAGGGGTGGCTTCTGGCTTTAAAGATATGATCCTGTGATGATGAGATGACCCTGAAATTCCTGGCAGTTCTAAATCCTATAATCCATATAGAGAATAAATATTTTCATTTGAGTTGGCCAAAAGTCTCTAGTCAACAGATTATTATCTCTTAATAAGTTTCAAAGTCTTATTTGATAGCTCTCCATACCAAGTCACTATACCCTTGCTATCCTCCATGCCCTTGTCATAGTTCTCTGGTATTCATAGAGGAGTCAGAAATTACAACCTTCCTTTGCTTGGCTAATGAATTTTACTGTTAAGTTGTCCTCTACCTTATTCCAGAAGTTTTTTTTGGAAACAAAAAGTAGTTCTTATCCCTATGCCTCCAGGACAAAAATAGGGAGTTCTTCAGGAGCAAAATGAGACATAGATTTGGAGTCTGAAGATTTGTATTCAAATCTTCACTTTTTCCTTTACTACATGTGTGAAAATAGAAAAGTCACTTCACCAATGGGAATCCCAGGAATTTTATCTGTAGCCTTATGATCATGAACTACTATACTGAGTTAAAAAGTTCATGACTAAAAATAATCAATGAAAATTAAATTCTATTGATGCACAGGCATCATTTTGTCATCTTCCAGGTTCTTTCTTCTTATATCGTACATGAAGAACATGGCACTTTTATTTTGAATGATTCTGATTGCAAAGCAGGTGCTTAATTTAATCATTTTCTCTGGAAAGATGCCACTTACTTAACAAGGGGTCAAAATCTGTCAGGGGGAAGCAGAAGGAAGATCCAGGAAGAGAAACGATGCCATTCACACATTGAGAATGAGTTTCATAAGCACAGCGTTAAGAAGAAGCAAAAATGAATACATCTTAAAATTGAATATGTGGAAACAATTTCTTTCCAGTAAAAACCCAAACACAGACATTCTCATTAACTTTTTTTTTTGTGTAGAACTACTTATGATCACAGACTCTAGAGTCATATCTTAATGCCTTGCTAAGAGATATTGTGTAGATTAAACTATCTTATTTTGTGACTAAATAGGCAATTCACCTATGATGAGATGGTAAATAAGTCCTAATTAGTTACTGGAAGCACATGGAGTATAAATTTGATTTGATCTAGATTTGATATAGAATCAAAGCTTAGAAGCATTTGAACTAAATTCTTTCTCACTACAAGATGGATTTCATCCATCAGCCTTCTCTGCCTCTATTTTATTGCATCTGGAATTTTTACTGTTTTGTTTTATGAAATTGCATATAAAGGAGATTTGACAGTTGTTGGAGGGTTATGGTAGAATTACAAATGAGAGAGAGAGAGAGAGAGAGAGAGAGAGAGAGAGAGAGAGAGAGAGAGAGAGAGAGAGAGAGAGAGAGAGAGAAATCATCAGTAGCAGTTTTGCTGGACAGAGTTAGATTTCAATAGAAAAGTTTGTCCCATGGAACATATTCTCAACTCTTCAACTATTGACACTAGGAACATAATGTGGCTTGTTCTCTAGACAAATGATTGGCCATTACCACCTCCCTCCATTCCCCTTCTCCAACTCCAATGATTCTTTGTGTAATGACATTGGTTTACTTAAAAGATGGCAACAGGAATGAAAATAGAGAGTGTTGGGGGAAAAAGTATTATCCAGAGCAAAAGTCAAAATTATTAACAATAAATAAGAGAAAGTGTGGAAAGCACCAAATGCATAAAAATTATATTGTCAAATGCATCATTAAAAAATAAAGAGATACAAAATGTTAATTAAGTATAGAAATAAAAAAGGCAATTGAAATTTGATATTAAACTGTCAGTGGAATAATAAAGTGGTGAGAATTGAAACTGTGACCAACAAATTCTGAATGATTAAATTTAGTAAAATTGCAAATTAAAACTGTAAAATTTTAGTAAAGTGATAGCACAGATTGTGTCAGCATCAACAGATATTTTAACCAAGTTGAGGCTGAAGAGGATGTAGGGATGGAGTGGAGAGAGGAGAAGTAAAAGTTAACATGAAGTAGAGCAATGGCAAAAATGTTTGTCATTTTGGAATGGTAAAGGAGAAAAAGCTGAAAATAGAACCAAAATAGATAAAGGAAAGTAAATAATGACAAAAAGAGAAAGGGCTTTGAGAAGAGTTACAACTTCAGTGTAGCATGAAATTGAAACATGGCAAAAGAATAATATGAAATTCTGAAAAGGCAAATGACACAAGTGTTAAAGCCTAAGAAATGGTGAAAAAAGGGAAAAAGCTGAAAAGAGGTGTTGCTGATTCTGAAGAATTAAAGGAACAATGGGCATTCCCAAGTTCAACATGCCAATGAGAACCAATGGCAGTACTTGAGAAAGAAAATGAAAATGGGAGAAGTGGAAAAAAGAGAAAAAAACTCAAAAGGAAACTTCAAAAAGTGCTGAGTACAGAGAATAAAAACCAGATCAAGAAACTGGAAAACTACAGATGGAAACTGATGCATAAACTTCAATGGTAAATCAGAGAGAAATGATGGAATTGCAAAAATGTTTGTGAAAAAATGAAAGGATAAGAGAAGGTTGAAAGAAACTAAAGAAAAAGCTGACAAGAAAGAAGGGAAGAACAACTTTAAAAGACTGGTAAATAATTGAGAAAGCAAATCTTTATAAGATAACAGTTCAGAGAATAACAGTAAATTGAAAATAATTTAAGACATGATAAAAGGCTTAGGTGGATTAAAAAGCGAGAGAGAGGGATGAACAATAAAAGGATCCAAAGAGAGTTTGATGCTAAAAAAGAATCAAGTAGTTTCTTTTTCTTTAGGTAACTGGAAACAATGGGAGTAAAAAAGATCAATTGGTTTAGTCAAATTCCTAGTGGTTTGACAGAGGTAGGAGCTTATGCCCACAGTCTAATCAGAAAATAAACAGGAAGAAAATTTTTAAAAGCTAGAAGTAGAAAGTTCTCTTCACAACAGATTGTGCAGACCAACTTGGTAGATTGTCCTATACAGACACACGTTTGGTTAGTTGGTAAGACTTGACAAGACTTGATCATATTTGAGAGAACTATTTCTTAAAGAAATTAATTGAAACTAAGATCAACTGAGTAAAACAGTGCTCTGGAAATTTAAAAAAAAAGTTTTTGTTTTATGATAGGATAATGGAAACAGTAAATTGAAAAATGAGCTAGGGAAAGCCACAGACTCATATACATTATGTAAAAATCATAGGCTCATAGATTTAGAGTTGAAAGGGACCTTAGAGTTTTATTAACTTCAACTCCATTCTTATCACAGAGGAAGTAACTAAGGCAAAGAGAAATTAAGTAACTGGTTTAGGGCTACTGTGCTAGTAAGTATTTAAGGCCACATTTGAACCCAGATATTCCTAACTTCAAATCCAGTCATCTAATACAATAATTACTGAGGAAATATAAAGAATTTGGAGAGAATAGCAACATTCAAAAATAAATTGATATCCAAAAATATGTCAGAATTTGAAAAGTGTGGGATGCTAGATAGAGGGTTAGCCTCAGAATCAAGAAGACCTGCATTCATGTCTTGTCTGTGACACGTTCTCATCATGGCAAGTCACCTAATCCTCCATGAGCCCCATGGAACTATTTCTAAGACTATAAATTATAGAGGTATAAATATATAAGTATATAAGGTGACTCTTTCTGTTTTGCCTACCAAGATGAAATCAAAGGTCTGGGGAAAAAAGAACTGGAGAAATAGAATAAAAATTATAGATGTCAATATGGAAAGGTTAAATTTTTGCCCTCCTGGACATTAATTGCTCACCTGTCCAAAAAATGATTCAACATGAAATCAGGGGGCAGGGGGAAGAAAACATAAATAGAAGCATCATCTATCAGTTTGACAATAAGAAAGACTGAGGAGTTAATATGAAAAATGCTATTTTGAAATTATGCTTAAGAAGATATGGGGCAAATATTTTCAAAGATCTGGTAAGAAAAATTTGCCTCTTGTTTTACAAGGGTGGGTTTAAAGAGTCCATAGATGGCTTGAGATCAATGACTAAAAAATAGGTACAGGTGCTTTCCTTAAAGTTTATAAATCTTGGGGGAAAGTCACACAATGAGCACTTGATTAAAGAGAAATATAAAGCTCTAGCAGCCTCTAATACCTATTTGCTTTTTAAATCAGGTCAACTTGCTATAGTATAGATAGAACTAATTGAATAACAATTGAAAAATTTTAATATCTCAATATGTGGGCATCTATTTATATAATTTCAGGTAAAAATTCAAAAATTTCAGTTCAGAAACCAATATTCAGATATGTACCACATACCTTAAGAGTGTGGTCTGAATAATGTGCATTTTAAATAACATAGTTTTAAAATACTTTTGCATATTTTATTTTGTTTGATTCTTGTAAGAGCTGTGGGAGGTAAGTAGGATAGACTTTAGGGAAGCAAATTTTCTAGTCCTCTTCTATGATTAACTTGCTATTTGGCTTTGGGAAAATTATTTAACTTCTTTGAGCCTCAGTTTCCTAATCTGTACAATGGAAGGAAGGACATATACTAGCTAAAACAGTTCTACACAATATGGTTCATTTTTATTAATTTCCATTTTTTCAGATAAGAATATAGTCTCTCAGATGATGTAACATGCCCAAGATCATGTAGCTAATTGATGGTGAAACTGGCATTCAAACAAAAAATTTTTGACTGCAAGACTAGTGCTCTTTCTACCCTATCACACTGATAGATGTCTCTCACACACCCTTTGTATTTGGTATACAACATGATGCTTTTGAATGCGATTTTCTTGCAGCACAAATGATTTCTTAAAATGTTATAGCATAATCTAACAACTTTACACACTGTTTAAGAAATTCAGAAAAGGGCAACTTTTTCTCATTTGCTTCCCAAATGCCAAACCCATATAGAGTAATACAGTTTTATAGAGTGTAATGTTTTTTTCTTCTTCTGGCATTATATATTATACTACTTTTCAGTGGCATAAATTGAAAACAAAATCATATTACCTGACAAATTTTCTGCAATTTGCCAATACTAAATGTTACTGAGTCCATTAACATATGTATATTGAATTTATTTTATGTGGTCTTTTCCCCTAGTCATTTGGTAGTGGACATGAGCAAGGATTATGAGAAAAGAAATGTCAGTTTATCTACATAGACAGTATATTATCTTAAAGATGAACAAGACAGCTTTGTCCAAAGTTGGTCTATTTAAAAAAACACACAGTGCCCATCTAGAAATAGGTGCCAAAATACCCAGGCTACCGTCTTGGAAGATCACAGGTCTAGACTTGGAAAGGGTTTTACAGACCATCTAGTTAAATTCCATCATTGTATCGATAGAGAAACTGAGAGCCACATGAGCACAGTAAGCATTAGGGACAGGATTTCATTGAAAGGCAGAGAATAGGTTGAGGGCAAAAGACTTTTCTTAGGAAAGAAATTAAGAGTGATAAGCAAACTTAGAACAAAGATAAGTCTTATTTAGAATATACTCCACCATAGGCAATATGATTTTTGTCCAAACCTAGAAGCAATGATCCATCCTTCAGCACTGAGAAAAGATTAAGATATTGATTACTGAGAGGAGGTGGCTTTTGGTACACTTCAGGGGAAAGGTGAATGAGCAACTAAGTGGGGACTACTAGAATGTTAACCCTACTCAGTATTTTAGCACATTATGATACTTTCCTTATTCAAGATTTCATCCCTGGGATAGCTTCCTTTCTTCCAACTCGGCTACTGACCTCACTGACTTTAAGTCCCATTTAAAATCCTACCTTCTAGAGTAAGCCTTTTTAATTCCAACCCCTCTTAATTACAGAAATTTCCCTCCAATAATAATATCCTATTTGTATATAGCTTGTATATTGCTTGCTATGCATAGGCATGTATGTGTGTATATGTATATATATATATACATATATATATTTGCATGTTGTATGTGTATGTGTATATATATATATATATATATATATATATATATATATATATATATATATATATATATATTTGTGTGTTGTTGCCCCCAATAGATTGTAAACTCCTTGAAGGTAGGAATTGTTTTCTGCCTCTTATTGTATCCTGAGCACTTAGCACATTGAGTGTCACAAAGTAAGTGCTGAATAAATGTTCATTGATTAATTAAATGTTACCTCAAATCCTGGGAAAAGAGACATGTCAGAGAGCTTGAGAAAATTGTCAGTTTGAACATCTCCCTTTTTAAACTAGGAAAGGCTTGGATGTTAGAATAATGTTACAATAAATCAAATTGTTTTCTGTAGACTTGTGCCTAAAATGCAAATCATATTAGTGTTTTTTCTTCAATAATCCCTGATCCAAATACTAAGTCACTATCTTTAGAAATAGACAAATGACTCATATAAAATTTCCCCATCTTTTCTCCTGCTCTCTTGTGTCCATTCTCTTGGCCACTACACTTCTTACTTCTCACCTGGATCATTACAATAACTTTCTAATTCTTTCCCTGATTTCATGAGTTGCACTAAACATAGCTACCAAATCAATATTCCCAAGAAACTGATTAGATCATGTAACTTTCTTACTCACAGATCTTCAGTGGGTCACTCTTGCCTCTAGCATAAAAAGCAAAGTTAAAGCCCTCCATATTCTGACTCTCATCTACCATTCCAGACTAATTTTATAATCTTCCTTCATATATTCTATACCCCAATACTGACTTGCTAACTATTTGCTTTTTCAGGACTCAAGAGTCTGCTTCTCTGCCTTGGGATATGTAATCCTCCATGTCTATAATCTACTTTCTCCTAACCTCTGCCTTTTAGAAACTATACTTTCCTTCAAGGCTATTCTCAGGTGCTACTAAAGGATTCCTACTGGAACCCTTTGTTAATTCCTCAGCTTCTTAACATTTTTTCCTTCAAATTATCTTGTATTTAATTAGCTCTCCAACTGCTGTAAGAAGCAGTGTTGTATAGCAGGAAGATTTAGCTTTGTAAAGGACCAACTGGTTAATCCTGGAAAAGTCACTTAACTTTTCTGTGGCTCAGTAGTAAGTTGAAGAGAAAATGCTGACTTCCATTGATAAGAGGCTTCCTTATTTGTTAAAGCTCTGTATCAATGAAATCACAGGACCAATCTCGAATCTAATCTAGTCCCATATACGTTTTATATCCCTTGTCTCCCCACTTTCCTCCCCCTGCCCAGTAAAGTAATTGAAAGTATAGACTTAGTTTTCATTCTTATTTTTGCGTCGGTCAATATGTGTTCATCCTTCATTGACGAAGAAGACCATGCCATCAGAGAAATAATGATATGACTTGCATTTGACTTTGTTTTGAGTGAGGGAGGGCTGTGCAGGTCACCAGCCTCACTTCTCCTCCAGAGCCATCTGAATCCAGTGACTAGGTATTCATCAGGATGACTGGAGATGACTCAGGATGAGGCAGTGGGGGTTAAGTGACTTGCCCAAGGTCATACAGCTAGTGAGCGTCAAGTGTCTGAGGTGAGTTTTGAACTCAGGTCCTCCTGACTCCTTCACTGGTGCTCTATCCACTGCATCACCTAGCTGCCCAATGGTATGTCAGGCAATAAACATTTATTAAGTGCCTACTATGTGCCAGGCACTATGTTAATTTCTGGAGAAATAAAGAAAGGCAAAAGACATCCCCTGTCCTTGTGAAGCTTACAGTATAATGGGAGAAACAACATGTTAAACAACTATGTAGAAACTAGATATATGCAGGATAAATAAGAAATAATCAGCAGATGAACGACACTAGAATTAAGAGAAATTAGGATAAGATTCCTATAGAATATAGAATTTTAGCTGAGACTTGAAGGAAGCCAGGGAATCATGGAGGCAGAGATGAGGAGGGAAAGTATTCCATTCATGGGAAATAGTGAAAATGCCCTGAATATGGAGACTGTATATCTTCTTGTAGGAATAACAAAGACTTTAGTGTTACTGGACTGAAAAACATGTTTGTGCGTATGATGGAGTATAAGGAGTAAGAAGACTGGAAAGATGGAAGGAAGGGTAAGTTATGAAGCACATTGAGTACTCAAGAGTGGACATTATATTTTGGTACTAGAGGCAATAAGGAGGTGTGACATGGTCAAAATGGGGAGAGACTTGTGACTATTTCAATCATCCAAGAGGAAGGTGATGAGGGCCTGCATCAGGGATGTTGGCAGTGTCAGAAGAGAGGAGAGCTAGAGAGATGTTACAAAGGCAGGACATGGGTGATGAGAATAAGGAGAAGAGGATGACATCTAGGCTGTGAAACTTGGGGGCTGGGAGAATGGTAGTGACATTGACAGTAAAGGAAAGTTTAAAAGAGGAGAGCATTTGGGGCAGAAGATAATGCATTCAGTTTTAGACACACTCAGTTTAAGAATGTCAAAGGACATCTAGTTCAAGATGTCTAAAGGTAGTTAGAGATGCTAGACTGGTGGTAAGTAGAGAGCTTAGAGCTGAATAAGTAGATTTGGGAATCATCTGCATGGAGATGATAATTGAATTCATGGGAGCTAATGAGATCACCAGCTGAATAAGTATAGAGGGAGAATGCTAACATGCCTTTCCTGGATGAAGACCTAGCAACAGAGGTGGAGAAGGAGCAGCCAGATAAGTAGGAGAACCATGAGAAATAATAATATCAAGGAAAAGAGGATGACTAATCATGTTAAAGACTATAGAGAGGTAAAAAAGACATGTAATGAGAAAAGGTCATCAGATTGGGCAATTAAAAGTGTTACATAATTTTGTGGAGTAGATTTGTTGGATTAACAAAATCCAATGTCAGACCGCAGAGATCTAAGAAGAGAAAGAGAGGATAGAAAGTAGAGATATCTATAGCAGATGGTCTTCTCAAGTAGTGTAGCCATGAAGGGCAGCAGAGAAATGAGGTGATAATGAGAATGGAAGAATAAGTTAGTTTTTTTGGTTTGTTTGAGGAAAGAGGAAACTTGGATAGTTATTGGCAACAAGAAAGGAGATAATAGAAAGGGAAAGATTAAATAAGTGAGAAAGTGGGAATGATAGAAAGGCACTGCGATGGAGAAAACAGGGTAGAATGAGATCACTTTTCCTTGACAAGTTGAAGAGCTAATTCATCTTGTGGGACAGAAGGATTTAGTGGCAGAAGAAGACACCTGGGTGATATGACATAAGATGAAGATGAAAAGAGGGACCTCTTAGCAAGTAGATGAAAGTTTTTCAGTAAAACATGAAGAAAAAAATTCAGCTGAGGGTTTGGGGTATGAAAGAGCCATGGTAGAACTGAGGAGGGATGAAAAGATATGGAAATACTGCTATGGTGAATTGGAAAATGAGTTAATTAGGGAGGTATGAAAGGGCTTCCTTGCAGCAATGAGGGTCTAGTTTAGATGATGTAATATGAAATTTGTAGTAGACATGAACAGAATGATTTTGTGATTTTTCTTCCCCCTTCATTCAGAAGTGTTGGACGAAAGGTGGCAGATTATGGGAGTGATCCAAGGCTGAGGCTTAGCAGATCATGATAAGCCCTATAAGGGGACAAGAGACTAAAGAGAAGAGTGGAGGTGGTTCACCAAAAGGTCAAAATAAAGAAAGGAAGAAAGTACAGCTAGTGTAGGTGCCATGGCCTGAGTAAGAAGTAAGGTGGTCACAGGCTTGGAGGACACAGTGGGAATGAAGAACAGGGTTTAGTTTGTGAAGGCAGAGATGGAATGTCAATAGATTCTGATCAGAAAATGGAATTTTAGAGTCGATGATCATAGAAATAAATGGTGCACTTATGGGTGAAAACAATATCAAGGTATAACCATTTTCAGATATGGCTGAAGTAGGATGGAAGAGAAAGTTTTGGGAAATAAGCAAATTGAGGAACTGGGACATTAGGGTTTTGTTTCCATCACCTATCCTAGTGTCTTAAAAACAGTAAGCATTTAACGTATGTCTTTTGAATTGAATGGTTCTGGTATTGAGATATAATGTGCTTTTCACATAGAAAGAGGTGTGGCATACTGTGTAGAGCATTATACTTGGAAACAGAGGTGGGTTCTAATAAGGATTTACTCAATGTAATGTGTTAAATTATTTTCATTAGCAGTTTCATTAGCAGTAAACAGAGAAGGTTGGACGAAATGATTGCTTAATATTTTTTCCATATCTGTGGTTTTGAAATTCTACTGAAAAGCCAAAACTTTATTTTTTGTTTATTTACATGGGCTACAAGACAGGCAAGATGAAGGAAAATCAAGCATATTGATCTATAGTTTTTAGGTTTTGCTGTGGAAGACATTTTCCAAACATACTGTTTCTTCATTCCATATTCTGCCTGAGTTCCCCAGGAAAGCTCAGGAAACAGTAAACAATGATGAGAAATGAGTGAAAAGTACTGGTTTGTTTGTTATCCTCCAGTGTCTTTCTAGGGCCACATTATCTTTGGATTACAAGTTAACTAGGCATCTTATTTAAAGGGATGAGGAATTGTTCCCTATCTAAGTCGTGGAAAGTCAACTCAAAGAGCTCAAAGAGCCTAGGTATATTTTAAATTGGGCTGTCTTTTAATTTTTGCCCAAGAAATGATTTTTATATTTTGATATGATTTATCATGTAGAGGTTGAACTAGATATCAACATGGGTTCATCTAATGCTCCAGGAATGGATACCAAGACACTGTGATATTTTAATAATCTAATATCATGCATGGCTTGTTATTGCAGCTGTATATCAAAAGTAAAACAAACATGGTGAATAATTCTTCCTGGAATAGCATCTGTAAATTAATCTTTTGTTCAATAAGCCTGCTGCTAAAAGATTATAAATGTAATTTTTTGTTGTTGTAAACAATAGTTTTTTGTACTTCCTTCTCAAATCTTTTAGCAGAAATAAATTGCCATTCATAGTTTTCCCTTTTTCTCTCCTTTAGCTTCCCATGTCTACCTTCTTTAACTCAGGAAAGTTGCCTTACCATTTGGCTTTTAAAAATGCCTCCTCATTAATCTGTGGGTACTAAAAGTGGAGGATTGATTAGTACAAAATTTCTGAACATCTGTTTTAGTGTTAGAAGTAGATAAAGCCGATTATACTGTATCTGGAGCCAGTTCTGAAAGTGACTATCTCCTAGGGATAACTCAGTAAGGCACCTGATGGGAATTTCTCCAATGTGAAAAAAAAAATCAGCCAAAACTCTGGGCCAAAGCAAGGCAAGTTGTGGAAAGTTTCCTACCCTGGAACTCCAAAGCCACTTTCCCATCAGTGATACTATCCAAACCAGGTCAATTAACTTTTTTTATTTAGATATTATGGGGAATGATTTATTTCTATTATCCCAGTTTAAGTATGTCATCACCAAACTGCCTATATTGTATACCATGGGAAGTTGGGAATTCTTCTTGAAAAAAAATCATCCAATAAAGTTTAATATTTTATTTAATTATGGAGCTTCCTATATATTTTATGTGTATATTTCTGTATTACTACACTGGACTAAAAATTCCTTGAGAGTAAGAAATATATATGCATACACACACATATGAGTGGAATATGGCCCTCGTGAAGACTTCACTCAGTAGAGTTATAGGAATTATCTTTAAAATGAAGTAAGTAGATTTCTTTTAGGAACAAAAACTGACTTGGGAGTTTAACCTTGCAGGGACTTGATCACTTGACTTCTAGAAATTTAGGGCCTAAGGGTAGTAAGTACCCTTCCTTTTCTTAGTGCTATCTCAGCCCTAGAGTTTTAAGGACTCAAACTATGGAGTCTGACCCTCCTCTTGATTGTAATATTACTGCCACATCAGCACTAAGTTTGCCACAGAAGGAGTTGGCCCCCCCCTTCCCCTTCCCATCTTTATCTTAGCTATAGTACTGTCACATCAGCTGTTAGGTAGTTACTAAATAAGGGAATATATGTTTGATTGACCGTGTTTAACTTCCTGTACTTCCTTTTTCTAGTTTTTAGAGCCTGTATTGAAAGCCTGCCTCCCAGCCAATGGAAAGGATGGATAGTGGAGGGCAGGATTCTTTGTATTAGGGTATATAATAGTGGTTTATTCTTTGTGGGTTGCCTCCTTCCACTAGTCTGTCCTGGTGGAGGCTACACCCCTTTCTCGGGAGAAGTGAATAAACACTTTCTGTTCTTACCTTGTCGCCTCTCTATTTTATAAATTTTTTGGGTAGGGGGTCTAATACCCCCCCCCACATATACATGTATACATATATAATACACATACACACACATACATATATATGTATATGTCTATGTGTGTTTTCATCAGCAGTTCCTCAAAGCATCTATTGATTTTATTATCAATAAGTTAGGGATTACTAAATAGTGCTAATTGCTTATATGCCATACTACAAAGCTTATTGAAAGCTAGTAAAACTTCCCCCTCCTTATTAAGATCACTTCTCTTACAATTACTTTCTCCATTCTTTCTCTTCTTTTCATCCTTCTATACTGTTCATTACTCTCAAATTAATCTTCCTTATTCATAAGTTTAATCATACCACTCCAAAATTTCACCTATCATCTATCAAATGAAGTCCAGAATCTTTAGCTAGGTGTCCAAGGCTCTCAAAAATTGATCCTCCAGCCCTCTATTCTAGTCATATTTCATATTATAAGCTTCAGTCAAACTGGACTATTAGTCCATAGATATCCCACACTTTCCTATCTCTCTGCTTTCACTTGTTCATTCATTTTTTCAACATTTATTTATGAGTTACCAGATAATAGTCAATAAATATTTACTAAGGATGTGTCAGGTTTTCTGCTAAGCACTGGGGATATAAATATATATAAAAAAATAGGTGTCCTCCAGGAGCTTATAACATAATAGGGGAAGGTAACACACACAAAGGAAGCTGGCTGAAAATCAGAGGGTAATGGGGTACAGACTCTTGGAACCTCCTTGAATTCTTCTTAAATTCCCCCACTTAACCTGGCCTTTCATACTCAAATTTGTAGCCAGGTCCTCCAGAATCCTTCCATTTAATCTGAACTTTCATACTCAAAGTGAATTAATCTTCCCACTTAACCTAGTTTTTCATACTCAAATCTGTTGCCATTATCAGTTACCTCTTGATTGCCCCACTTACATCCCATCCAAGTCCTCCATTGTCTGATACCTTCCAATTGCTTCTAGCTATTTCCCCTCCCTGGATTACATCACTAGTTACTGCAATCCCATCGAAATCCTCCTTAGACCCTCCTCCCAGACCACTAGACCACCTCTAGATCTTTCCTACAGACTTTCTGTATATAAGTTCCATCTCCCCTCCTTGAAGGTGCTAAGGTTTAGTCCAGCACAGATGTCTAGCTGAGATTCTATCTGGCCCACTTGTCAATATGAATGTTACAAACGGTTAGGTTCCATAAGAGTCAACCCAAGGTGGCAAATCTAATAAACTTTGTTTTTCTTTGGTTTAAAGAAGTCTTGAGTCAAATTCATTCGAGCAGGACCTGGTGTGTCAATATTTTGGGGTCTCCCAGCACCCCTGAACCTCAACAGAGGAGCTGAAGGATATGAAGAAGAAGATAGAAAGGCATGGTGGGTAAGTCAGAAATCCCAATATAGTGCAGCAAGTAGGAATTATGTGTGTTTGTCCTTCGTTGCCGAGGAAGACCATGCCATAAGAAATAATGACATGACTTGCATTTGACTTTGTTTTGACTGCGGAAGGGCTGTGCAGGTCACCAGTCTCACTTGTCCTCCAGACCCATCTGAATCCAGTAACCAGATATTCATCAGGATGACTGGAGATGACCCAGGATGAGGCAAGTTAAGTGACTTGCCCAAGGTCAGATAGCTAGTGAGTGTCAAGTGTCTGAGGTGAGATTTGAACTCAGGTTCTCCTGACTCCTGCACTGGTGCTCTATCCACTACACCACCTAGAATGAATGAATGAATAAATGAATGAATGAATGAATGCTATTTCTTATTCTGGAGTGATCTCACCTTCTCCTCTACCTTTTGACATATTGTTCTTTTCCACTGTTTGCTCATTTTCCCAGCCAACTACTTTTTAGTTCTTTGTTAAAGTAGCACTTTGTTTCCAGTGTGGAGGGTGTACCATTCCAAGTTTCGGGGGTTTTGTGTAGCTGTTTAGAGATATTTGTACATACCTGTAAATTTTCACTTCTTCCAAGGTTGTGTGATCAAAGCAGAGGTGTGTACTCCTCTCCTGGTCTGTGCTCTGGTTGTGAGTTACCACAAGAGGTCTTTTCTGCTTTGGAGGTGTGAGGAGGATTCCTTCTCCACCACTGCCAACAAGCTCCTCCTTGCTTACACCCCTGCTCTGCAGCAATAGGTTCACCCTTTCCTTTCAAATTCTATGTGGTTTTATGCATTACATTAAAGTAGAAAGTTCTTATACTTCTGTATATACACTCTTGGGGCTAGCAGACTGTCCACCATTGTGAAGTAGATGCTTGTTAGTATGACCCTTCTCTTTAATTAAAAACAATGATTGAGTACTGCTCTTTACATTGTCCCTGAAGAGTTACGTAGCATGTAGGAATACTGAGTGGGCTTAAGACATTATATAAATTATGGGAAAAAAATCTTATTTAAAAAATGCATTTCTAAAAATATTTCCAAAAGTGAAAGCTTCATTGATTTTTAAACAGCTTTGTTTCTTCTTCAAAAATGCCAGGAAAAAGTCAATTGCTTTTCTTTGTTTTATTTTACTTTGCAAAGTAATGCTGATTTGGGGCAAGTGAATGCTATTGCCTAAAGTTCTGTGAAATAATGATGTGGTGTGGCTTCTAGCTAATGGTCCCAGTATATTTGTAAATCAGAAGATTTACTCTAGAAGTTGTTACATAAATATCAGCAGGGTAGATTTCTTTCATTTATTTTGCATAATTACATTCAAAATGGATAGTTCTAGCATTTTAAAGCCAATGCATATGCCTGCAGGAGAATGTCTTTTTATATTCAATGAAACATCAGCATTTACAAAGATGTGTCTTCATAGGTCAAAATTATTTTGGATCTTTACCAACCATCCCAAATGAGAATTAGGAAAAACTAAACCCTATGGACAGAAAACCTAAATGGTACTTAAGTAATGAATAATTCCCCAAGACCTCCAAAGACAAGATTTCTTATGCCCTCTGTGCCCATTTATGGACCCAGAGTTTTGTCTTCTTGGGGGTGTTTACACTGTGATTCTGAGGATTAATAGATTATTTATATTATTTCAAAATTACATTTGAAAATTGCTCTTTGGGCTTTATTAGAACCAGTATTTTCTCCCATTCCCAATTCACACATGTGCACAGTTGTAATTTATTTCCAAATAGCTATTTAAATAAGAATATTAGAATAATAAATTTACACAATCAAGCGTTTGATATGGCCCTTATATATACAATCAACATCCCTGACCTTATACCCATATCCATGTGAATTTTTTTTCTAAGAAGTCTCTTTCTTTTCCTGTGCCAAAGAGAAAAACTGTCATTTGAACGTTCAACACTTGCAAATTGTCTTCAGCTCTGTGACTCTTTCCTAGTTTCAGGCTTTCCTTCCCCTTTCCCTCATAGTCAATCCAATTAAGTTCAATAAGCATTTTCAAAGCACCTATTATGTGCCTGGCACTGTGCTAAATACTAGGGACAAACGAAAAAGAAAGATAATCCAGCCCTCAAGGAGCTGAGACAATAATCTATATTTGAAGTTTTCTTTGAACTAAACAACAAGTACTTTTTTTAAAAGTCTGAATTTGTTAGGTAAAAATCATGATGGCATAGCTACTTTCCTTGGGAAAATGGTCTCCCTAACTCTAGATCTGCTGATAACAGACTGCTCGCATGTGTATGTAACTTTCCCTGGACTATGTTGTAAAACTATCCTAGAATGTAGTGGCAAAAGTTTTCTTCTATATGTAGAAACTAATATCAATTACAGATCTAAGCAATATACCTAACATCTTTCCCCTAAGATAGTCATCCCAATCTTTTGTCTATTGTCTTTTGGGGAGACTCTCTAGGGTGAAAAATGTTTACATATGAATGAAAATCATTTTTTTTCAAAGAGTTACCCTCAATTAGAGCTTCCCGTGTGCTTGAACATAGTGCCATAATGGTTTTGAGAGTAAGTTGTGTGCTATCCTCAAGAAATGGCAATATTTTATGGACCTGCCTATTTTACTTTGCTATAAAATAATAAAAAAATACAAGTTCAGTTCCAAAAATGTATCTTAGAAAGTGGAATAAAAATCTTGCAATGTGCATTTTTTACTGAGTTGAGATTAGTTGGGGATGCAAATGATGTTTTTCTGTGGTGCCATGAAGTGTACCGATAACAACATGTCCATGGTCTCACAATTCAACTGAATCTTCTCTTTGATTTGTTCCTCCCTAATGGCACTGCTGTCTAAAATTTTTCTACTGGTGTATAAAGGTAATACGTTATCAGAATAAAACATACTGAAGATGCAGGAGTCAAAAGAGGGCATCGAAGAAAAGGTCCAGGAATGCATGCTTTAATTATTACTAGATATATATCAGCCAGGGCGCAGCAAAGCAGAATTCACTCATCTAGCCCTGTGTTAGAATGTTCACAGCAAATCAGCTTCACTGGAATGAATGTTTGTCCCTGTCATTCCAGGGTGAGACCTGTAGCTCAGGTAGTAGGGAACATGTTTATATATATATATATTTTTTGATAGGCTCATTCAACTGAGAGGGCAGATAATTTTTATAGTTTATCAGAATTTACAGGAAGTATATTTATTTCATGACTGCTGAGAACTTGTGTCAAAGAAGAAGGATGGGAAGGAAAATGAATTGGGAAGATGGAGATTTGGAAGGTTTTGCAATTTTGAAGAGTGACAGAGATGTATTTTGCGGAGAGGATACATGGAAAGATTAAGAGAAAAATTAAAGAAGAACAAGGCTGACAAGCAAGGAAAAGGAAAGAGTTCAGAAGGAAATGTAAATGGTATCTGGGAAGGAAAGACAAAGGAAAGAAAGCTGTTTTTGACTGTCAAGATGCTAATGAGGTGAAAAGGGGCTAATTAGGTGGGGGAAGATTTTCAGGTAAAAACAACAAAGACTTTAGGATCTTGCATCCAGAAAGTGGAGAGAATAGGGAGATTTTTGGAGTGATTGGCACAGAGAATGGCATGTAGGTCTTTCTGCCATGACCAAGTAATTTTTATCTATGGTTAGAATATAGACTATTTATTCTTTCTTTAAAACAATAATAAAAGGGCTCAGAAGAGGCCTCTCCAAGATCCAAGTTATCAAGGAGGAAGAAATAGTCATGAGAATGGATGAAATGTTTTACTGTAAAATCAAAGGACAGAGGATTGTAAGAAGCAGAAGGGAATAACAGATAGTGGTTCACAAGAACAGGAATCTAGCTAGTAAGTCAATAAACATTTATGAAATGCCTACTGAGTACCAAGCTCTGCTGAATCTAGAGACACAAGGGAGCAAAAAAGTTCCTGCCCTTGAGATGTTCCAAGATTTAAAACTAGAATGGACGTGGAGGATATCTTGTTGAATCCTGGCATTTTATAAATGAGGGAGATGAGGTCCAGAGATATTGGGTGACTTGCCCAAGGTCACACAAATAGTAAAGGGGAAAGGCAGGTCTTGAACTAATATCCCCTGAGTCTCAAACTACTTTTCTTTTCACTGTACCATACTGCCACTCTTGAAAGACAGAAGAAGGTGATATAAAGTAGCAGCTACCACTGAATACTTGCCACAGAGAGATATTAGGCTCTCTCAGAAAGAAGGGAACTGGGCCGTCTGAAGAAGTAATTACTTATCTTCTAAGGAATGGCAATATATATATTCACAGCTGCTGTCAGGTAAGAGTTCATCCAGAGAGGTTCAGAGGAAGAAGACATTAGTGGCAATGGCTGGTGACTCCACAGTGATGGGTACTGAGGTCATAACAGAGTGGTCTGTTTTCTTCTCAGAATATGAGGACATAATAGAGAGCTTCCTAAGACACATCAAACCAGATGCCTACTACCTATCAGTAGTGATTCACATGAGTACAAAAGATACTGCTGGAAGGCAATACTGCTAAAGATTATGAAATCTTATAAAATAAAATGAAAATCTTTGAAGCCCAGGTGGTATTTTTTTTTTTTAAAGATCACTGCTGTTGATCAAAGGCAGGGTTTCAGAAGAAATATGCAAATTAGGGAAGTGTACAGTTGGTTAAGAAGATTTTATCTGAGAATAGGATTTGGATTTCTAGACCACTATTTAAAATACAAAAATGACAGCTCCTGGCCAAGGAAGCAGTGCACCTCATAAGGGATATTGAGAATATATTTGGCTGGGATCTTGCAAACCTAATCAGGAGGGTTTTAAAATGAAAAGTATGGGGGAGAAGGAAAACTGCCTACTCATATTTACCAAGCTAGACAACACAGATAGCAGTTAAATGTAAGAAGAATACCAGCAGAGACACTCACTAATTCCCAAGAGACAAAATCCAAGAAAGGAGCCAGAGAGAAACTTATAGCCTTAGGCATCTTTGTATAAATGTACAGAACATGAATAACAAGTAAGGTGAAGCAATGCACCCAATACAATGAAGGTCATTGGTTTCATGGGCTTTTGTAAGAGTTGGTGGCATAAGGAAGCAAACCCCAGATAGAGGGAAACAGTAAGTTCTGAGTAGATCAGAGAAATTCCAAGGTAAATTTAATAATGATTTCTAGATTCCTTCTTGGTCAAATATAAGGGTTTCAGAAAAGAAAGACAAAAAGCAAGCAATTGGTTAAGAAGATGATATCTGAAAAGGTGATTTGGATTTCTGAATCACTGTTATGAAAGGACCAGTATCTTAAAGAGTTTCTCTCTCCCCTTGAAAAATGAATTAAACTAGTTTTCCTTAAAAGGTGACAAGGTTGTCCCTGGGATGTGACTGGCAATCCCACCTCCCTTCTTACAGCCTCCCAGCAGCTTCTGGCCATGGGATCATTTAAAGGCATCAAAAAGCTCACTCATATGGTTTTAGGACCCTCATAGGTGGCACATATCCTAAGCCCACAACAGTCATCATGCTTTACTTTGATGACCAGATATGTTTCTTTTTGGAGCTGAGAAGGGACATGTCTATCTATCCAAGATGAGTATTGAAAGTAGCTTTTTCACTATTCTTTCTATGTTATGGCTAAGTCAACCTCCATCTGTTAACTATTGAATAACTTTTATCCCAACTTTGAACTTGAATTAATGAGATGTTGGCCTGTTAGGCTTACCTTTAAAAATGGTTAAACTATAGAAATATCAGTTTTCAAGTTGCCCATTTTAGAGATCATGAGGGAAAATGGATACTACTTTAATCTTAAATGCTGGGAGAAAAAATGTGGGAGAGAAGGGACTCTTCATAGATAATACCAGAATGTAGACCAGGAGAGTAGTGACCACACCTCTCCCAAGAAAACATCATTTTGGAAGAACCAAAAACTTACGCACACCCAGAAGTAGCTCTTAAAACAGCAGCAAATACATACATAGGTTTAAATTTGGCACAGTGCCACCCTATCCTTAGGTAAACACAATCCAATTTTAATATGAAGTTCAAAGTAAAGAATTAGCCTGGAAAAATGAGCAAACACAACAATAAAAATAGCAACAACAAAACTTGATCATAAAAAGTCACTATAGTGGCAAGGAACACCAAGATATGAACTTAGAGAAGATAACTATGTGAAAGAAAAACACAAGCAAGACCTCAAAGAAAAATGCTAAATGGACCAAAGGTAAGCAACCATCCTGGAAGTTAAAGAAAGAGGTGAGTGGTAGAGGAAAAATTGAGAAAAGAAAATGAGAATGATGTAAGAAAATCATAAAAAGAGAACTAATAGGTTTGCAAAAGAGGCAGGAAGATACTGAAGCAAATATCACCTTAAAGACAAAGAATTGGGAGACAGAGCCATGCCAGCAAAAAAGGGCAGAGATTCAATCAAAATCTCCCAAATTCCCCTCCAAACAACTTTAAACTGATGCCTTAAAATAAATTCTGGATTAATAAAACCAACAAAAGTACTAGATGAAACAAATATTCCAACTCAAGACAACTTAGAAGATTGGTTGAAAAGGTCTATCTCGGTTGGGGGCGGAGCCAAGATGGCGGAGTAGAAGGACGCACATTCACGAGCTCCGAGCCCACAACCCATGGAATTGAGGTAAACGGAGATCCCCATAAATTCTGAATCTCTGCAGGGGGTGCACAAACGTAGGGGAAGAGATTTCCGTTCCACTGAACCCTGGAGAGCCGTCCCCGGGGTCCATCGCACCCTGGAAAGCGGACCCCACCCCCACCACTGGCCGCGACCCAGAGAAGCTGACCCGAGCAGACTTCTGAGAGGAAAGCTCCGGGAGAAGCTCCGGCAGCCGGGAAAGTCCCTCTGCCCACAGAAGCTAAAGGTCAGTAAGAAGCCTGCGCTAGGGGAGGGGAGCGGGCCCCCTCAGGAGGAAGCGGCGGCGGCAGAGACAGGGGCAGGAAGCGGCAGAGGCAGAGGCGTGGGCGGGCGGCTGAGGCGGCAGCGGCCCGGGACTCAGGAATCCCCCAGCAGCAGGTAAGATCTTCAATACTGAAGGTCTTTCCAACCTGAGGGAGCCGAGCAGGGGAGACGGCCCTGCCCCCACCCAGCTCTACTGCTGAACGCCTCTGAATAAAACCCCAAAGGAGCTGAGCACAGCAGGCGGGGCCCCCCACCCCGCCCCCACACGCTCCGTTCCTGAAAGTCTCTTCAGAAAGCCCCTGAGGGCCCAACTTAGGAGGCGGCCCTGCCCCCACCCTGCGCCAGATCTAAAGCTTGCCGCGGGAAAGCGCATTTGAATCTCAGAGGCCAAGGACTAGCTGGGCGGATCCAGGCGGAGGTGGAAAGGAATCTCAGAAGTCAAGTAACTGGCTGGGAAAATGCCTAGAAAGGGGAAGAAAAATAAGACTTTAGAGAGTTTTTTCCAACAAATGCAAATGATCCCGACCTTCGGATCTGATGGGGAGGACGAGGACGTATTTTTCCCATCAGGGAAAGATGTGGAGGGCGGGGCCTCAGTACCCCAGACACCCCAGGGGGGGTGTTGGGTGGGCTCAGGCCTTGGAAGAGCTTAAAAAGGATTTTGAAAAGCAAGTTAGACAGGTGGAGGAAAGACTGGGAAGAGAAATGACAAAGATGCAAGAAGAGTATGAAAAAAAGGTCAATATCTTGGTAAAGGAGTCCCAAAAAAATGCTGAGGAAATTAACACCTTGAAAAATAGGCTCACTCAATTGGCAAAAGAGGTTCAAAAAGCCAATGAGGAGAAGAATGCATTCAAAAGCAGAATGAGCCAAATGGAAAAAGAGGCTCAAAAGCTCACTGAATTTAATAGTTCTCTCAAAATTAGAATGGAACAGATGGAGTCTAATGACTTTATGAGAAACCAAGAAATCACCAAACAAAACCAAAAGAACGATAAAATGGAAGAGAATGTGAAATATCTCATGGGAAAAACAACTGACCTGGAAAATAGATCAAGGAGAGACAACTTAAAAATTATGGGACTACCTGAAAGCCATGATCAAAAAAAGAGCCTAGACATCGTCTTGCATGAAATTATCAAGGAAAACTGCCCTGACATTCTAGGACCAGAGGGCAAAATAAGTATTGAAAGAATCCATCGATCACCACCTGAAAGAGATCCAAAAAGAGAAACTCCTAGGAACATTGTGGCCAAATTCCAGAACTCCCAGCTCAAGGAAAAAATCTTGCAAGCAGCCAGAAACAAACAATTCCAGTACTGTGGAACTACAATCAGGATAACCCAAGATCTAGCAGCTTCTACATTAAGGGATCGAAGGGCATGGAATAGGATATTCCAGAAGGCAAAGGAACTAGGACTGAAACCAAGAATCACCTACCCAGCTAAACTGAGTATAATACTTCAAGGGAAAATATGGTCTTTCAATGAAACAGAGGACTTTCAATCATTCTTAATGAAAAGACCAGAGCTGAAAAGAAAATTTGACTTTCAAACACAAGAATGAGAGGAAGCATGCAAAAGTAAACAGCAAGGAGAAGTATTAAGGGACTTACCAGAAATGAACTGTTTGCATTCATACATGGAAGGACAATATTTCTAACTCTTAAAACTTTTCAGTATCGGGGTGGTTGGTGGGGTCATTTGCAAAGCTACACAGATATGGCCTATAATGAATTGTCTGCTGTACCAAAGGGAATGGGTGGGGAGGGAGGGATGGGGAGAATTTGGAACTCAAAGTTTTAGGAACAATTGTTTAGTATTGTTGTTGCAACTAGGAAAGAAGACATACAGTTAATGAGGAATAGAAAGTCATCTGGACCTACAGGAGAAAAGAGAAGATGGAGACAAGGGAAGGGAGGGATGACAGAAGAGAGGACAGATTGGAGATAGGGAAAATTAGATTGCTTGTGGTATTGGGGTGGGGGGAGGGGAGAAAAGGGGAGAAAATTTGGAACCCAAAAATTTGTGAAAATGAATGTAAAAAGCTAAATAAATAAATAAATAAATAAATAAAAAAAGAAAAGGTCTATCTCGTTGGGTAAAGAGGGGAAACTTTGAACCTCTGCTCAAGTCAGCAGTGAGGCCCAATCCTCAGGTAAAAACTGATGTGAGTCCCTATACCCTGGCTTTCTAGCTGCTACAGACAGTAGCCAATAGCACATCATGCCTTGCACAAGCCAGGGCTTAGGAGCAAGTGAACTGAAACAAAGCTCTTACCCCATAGACAACAAAGGAGTTGGACAACTGATCAGGAGGAGATTACAGGGAATTCTTAGCTGGCATTGGGTGTAGGATTTGTTGCATTTCCCACACTCAGTTCTGTGTTGCAGTCCCAGGGCAAGAAGGAGCACTAGTACCCTAGACACCCTGACCATAGAGCAACAGCACACAATTCCAGGTTAAAAAAAAGTATTTGTGGTCACTCAAAGAAGAAAGTAAAGCCAGGAGAGCAGTGACCACATCTCTTCTTAGAATATACTACTTTGTAAGAACTAGAAGCTTACAAACCTCCAGAAAAATCTCTGAAAACAAAAGAACAAAAAGGCTAAAGCTTTGGATATTGTTGTCTTCAGCATGGGAGCATAACCCAACTTTAACTTAAAGATGAAAGTCAAGAAATAGGCTGGAAAAATAATCAAGTCCCATTCCACTCCCAAATGAACCTGACCACAGAGAATTACTATGATGACAAGGAAGATCAAAATAAAAACTCAGAAAAAGACAACAATATAAAAATATCTTCATGCAAAGCTTCAAAGAAATATATAAATTGGCCTCATACCAAGAAGGAACTCATGAAAGAACTTAAAAAGATTTTTAAAATATTTTAAATGAGTGGCAGAGAAAAAAATTGGGAAAATAAATGCAAGTAATGCAAAAAGAAAATAACACCTTTAAATAGAATAGGTCAAATAGTAAAACTGACAGAAAAATCCACTGAAGATTACTTTTTAAAAGCAGAGTTAGCCAAATGGGACACACACACACACACACACACACACACACACACACACACACAATCTTGGTGAAGAAAATAATTCCTTAAAAAGTAGAATTTGGATAAGTGGAAGCTAATCACTCCATGAGACATTTAGTAACAATTATACAAAATCAAAAGAATGAAAAAAATAGAAGAAAATGTGAAATATCTTAATGGAAAAATAAGTAACTTGGAAAATAAATCAAAGAGAGATAATGTATGAGTTACTGAAGTACTTTAAAGAAATAACATTTAAAAAGAGTCTAGATATCATATTTCAAGAAATTATTAAGGAAAACAGCCCTGATATCCTAGAAGCAGAGGGTAAAATAGAAAAGGAAAAAAAATCTAATGATCACCTTCTGAAAGAGATACCTTCATGAAAACTCTCAGGAATATTATCACCAAATTCCAGAGCTCCTAGGTTGAGGAGTTAATATTTCAAGCAACTAGAAAGAAACAATTCAAGTATGATGGAGACTCAGTCAGGCTAACACAAGATTTAGCAGCTTCTACATTAAAAGACTGTAAGGCTTAGAATATGATATTTCACAGGGCAAAGGAGCTATGACTGTAACCAGCAGTCACTTACCCACCAAAAGCGAGTATAATCCTTCAGAGGAAAAAATGGATATTTAATGAAATTGAAGACTTTCACGCATTCCTGATAAAAAGACTAGAGCTGAACAGAAAATTTGATTTTCAAATACAAGACTCAAAAGATGCATAAAAAAGATAAGCAGGAAAGAAAAATTGTTAGGGATTCAATAGGATTAAGCTGTTTACATTTTTACATGGAAGATAATACTTAAATCTTCTCAGAAATTTATCATTATTAGGGCATTTAGAAGTAATATGGGTGAAAAGAGGGTATGGGTTTTAGTTGCTTATGATGGGTTTAAGTCCAAAAAATTAAATTAATGGTAAGGTCAAAATATATTCATGACTGAGACATGAAGGGAGGTATCATAAGCAAATTAGCACTTGGGATATATTACCTTTTAGAGTTATGGATAGAATAATTCATAAATAAAGGAGTTAGCATTGTGAGTTGTAAAAGGGATAATTTTGATTACATAAAATTTAAAATGTTTTGTACAAATAAAACCAAGGGAGCCAAGATTAGAAGAAAAGCAGAAATTTGGGAAAAAAAGTTTTTACAGGATCTTAGCTAAAGGTCTCATATCTCAAACATATAGAGAACCATCAAATTTAAAAGAATTTGAGTCATTGCCCAATTGATAAATGGTCAAAGGATACATTAAAGAAATTTCAGATGAAGAAATCAAAATGATCTCTAGTTAGATAAAAAAAGTCCTGTAAATCACTACTGATTCAAGAAATGCAGATTTAAACTACACTGAACTATCACCTCACACCTATCAGATTGGTTAATACGATAGAAAAAGTAAATGACAAATATTGAGGGGGATGTGGGAAACTTCAGACATGAGCCCACTGTTGGTAGACATGTGATATGATCCAACTATTATGGAAAGCATTTTGAAACTATGGCTAACAATCTATAAAAGTATGTATAACCTTTGACCCAGTAATACCCTTGCTAGGTGTATATCCTAAAGAAATCAAAGAAAAAGGAAAAGGACATATTTGTATACAGGTATTTATAGCAGTTTTTTTAGTGGTGGCAAAGAATTGCAAATTGTGTGAGGAATGGCTGAACAAGTTGTAGTAAGTGATTGTGATGCAACACTGTCATGCTGAAAGAAATGATGAGCGGGAAGCCTTTGGGAAAAAAAAACCTGGAAAGACTTGCATGAACTGATGAAAAGTGAAGTGAACAGAACCATGAGAATGTTGTACGCAATAATAGCAACTTAGTGCAATAATCAGTTGTGAATGACTTAGCTAGTCCCAGCAATACAAAAATTCAAGACAATTCTGAAGGACTTATGATGAAAAATGCTGTCCACTTCCAAAGGAAGAACTAAATGGAATCTGAATGCAGATCAATAGTTTGTTTGTTTGTTTTTTGGTCTGTGTTTCTTTTCCCACCATGACTAATATAGCAATATGTATGCATCACTGCACATGTATAATCTATACCTAATTGCCTGCCTTCTCAACAATAAAGGAGGGAAAGTATGGAGGAAGAGAATTTTGAACTCAAAATAAAAAAAAACAACAAATATTAAAAATTGTTTTCACATTTCATTGGAAAAAAAATTTGTAAAAATAATGGAAGAGGAATGAGATTTATTCTCCCTGATCCCAGAGGACAGAACTGGAAACAATAGATGAAAGAGGAAGGGAAGTAAATTTCATTTCACTGTGAGGGGGCTTCCTAACAATTAGTGCTGTCTAAAAATCCAGTAGACTAGTTATGGTGGGTTTGAGTTCCCTTTAACTACAGATCTTCATTTAGAGTCTGAAAGGACATTTGTTGTAGAAGGGGAAAGGATGCTATAAAGTGGATTCTTATTCTAATATGGATTGGATTTAATGACCACTATGATCTTTGCTACCTCTGAGATTGTGTATTTTATTATTCTTATCCTATAAAATTAGAAATAGCCTATGTATTCTGCACATATATCAAATAAGTAGCAAGATAAATATTATAATCTAACTGCTTGTTTTATTGTAATCACTTCAGATATGTGCTGTCATTGAACATTTTATTGATAGTTACAAAATGAACACAACCAGGTTCCAAAAATACACTCCTAATATTTCAGTCAATAAAAAACTTTTCCTTAAAAAAATAAAAAAAAATAGTAGTGATACTTGTAGTCTGCTCTTAGTTAAATAAGAATAATGAATAAATTTGGATAGGATCTGATGGATTCTCCCATAGGGAGAACCTTGAGACTTCTAGCTAAATCTTCATCTTAGTATGTGAAGAGATGAAATATTGAATACAATGGTCTGGTCTGCTTGGGGTTATTCTGGCCCAGGGAGATTTTTGAACTAGTCAGTAGGGGAAGACAGATCTCAAAGACGGACAGCAGAAGTAGTCATAGTAGTAGCATTATTGTCTACCTTTCTTGTACTCAGGTATAAGAAAGAACAGCAGGGCAGTGATGTGATCATGAGTCTGAAGACTGAAATACCTCTATGAGAATAGCAGCTAAACTGTTTTACTCTGAAAGATTGAAAAAATCCAAAAGTTTTATTTTTCTCCAACTTCCCTCTCCCCATAACTATTCATAACCTTGAGCTTTTATCTGATTTTATCTAATTTCTTTCTTCAGTTTCCTTACAGTATCCTTTGGGTTATTTTATTTCCTAGATTTTGTTTTCCCTTCACAAAAAAATCTATGATCAACTATGAAAACTGTGCATTGCATACATGGATATTGCTAGAGTATGGAGGAGATCAACGAGAGGTTCCATTAGATAGCTAAAATTTACATTGTTTTTTTTTTTGGTGTTGTTTAGTTATTTCAGTCATGTCTGATTCTTCATGTCTTTGTGAACCCATTTGGAATTTTCTTGGCAAAGATACTGAAGTGGTTTGCCATTTCCTTCTCCACCTAATTTTGTAAGAGAGGAACTGAGGCAAACAGGCTTAATGACTTGTCCAGGGTCACACAGCTTGTAAGTGCCAGAGGCTGGATTTGAATTTACACAGATGTGTCTTCCTGACTCAAGACCCAGCACTCTTCTTTATTGCCACCTACCTGCACCACTCATCTTGGATTACAACAGAGCAAAGATTGAATCTGTTGGCCATGATTGGGGGAAACCCGAAATTGGGGTCTCAGGATCTATGCTATAATTTTATCCACAATTCAGTAAAGACCTAAGAGGGAAGGAGGAAAGGAGAAAGGGTTAGAGGGAAGGAGGGCCAAGAAGGAAGGAAGGAGGGAAGAAGGGGGGGCAGAGGAAGAGAGAGAGAGAGAGAGAGAGAGAGAGAGAGAGAGAGACTGACAAAAGCAGTGGGGGAAATCCAGAGAACATTTCGCACAATGTCTGTCCTTTGAGCAAAAGGGTAGTAAGGCTATAATGAGAGGGGCCAGAGATAACACCACAACCAAGCCTCATGAGATGATGCAACTTATGGTCTGGAAGATTCAGCTCCATACTTTCTAAAGGAGAAGGAAATAGAATGTAGCATGTACCAGCAAATCTTTGCATTTTATACTGAGGAGGTCTGTCTATTACTGTTAATTTCCAAGACAAGAAACAAAATGAATCCTACAACTGAGCATGCACAGGGAAATAATTAAATCCATTTATCTATCCATCCAACCATAAGTTGACAATTATTTAATAAATGATTACAATGTGTACGGAATTTTCCTTATTGCTAATGATACAAAACACAAAGGTAAAGTAGTTCCTGCTCTCAAGGAGCTTAAATTTTAATGTGAAGGTGACATATGAACATTTACGTAATATATATAAAATGTTATATGGTGGTGGAATTCAACTTCATTGAATACATTTTCTACTATAACTTAAAATGAAAAAATAATTAGATTTGGGTTATGTTATTTTCATATAGACAATCTGTCAATATTTAGTTTTTTTTTTAACCTGGGTACTTCATTAATCTACAGGAATGATCCTTACAGGAGGAAGTCTAAAGACAGGAGAATTAATCTTTAACAAAGAAAACTCTTCATGATTTGGCCATGTCAATTTTACAGAGGCAAAGATTTTTTTAATTTACATTAGCTTTAAGGCTAGTGCAGAATTGGAGAGCATGGCCTTTTGATACTTGTAGTTTGTTGTTCATGAATTTCACTTCAAAATATAAAACAACAAAGTGCCAAAATACGCAGGGGCCAGGAGGAAAGTCTAAAATTTAATATGCCCTCATTAAGGAGATATGATCTATTTACGCACTTCTGCCATTACCAAAACCAGCAGACATTTAAAATGCAGGCTGTCAGTTTATTTCTTTCTGTGCCCATAGGAAGCATCATGCCAACATGTACGATAAACTGCAATGGCCCCATCTTTTTAAAATCACTATCTGTTCTGGATGTCTAAAATGAAAGAAAAGGTACAAATAGGTTCAACTTTTACACACTTCTGATTTCCATGATGAAAAATCTGAACTAGTGATGCTGAAACATTAAAAGAAAAAGAAAAGAGAAAAGAAATAGCTTGGAAAAGGCTTTTTCCATATGATAAGACCAAATTTGTTTTGCAGTACTCATCATGATAATTCTCAGCAAGGTTTCTAATCTTGTATTTAGTAAAGATCATTGATTCTTCCAGGCCCAACAACAATTTTGTCCACACTGTGATAAGTATAGATATTTCACTAAATTTATATAAAGGAGCTCCAGGTTACTGTGGCACATTTACAAATTATGTTATCAAGCCATTAAGCTTTCACTGCATTGACTAAAATGCCTTTGCTCACTGTGCTGTCCCTATTTGAGAAAACCTTCTAAGGAATGAGGGGCAGGGACCCAGAAAGCGGCTGGGGAGGGGGCTATACTTGGACTGAAGTTCAGTTAAACCTTAATAGCAGTAAATCATGGGAACTGTGATTGAATTGATCAAACCAGTTTTCTCAGCCTTGTGCAGCCCTTTTACAATGGGGACAAGTGGGCAGCAAATTAGCAAATGGGACCTCTCTAAGAATAGAGAAAGGATGATTTAAAAATGATTTTGTTGAATTTAAGATAAACTTATTAAAACAAAATCTAATTTTATTAAATAGCTAATTAGGAGACCATTGAAACAGTGTGGGCTAGAAGTGATGACCACATTTCCTCACTCTTACTTGACATAGTTTTAGAAATGTTAGCCATAATATTAACACCAGAGAAGAGAAATGAAATATAATCCCTGAGGAAGAAATGACAAAATAATTTCTGTATGAAAAGGATACAATGACATACTTAGAAAACCTCCTTGAATCAGTGAAGCAACTCAGATAACTAATACCTTTAGTAAATTAGCAGGATTGAAAATAAATCCACAAAAGTGATTAGCATTTCTAAATAGAACAACATAAACAATGGCAAAAAAAATCAAAGTTCATTTGAGGGGAAAAGATTCTTCTAAGATTCCTTTAAGGGAAAAAAATGAAAAAACGTCAGGGAAACAAAGGGAAACAGCATTATTACACCTCACAGTATATTATAATACAATTGTCATCAAAACTGTTGAGTACTGGTTAAAAGCAAAAATGAAATAGATAAGACAACATACTAGATAAGCAACAACTAGAAGCAACTAATTAAAGACAATTATCCAGTGTTCTATAAACCTAACAACATGGGATAAGAATATAATAACATAATAGTATGGGATATAGAACTCATTATTTAATGAGAACTACTGGGAAAAATAGCAATTTGGCAGAAATTGTATTTATATCATCATCTTATACCATACATTTAAATGAGTAGATTTCATGTCATCTCCCCATTACACTGTGAACTCCTTGAAGACAAGACTGTATTATTTTCTTTCTTAGGCTCCCTAGAACTTATCACAGTGTATTGTCTAATAAATGCTTGTTGGTAATAATGGTGATGATAATGATGATGACAATGAATGAATTTCAACCCAAATATGAAAGGATACAGTATTTTAAAAATGAATGAGAATAAGATGAGGTATTATTCCCAATTATGAGTAAGAGAAGATGTCTTACCTAAACAGGGAATAGAGGTAATCAAAAAGACAAAACAGATAATTTTGATTATGTGAAATTAAAATGCATGAGTAAATTTATAAACTCTCTAGGAGGAAAAATGTTTGTATCACACATCACAGATATGGAGGATAAATAGGGAATTGGCAGACATCTATGTCCAAGAGTGGTAAAAGAGAGGAAGTGGTGAGAAAATATGAACAGTTTTCAAAAGAATTACAAATGTAAATAATCATATTAGAACATTCTTCAAATTAATGATACAATAGAGGAAAAACAGAAATTAAAAAACCGCTGAGGTTTTACCTTATACCATAGAAAATATCAAAAATTACAAAAGACAGAGTTTTTCTTTTTCTTTTTTTGAGCAGGGTGGTACAGGAAGAAAGGCAAATGAATACACAATTCAGTTGTGAATTATTCTCCCCTGACTTCAGGGGTCCTGTTTTAATTTCAATATTTATTCTATAGTTCCTTTCAGAAAGTTCTGAACAAAGATGATCAATAAGTGCTTATGTTGAAAGATTTGTATTAGTATTCACAAACAATACAAATCACCCTGATGACCATCAGAACTGAATGGATGAGTACTTTAATCTTGTTCCAAGTTGTTTTATTTTTTTTAAATGTTGATTTTGGTAAGGAGTAAGCATCTTCAAAATTATCAAATGCTATCCTGTGAGGTTCTTTTTGTAGTTCTATATGTTATGGCTTATCCTGTAGAAAGAGGATTTAGAATGAGAACCTTAGAAATCATCTAGTTTAATCCCTTTATTTTGAAGAAAAATAAAGAAAAAGATGGAAACCCAGAGAGGTTAAGTGATTTGTCCAGTGTCACAAGAATAGTGACAGAGTCAGAAGGCAATCCCAGTTCCTCTGATTCCAGATCCATTCATTTCTACTATATTAAACTTCCTCACTGAGAGTGTGGGGTAAACATAAACCAGTTCATACTAGCCCAGAGAGTCAATTGTTAAATTTTCTGCATTAGCATTTATATCTAGGACATGTGGAAATGCTCTAAATCAAGATTGATTTACTATTTTGTTGATAATTCAGATATAAGAAAGTGATGGGGAAAATGTGAATAAATACAGATTAAACTTGAAATTATGTCAAGTACATTTTTTTCAGAGGGCTGGTTGTTGAATATTTGCCAGGACACAACAACTGAGAGTCCTCATAAAATTTTCATCCTGATCTCTAGCATTTGAGTCATAGTACTGCATATGCTAGAAGTAAGCACTTAATGCCAGCTTAATACCTAAAACTAAATTTAAAGTGCGGATAAATTTTATAATATGTGGTATAGCTGTCGACTTTTTTTCTTTTCCCAAGATCCTCTTGGAAAAAGGATAATGCTAATTCAAGAGGAAAGGGGGGAAAAGAGCAGCATCTTAGCAAACTAATTTACAGTAAGAAATTCACCTGACTTCTTCACTTGGTTTTGATCTAAATCTTAGACATTCAATCAGTGGAGCTCTCAGTCAATATGGGGACTATTAGGAGAAGGGAGACAATTCGCACAGGAGTCATTTTAAAGGAAACATACCTGTTAGCCGATGATGCATACTTCCTATCCCAACAAATAATCCTACTGGAGGAGGAGAAACCTTGAGGGCTCCATGTCAAATTCTTTTTCTGCCTCAAGAAATGAATGAAGCCACTCGCCACCAGGTCTTAAAGAGGTCACTAATGACTTCGACATTAGCTTGGGAATTAGTTTGGAATTGTGGAGCTAGTCCAATTTCCCAATTTTAACTTCTGTCCTTGTCATTATAAGAAAACAGTTTCCTTGGGGTTTCAGCTATTTTAGGGACTTTTACCAAAACCTGCAATAAAAGATGGAGGGAGAAAATACTAGGAAAAAATGCTAAACCATGAAAGACCAAGAAAAGAAAGGAAGAAATGTGAAATCTAGGTCAACAAGGTGATATAATTTCACAGTGATTTCTTCATAATCTAATTACAATTCTCAATTATTTCCATTGTCAATATCAATATAAAGATTCTTCCCTTTACCCCTCAGAAATAGAATCACCTGAGAATCAATTTAGAGCTGGAAGGGATCTTAGAGTCCATCTAGTATAACTATCTTACTTTATAGATAAGGTTAAGTCGTACAAGCAGAAAGTGACAGTAATTAGACAACTACTAGTTATTTAAAAGAAAACACATGCCTTAACCTCTCCAAAGTTAAATTTCCATATATATAAAACAGATTATGTTTGCATTTCTTACTTATTGGGATTCTTTTGAAGAAATCACTTTGTAGTTGGGTGTTTTAGTGCCCTGCTCTGGGAGGCTGAGGCTTATCATTTGAACTATGGAGTTCTGGGCTCTATAGGATGAAGCCAATAGGGTGTCCATACTAGGTCTACTCACCAGAAGCCTGGTTTCACTGGGAAAATGGACGGTAGTGGAACTGGGCCTGAGAGTGGCTTACTTTCATGCAGATTGGGTGGTCTAGGGAAACTCAGGAAGGAAGGAAGGAAAAAAGGAAGGGAGGGAGGGAGGGAGGGAGGGAGGAAGAGAGGAAAGAAGGAAGAAAGAAAGAAGGAAAGAAAGCAAGAAATATAAAAAAGAGAGAAGAGAAAAAGAAAAGGAGGGAAGATGAAGAAAAGGGGGAAAGGAAAGAAAGAAATAAGGAAGAAAAACAAGGAAAGAAAGAAAAGAAGAAAGGAAGGGAGTGAGGGAGATAGGGAATAAGGAAAGAAAGAAGGAAAAAGAAAGACAAGGAAGAAAAAAGAGAAGAAAGGAAAGGAAGAAAGGAGAAGAAAAGGCAAGGAAGATGGAAGGAGAGAAGGAAGGAAATACAAAAGAGAAAAGAGGCAAGTAAAAAGAGAAGGAAGAAAGGAAGAATCAAAAGAAGAAAGAGAAGGAAGGAAGAAGGGATGGAGAGAAGGAAGGAAAGGGAGAAGAGGGAGGGAAGGAACAGAAGGAAGGGAAAAAGAGAAGGAAGAAGGAAAGGCAGGAAGGAGGAGAAAAAATATTTTTTGTTCTTTGCTCCATTGAATTGTTGCTAAATTCAATCTGTTTAGCCTGCATCACCCTCAATAACTGATTGATGCAAGAACTTAGACCCCTCCTTTTGGTCTGAAGGAAAAGGTAATTGTGCCCTCCTTCAAGAATTGCTTGAAATGTCATGTTCCTGGGGTCTTGTATATGTCTGCTGCTTTCTTTCCCTTTGCTCTGGAGATTTAAAGAAGTGATATTTTCTTTTAAAAATTATAGTGGAATGACTCTTCTCAGCAATGCAAGGTTCTAAGACAACTCCAAAAGTCTCATGATGGAAAATACTATCCATATCCAGAGAAAGAATTACACAGTCTGAATACAGATTAAAGAATACTATTTGCTCTCTCTCTTTTTTTTTGTTTTTTATTCTTCTGTTTTTTTGTTTTGCTTCTTCCGTATTGTGGTTCATTCCATTGATTATAATTCTTTTTTACAACATGACTGATGTGAAAATATGTTTAATATGAATGTATATGTAGAACCTAAATCAGATTGCATGCTCTCTTGGGAAATTTAAAACTCAAAAGATTGTGGAACTGAATGTTGTAAACTAAAAAATAAATAAATAAAATTTAAAAATATATAACAAAAACTTACCGAGAAACATAATAGGGTAGTGAGCCAACTCTGGAGTCAAGAAAGAGGTCTTTTGCCATCTCATACACATACAGGCTGTGCAATCATGGTCAAGTCACTTAAAATCTAAGTACTTTAGGCAGCTCTCTGATACTCTAAAGCTATAGAAGAACTGATTATTTTTATTGATAGAAGAGAGCTCACTAAAAGTTTTATGTTACTTAAATTATAGGTTCTATCCAAAACAGCAAAACCTAGCAATCAGTTTTTAGAAATAATTATAAAACTGTATATTGTTCCTCCTAACTTCTCAGCCTTTTTTTTTTTAAAGATCTTATTTTCATTCATTCTAGCACATGAAATTGTGGCCCTCATGACAGAATCATTCATTTGAATTTAGGATTAAATCTACTTAAATGAAAGATAGCTTGTTCTTATGCTTTAGTTGATTAGTCATATCCAATGCTTCATGACCCAATTTGGGATTTTCTTGGCAAAGATAATGGAGGGGCTTGCCATTTTCTTCTCCAGATCATTTTACAGATGAGGAAACTGAGGCAAACAGTGTTAAGCGACTAACCCAAGGGTCACATAGGTAGTAACTGTCTGAGGTCAAATTTGAACTCAGGCCTTTCTGACTCCAAGCCCAATGATCTATTCAGTACACTACCTAGAGGCCTGAAGAATCTAGTTTATTACTATGAACAGACTGACAACTAAAATGATGAAGTGATAAGTTAGACTTGACCTGAAGGGCAAGGGGTATGTTTGGGGAAATAACAATTTAAAAAACCCTTTTCTATAGAACTGAAATCTGTATTTATTAAGGCAACCTATACCACTGAAAATCCAAATATCATATAGCCATCAAAATCACTTGTGGAACTTTCATTTAAAATGTTGATCTAATTTCATTAATTGGAAATCTTTAAAAAGTAGATAGCAAGTGTCCAGATCAAAATATTAATTTGCACTGAATCTTTTAGTTGCTACCAGCCACTGTAATTATCTTAAGCTATTTAAGTCAGGAGACATTTTTCTGTGTCTTACCCTAGTATCTAAAGTGATTCAATTCAGTATTGCTTAGCCCAAAAGCTACCAATATGTTCCTTTTGTGACCTCCAGGTCAATGAGAATGACCAAGCTGAGACAAATCAAATCTAAAAATGTACCCCTTAAAGAAGTATTCACAAGGTTAATTGTATATTGGTCCTATTTGCTGAATGAGAAATCAATTAAAGTGAATGGCAAAGAGAAGACATAAATGGTCCCTTGAACTACAAATTAAACCATATAGATAGGCAAATAAGCTATTCTTCGGTTAATAGCTTCACAGCTCTGAGGTTATCTCTATATGTTGTCATCAAAATGGGCAGCACACAACCAATCTGATCTTTTGGCCATTTTTGTTATAAATGCCAATTGTTGTGGCTCACTTCTCTTTCCTGATAGTGATCTCAGGTCCTCCCATTTATTCATTGTCCTTATCGTGACCTTGATCCCTCCATCATCTCTCCTCTGACTTTATACCTTTCCCTTCAAAATTTTGACTGTATAGTCAGCCACTTAAAAAAATACAATGGCTTCTGCTCCTGAATCTTTTGCTCATCTGTCTTTAGACTAGTGCTATGCTAATCCTCTCCCTGAGTCACCCACACCATCTGCCTTCTCTGATTCTACTCCCAAATTATTAAGGCACACAATTTTGCTGACTGGGTCCACTATAATTTCATGTCCTCTAATCTCAAATGAACCACACCACTGCATAACAATCTTTAAAAACATTTCTTGTTTACTCCATATTATTTTCCCTATAAGAGTTGTCCTCTCATGCAGCCTTAAATTCTACTTTTAATCTTTAGAAGATGATATTTACTCCTGTTTTTTTCCCCTAGAAAACTAAGACTTGTTCTTTTTCCAAATCTTTTCTTCTATATCTGAAACAGTGTCTAAAACCATTTTCCCTTCTTCCCTCTGTTCTTAGAAGATGTCTACTCACCCTTCGCTAAGGCTAACCCCTTTACTTGTTCCTTTGACACAGTAGGATAATAAATTTTTAACTGGAGTGAGCTTAGAAGTCACGTAATCCAACTCTCTTATTTTACATGAGGAAATTGAAGCCCAGAGAGGTTGGGTCATTTTCTCAAGGTCACACAAGTAGTAGGTAGCAGAGAAGGGATTTGTATCCAGGTTCTTTGCCTTCAAATCTAATATTCTTTCCAGTGTATCATGCTACTTAGCATGCTGCCCCATTCATATTCTCTTTTCTTCTTTCTTCTCGACATGTACACCATTCTTTCTATCTCTCTAATCTCCACTCCTTCTCTTCTGACTTCTTCCCTTCACTAAAAAGAAGTTTTTTTCTTCTTTATCCATTTAATTTTAATTTTAAGACTGGATCTCCCTATCTTGCCCAGATTAGAAGTGTAGGGACTACTCACCAACTGGTCCCATTACTTATCCAATAGGATCTACAGAAGTTCTCCTTCTGACCTGGGCCATGATCATCCCCCCTTGGGCTATGTAGTCCATTTCCCAACACCCCACCTCCACCCTGCCCAGTCCTGGGGCTGTACCAGTTCATATCACTTATGCTGAACTTAGGACAGATATCCAATCTGCATTGCCCAGTACATGTCAGAATTCTCAAATTCAAGAGATTTCTCAATAGCTTCAATTATGGTTTTGTGCCACTACATCTGATCTTCCCTCTCTCAATGCAAGGTACTTCACCTCATATGTGAACAGTGTGATTTCTGAAAATGGCAGAAAAGAAACATTTATGAAAGGAATATTGATAAAATCAACTCACAAAGAGCCATATTCTCTCAGATATAATGTTGAAAAACCAAACTATTCTAGGTACTAGCTAGAGGATAGGAAGATGTCCCTCAAATAAATGTACTAAAAAGTTCTGTTTAAAGCAAATCAAAGACTGAGAGAACTAAGGCTGTAGGACTTCGTGGGCCATCATCTCATTTACAAGTGGATATTTTTAGAGTTTTAAAGTTTATAACTGACAAATTTATAAGTCACATGATTGTTTGGAGACTATAGGAAGATGCTATAAGAACTTCTGGATTCAATAAGAGCTTATCATTATTTCATTTACTTGATAGTAGAAGAGAAACAGCTTTGTCTAGCAGAAAAGCAGTGAAGATCAACAAGGCATCAGATAACCAAATTGTCTCATGAGTTGAGATTGTTTTTGAATGGACTAATAACAGCAAAGGCCTGCAGTCTAGAGTTTTGAGAAAACCAAGGCAAACAGGTTTTCCCATGTTCCTTCTTGTTAAGTTTCTGTCAGTGTTTTCCAACCCTTCTCTTTGGATTCTATGTAGATTGGTAGGGATGTGTGACCTGTTTATGGGTAGAATATAATGTTTTAGTTATTTGTGATCTTGCTTTATTATATAGCAAATGTTTTAGGACTTAAAGATATCTTATTAACTTATTTCAGGTAAATGGGAAGCACGCAAATGTGAACTCAGGAGGTACAATGAAGAAACAATAAAGATGGTGGTAGTTGTGGGGGTGGGGGCATGGGGGTGGTTCTGGTGGTAGTGGTAATTATAGTAGTAGTAGTAGTAGTAGTAGTAGTAGTAGTAGTAGTAGAAGTAGTAGTAGTATAGTGGTGGTTGTGGTGGCAGTGGCAGTGGCAGTGGTGGTGGTAGTGATGAGAAATAGAGAGAAGGATACACAGAGAGAAAGACAGACATAGGGAGAGTTATAACCATATTGTATAACCTTTTCTAGCAACCCTAGACCTGCCAGCATGGATAAAAGTTGGTTAAGCAAGGCACCTCAGAGATTAAGAGTGGGGATTGAAGCCATGCTCATGCTATACTTTTTTTTGGTAGGAAAAAATGGTTTGCCAAAATAAGGTCACAAAGAATTGAACATGACTTAAAAATGACTCAGCAACGACAACAATACAACATCATAAATTCAAGAGAACTCATAGAAAAAAAGTTTAACTCCCACATCTATAACCTGTTTCTTTGAAAAGTCTACATGGAAAAGTCTACAGTCAAAACCAACATCTCCTCCCTTACAATGTCATCCAAATTTTCTCAACATGACATCTGGACTATATGTCTGTCTTGGAATGTCTTCAGCAGGCTCTGTCGACCTTTAGATGACAGGATAAAACTCCCAGAATTCATTTAAATGGCAGAAGAAAAGAGAATGGAGAGAAGCTATTCAAACTTCATCTTCTTTTCTTGTGGTTTGTTGTCTGTTCTTCCTCACCCTCCTTGAAAACTACCATGACCTCCAAAGTTTCCTTGGCCTCTACCACTAAAGTTCCGTTGGTCTCTTCTACCACCTCCTCAGCCACCAAAGCATCCATGATCCCTCCTTTGGTTTCACAAACCCCTGGGCTTGGCTAAGTCCAGAGTTACTTTTTTTCCCATCAATCTCCCTGTTTACATGACTGCTTTTGCAGCTTTAGCATCTTCTGAGCTGAAGTTTATGAAACTGTACTCTTTAGATCACCTTGTCTCTCTGTCTATGGCTACCCTGGAAACCAAAGAGGTATAAAATGAACCTTTCAATGACCCTTCTGTCATGTCTTTGGATTGACCTTTGATGAACAACGTTTTGTAGGACTGGCTCCTTTTTGCTTCATTAGCTGTCTTCTGTTCCTTCAGCTCCAGCTGGAGACTCTGCCTTCAATTTCTGTGTTGTTAGAAGAATTCAAAGCTTCTTTCACATCTTCCACAGAGACAAATTCAATGAACATGTACACCCTTTAGGTTGCCCTTAGTTTTCCTGGGGCAAGCTGATGGATGTTGCCTTCTCAAACACTTCCTGTCGACTTCCTTCAGTGGCTCTGTAGGTGAGTTTATTCAGTGCCAATGTCTTTGACTCTGCCAGCTTGCAGTTCCTGCTCCAGGATTATTCTTCCCACCTTTCAAGTTCTCTTGACTTTTCTCCCCTATGTAGGCCAGAATGAAACCCTGACCATCAATCTCAGTCCTGCTTCTCTTCCAAGGCCTTGTCCATGTTTACTTCTTTCTTAAATTCATTGTAGGCAGTTCCTTTGGGTTTCTTGATGCAGAACAGTCTGACCTTAGTGCCATCTTCAAACCCTTTTTTGAGCTTCTCCTGAGTTACTTTATACAACATATTCTTGATGAAGAGCATCCTTGCATTTTGATCTTTCCTCTTCTCTTTTGCTTTTTTTCCCAGTTTCATTTCAGAGACAATCACTTTGGAATCACTAATTCCAGAGTTTTCCATATTTTCAGTGGATTCAAATTCCACATAGCCAAACATCTGAGTAGTGCCAATGTGGATGTACACAACAGGAAAATACTATTTTGCAAAGAGGTCTATGATGCCAATTTTTAGTTCAGAAGCATTTCTGTTGAAGTTCAGGTTACCAGTGAGGAGATTAAAATTTGAAGATGCTTTAGGTTCTAACTTATGTTTCTTGACTTTAGGGGCTTTATGCTTAATCACTTCCTTTTTCCTCTTTCCTGGGGCTTCTTTGATGGATACTTTCTCCTCCTCATCCTCATTTTCCTCGTCCTTACCTTCATCTTCTTTCTCCTAGGAGTCCTTGGCTTTCCCAGATTTCCCAGAAGCCACATCCCCTTTGTCAGGTGTAACATTCATAGCGTTCTCAAAGTCATTATTGGCATTCTTCCCACTTCTTGCTCCTTAAGTCATGTGTGTGTGTTTGTGTGTGTGTGTGTGTGTATGTATGTGTGTGTGTGTGTGCTGCTTCATCTGGGGTGACCGTTGCTTTAGCTGAAGTGGATCCCTTCTTGCCTGCTATGATGACAGCTTTGGCTGGGGTAGCCACTTTCTTTTGTTTAGAGTCATAGCAGCCTTCTTAATCAGGAATCAAGATTCTTTTTCTTGGCAGATGTGATGGCAATGATGACCTTTTTTTGGATGGTGGTGCCTTCTTTGCTGTAGCCATAGTCTTCTTGCCCTTCTGCTAAGGGAGCATAACCTCTTCATTTTTTGCGAGGTCCTCATCCTCACTGTTTTTTATTTTCTTTAGAGTAGGAGACATTTTCTTTTGCTTTCCTGAGCTTCACCATGGTCAGCACATGACTAGGTGGCAATGGGTCTAGATCCATTGGCAAACATCCAGGAAACGTTGGTGGCAGCAGAGACCATGGGGAGGACTCTGTCTGTGAACAGTGCTTTGCTAGTAGAGACTGAGATGAAAGACTGACCCCATGCTACATCTTCAACAACAATGATAACAATAAAATTTTCTCTTGCTACTCACTTAAGTGCTGTCTGATTTTTCATGTCTGTTACACTTTAAGAAAAGGCAGTCTACATTTTCTACCATCCTACCTTCCTAAATGCCCAGTCATACTTCAGCCTCTTATTTTCCCTTTTATCTCTATCCCTTTGATGAAATTGCACTCTCCAGAATCAATATTGACCTTTTTATTAGTTAAATTAATTGGAGAGACAGAGTGATGAGGTAAGAAGTGTTGAATTTTGAGCCAGAAGTCCTGGGTGCAAATCTTGATTTTGTTACTCTGTGTAATTTTTGTGGATTCTCACCCTGTTTTTCTAGGCCTCAGTTTCCCCACCAGTAAAATGAAAGGGTTGGACTAAATCACCCCTAGGTTGACTTCCAGTTGTGTGTCTGTTACTTATTGTCGTTTGAATCACCAAATCCAATAGCCTTTGCTCAGTCTCCATTTTCTTGGATTTTCTGTGGCAGTTGGGACTTGTTCAGACCAACTTTTCTTTGTTACTTTCTTCTCCTTTGGCATTCTTCAGTTACTTAACCTACTTGTCTCAGCCCCTTATCTCTCTCCTTCTTTGCTTCATCTTTTTTTCTCCTATTCTCTAACTATGACTGTGCTCTCCTCACCCACATGTAATGGGCTCTTGTACAATTCTTACCCATTGAAACCACTCATTGTTTTTTCCATGAAGTTTTCCCCAATTGTCTAGCTAGAAGAGAATTTCTCTCCTCTCAAACTTTCTTATTGTCAGCTGTCTGGATTGCTCCTTTGCCATTCTCATATTTTTTTGAATAACATTTATTCATATGTCAGCTAAGTGTTTGATCACAAGGAACTTGAGAGCAGAGATTATAAGACTTTTTACTTTGGTACTCCAGCTTCCAAAGAAGTGCCCATACAGACCTTCAGTATAAATATTTGTTGAATTGTTGAATTTCACTGTAACATGACATGATACAATTATGGGTTATACAGAAAGTAGATTATAATAAGATTTGTTCTGAAAAGTTTCAAGAATAAGGGGAAAGTGAAGAAAAGAGGGCTAAGTATCAAGTGTCCAGATTCATGTATGAACAACGACAAAAGTCTAAAATGAAAGAAAGGTACAGTTTCTATAAATGTGTAGAAAGAAGAAAAAAGACAGAACAAGAGAACAATCATTAAATAAGTTTTCATAACTTTGTGGGTTACTGCCATTTGACTAACTCCATATTTTTGGTCATATAAGGGACAAGAAGACTGCTTAATTGATTCATAGAATTTTGGAACTGGAAAGGACTATCTAGTTCAAAGTATAGGAAGCTATGAGAAGTACTAGATGTATGCTATTTCTTAAAAAAACAAAAAAACAAAAAAACAAAAAAACTCCTTTTTTTCATGCACCTCTAGTGAAGGGGAATCCACAGCTCCCCGAAGTAGGCCATTCCATTTCTGGACACTTCCAATTGTTAGGAAGTTTTTCCTTATACACAAATTAAAACTTCCTTTCTTGCAATTGCTCTAATTAATTTTGATAGTGCCCTTCATCCACATACTAGCCTAAAAGATACTTTAAGATAGCTTTCATGTCCTCTCTATGTTTTTTTTTCTTATTCCAAGTTAAACAAACAACTTTCAGTCTTCAATTGATCCTTACAAGGCATGAAATTGAGGTCCTTCACTGGGTCCCATTGGTGCCTGGCTTCTTCCTGACAGCCAGCTTCCCTGGCCATTTTTTTAAGTATTAGTTGTCTTTTCACTCATATCCCTTTATTCAGTGGTGAAGATTTCTGAGAGGGAAAATTCTTTGCTTCCCATTGACACTCCAACTCTCTTTCTTACTCCAGCATTCAGTAACCCCTCCTCTGAGGTTCATTCAACACAATTTCTCACCAAATTGAAGCTATCTATGGAACTCCAGGGCACTCCCTTTCTTCAGTGGATTCAGTACCTAGTTCACAGTCTTTGGCTCCACCTCAACTCCTGTGTTCATACAAGGGAACTTCAGTAAGCACATTGATACTTTCTCAAACATCCCAACTTCTCAGTTTCTTTGTTTACTCATTTCCCAAGGCAGCAGAGCACAGAGGTGGCCAAATCCTTGATTTTACATTACTCACAAATGTTCTTCTTCCATGTTCAAACACTCTGAAGTCTACTTTTCTGACCACAATCTTTTATAATTCTACCTTTCCCTCACCTCTACCATCTCTACTTTTACAACCACTTTTCATCCTTTCATCCTTCAGTTTTTTCCCATATTATTATCCTTCCCCTGACTACACCCTCTCCCTTTCCCTATCTTGAGTCCTTGGCAAACCAGTTCAACTCTATACTACCTTCTATTCTTAGATCTCTCAATCCCTTATTACCAATTATGCCTTGCCAATCCCCAACCTTAAATTACTCCTTCACTGCCTTCACTCCTATTCCACATATTACTGAGTGGAGAAAAGCATGAAACCATACTAATGAGTTTTACTATCAAACTATATCACATTATTTTGACTGGATCCTCACTAAGGGAAGGCAAAACTTTGGTACCTCACCAATACTTTCATTTATCTCATTCATTTGTATTCTAGACCTTTTCATCTCTCCTTAAGTCTGTAATGGTGCTTCTTTTCACCCACATAGCTGAGAACATTGCCTTATATTTTGGATAAGAAAATAAGGCCATTTGCCAAAGCTCTACCTTCCCTTCTCATCTAATATCTTTCATATATCTTCCCTATATCCTCTTTCACCCCAATCTCACATGGAATTATGGGCTTTTTCTTTGCCAAAGCACAGCTCTATAAATGTACCCAATGTTACCACTTCAAACCTACTTCTCCAGCATATTGTCCCATCTATCTGTCCTACTCTTTAATTGTCTATCTCTCCAATCTATTCGGTATTTCCCTAAAAGGCTTAACATACTCATCTCTCCCATCCTTAAAAAATTCTCACTTGAGGTGCCACACAAGCTGTAGTCTTACATATCCTTTCCAAGCTAAATATTCACATTCATCAAAAGCACTGCCCCCAAGGCAAAATGACTACCAAAGAATTAATGTCAACAAATTAGAGCTCTTCTTTGAACCTGAACAGTTTGTTGCTGTCATGGAGGGAAAATTGATCCAACACACAGTTGGCAATAGTGGAGCAGAAAAGGAGTGGGCAGCTTTGAGAGATTTGGTGTACAGCACTGCATTTGCTTATCTGGGTCAGAACATTCACAAACACCAAGACTGGTTTGATGAAAATGATGGGAAAATTCAGAAGCTGCTAAATGAAAAATGAGAACTCCACAGGATTTACCAGCAAGATAGTTCATCCACCTCTAATAAGGCAGCATTTAATTCCATCAAAAGCAAAGTACAAGCAAAGCTTAGAGAGATACAGGATTCCTGACTCAGTAAGAAGAAAGATGAAATTCGGTTTTATGCTGATAGTAACAATCCAAAGTGCTTTTATGATTCCCTGAAAGCTATTTATGGACCAAAAACCTATGGTGCATCACAACCACTCAGTGCTGATGGAGTCACATTGATTAGTGATAAGGAATGATCCTAGATAGATGGGCTGAACACTTCCATAGTGGTCTCAACAGACCAATGTCAAACAATGCTGAAGTCATTGACTGTTTTCTTCAGGTTGAAGTCAGTCCCTCCTTAGCTGAAGTTCCAATTGAAGAAGAGGTTTTGAGGGCCATTAGATTCCTTTAATATAGCAAAGCACCTAGTGCTGATTGTATTCCAGCTGAGATTTACAAGGTAGGGGGACCATTACTCATACAAACGGTGACTGAAATTTTCCAGGTTATATGGCAAGAGGAGGTTATTCCCCAGGAGTTCAAGGATGCCTCCATTATCCATCTCTATAAAGGTAAAGGGAATAGATTGTCCTGTGACAATCACAGGGGAATCTCTCTGTTAGTCATTGTTGGTAAAAATCTTGCTGGAGTCATGCTTAGGAGGCTGCTCCTTCACCTGGAAAATGGTCATATACCTGAGAGCCAATCTGTCTTTAGAAAGGGCTGAGGAACAGTCAATATGGTGTTTGCTGCTCGGCAACTTCAGGAGAAATGCCAGGAGCAGAACAGAAGTCTACGCATAATGTTTGTAGATCTGACCAAGGCCTTTGACACTGTTAATCATGAGGGCTTATGGAAAATTATGTCAAAATTTCATCAATATTGTACGTTAATTCAACAATGGCATGTTTGCCAGGTTCTGGATAATGGACAATACTCTCGTGACTTCTCAGTCACCAGTTGAGTGAAACAGGGCTGTGTGCTTACTCCCATGCTTTTGACCATGATATTTTCAGCCATGTTGACAAATGCTTTCAATGAGGATGAACACAACATATAGGTCAATTACCATACTGATGGTAAGCTCTTCAATTTGTAAAGGCTACCAGCCAAGACCAAAGTGGAGAGAGTGTTGGTGCATGATTTTCTGTTTGCATATGATTGTGTATTCAATGCAGCTTCTGAAACTGATATATAACAAAGTATGGATCAATTATCTGTTGTCTATGCTAATTTTGACCTAATAATTAACACCAAGAAAACATAGGTGCTCCATCAGCCACCACAACACCATCCATGCATGAAATCATTGGTTACAACAAATGGAGAAGTTTTGAATGTTGTGGATAAGTTCACTTACCTTGGTATTGTACTTTCCAGGAATGTATACATTGACAACAAGATTGATGCATGCATTGCCCGAGCTAGCTCAGTGTTTGGAGGCTCCAGAGAAAAGTTTGGGAGAGAAGAGGTATTAGACTAACAAACCGAAGGTCTACAGAGCATAGTGCTGACCTCATTGTTATATGTTTGTGAAACATGGACAATCTACCAGCACCATGCTAGGAAACTGAATTGCCTCCATTTGAACTGTCTTAGGAAGATTCTGAGCATCATCTGACAGGATAAGGTAACAGACACTGAAGTCCTTGCTCAAGCTGAACTGCCAAGTATTCAAACTATGCTTTAGAGAGAGCAATTGTGATGGACTGGCCACATTGTTCAAATGCAGAATGTATGCTTGCCAGAAAGACTATTTTATGGAGAACTCGCATGGGGCAGGTGATCACATGGTGAGCAGAAGAAGCAATACAAGGACACTCAAGGTATCTCTCAAGAACTTTGGATTTGATGGTGCAACATGGGAGATAGTGGCACAGCACCACTCAGTATGATGTACCCACATCAGAAAGGGTGCTGTGTTCTTTGAGCAAAGCAGAATTGAGACAGCACAGAGTAAATGCAGGATGCCCAAATTTGGGATATCTAACCCAAATATTCACACTGACTATCTGTGCCCAACCTGTGGTAGAGCTTTTCAAGTTAGTATTTGTCTGATTAGCCACAGTCAGAAACACTGAAATTGCACTTTATCATGGTGATGCCATTTTGGTCATCTTTGAAGACGAAGGATAACAACCAACTATCCAGAGTACCAACATTTTCAGTAACCCAGGGTCCCACTCTGTGGTTCATACTCAGCTTCTCACTCTTTCACCCTGTGTATTCAATCTGTTGCCAAGTCTACCTTCACAAAATCACTTGTAGATATCCCTTCCCTTCCACTCACACAACTGCCACATCGGTATAGGTTGTTTTCACCTCATAGCTGGACTATGAAAATAACCTCCTGGCTAGTCTTCCTGACACAAGCTACTACTTAACACTGCTGCCAAAGTAATCTTCCTAAAGAGTAAGTCTGACCATGATACTCTCCTACTTAATAAACTCGTGTCTAATGACTACCTGTAGGATCAAATCTCTCTCTCTCTCTGTCTCTCTCTCCCTGTCTCTCTCTCTCTCTCTTTCTCTCTCTCTCTTCTCTCTCTCTCTTTCTCTCTCTCTGTCTCTCTCTCTCTCTGTCTCTCTCTCTCAATATAAAGCTATAGGTATCAATCTATTTGATTCTGAAAGCCCTTCAAAACATTGTCTCTTTCCTTTCGTCTTAAACTCTATTCTCCTACCCACCCTCTAAATCCACCTGTATTATTTTTGCTGCTGTTTCTTGCATTTCTTGATTTCATGTCTCATTTTTGTTACTTTTTACTGCATGTTCTTCATGACTAGAAAAATATCCTTCCTCACTTCTACTTTCTGGGTTCTTTGACTTCCTCTGTGACTTAGCTCAAATCTCATCTTCTATGGGAAGGCTGTTTTTTTTCCTCCACAACTACCCTTTGAACCCTCTACTGCTAATGAATTCTCCATAAGATGAATTTTTTTTTACCCTTTGTATATCTTAGTTGTTTGCATGTTGTCTACTCCATGAAAATGTGAGCTCTCCCAGGACAATGCTTTTGCTTTCTTGGAGTCTCTAGCACTTTGGACAATTACTTGAACCTAATTAAATGCTTGTTGACTGTTTCTGACAGAACATTCTGTTTAGAAGCTTATTAATATCCTTCCTAAAACGTGTTGGAGAGAATGGAAAAATGGTACCCTACTAAGAAGTCATCTCACCAGGCAAAGCACAGAGGGTCCTTTATCTTTTTATTCTTGTAAGTTTTGCCTCATTTAATGTAACCTAATATCACATAAATATTCTTGGTTGTCATATCACATTGTTCACTCATATTAATTTCATAGTCTACTAACCCTCTCCCCCCCAGGCTCTCTATGGGCAGCTAGATGGCACAGTTGATAGAGCACTGGACTTGTAATCAGGAAGACTCATCTTTATGATTTCAAATGCTACCTTAGACATTTACTAACCAGGTATGTGACCCTGAGCAAGTCACTTAAACTCTGACTGCCTCAATTCTCCATCTGTAACATGGTCTGGAAAAGGAAATGCAAGGCATTCCCTTGCCAAGAAAAGCCCAAAAGGGGTCATGAAGAGTTGGACCAACTGAAATAATTCAAAAACAACAGTTATCTCAGATTTTAAATATACACTGCAATCTAACCAGGTCTCTCCAACATATACTTAAGTGAATTTTTCTAAAACCAAGTGTAAGGTTTTATACTATGTTCTATTAAATTAAATCTCATTTGATGAAGTGTAATGTTTTAACTTGTAAAGAATTTTTGCATTCTGACTCTGTGGTAGTGTATCAGTTATCTGTCCTATATCTCTGTCATCTGATATGACATTTCTGCCTTTTTTCAAGTAAAAAAAGCGAAATCATACCACGTTGAGCATAGATCCCTGAGACACTCTACTAGAGACTTCCTTCCAAGATGACATTAAACTATTAATAGCTTTTATTTGGATTCAATCAATCCATCAGTTCTGAATCTATTTATTTAGTTATTCTATGATACACATGTTTATTTTTTCTAGGAGAGATTTAATGTAATGCTTTAATAAAATATAGATAAATTATGTACATGGCATACCTCCTTTCACTCCAATAATTGACCAACATAAGCAACTCTCCAAAAATGAAGTAAGGTCAATTTCTTGTCACTTGTTCTTGATGAAACTATGTTGGCTCTTTGTGATCACTGTTGCATATTTTTGATGTTTACTAAAATTCCCTTAAAATATGTTTTAGAAATCTACCAGCAAAGTCAGTGCTCACTGGCCTATATCATTTTTCAGACTTAATTATGTCTTTAAAAAAACTGGAATGAGATTTGGTCTTCTCCAGTTCTTTGGAACCCTTCCTTTTTGGCAGAATATTTTTAAAAAATCACTGGTAACTGACAAATGATCACATCTATCAGACCTTGCAAGATTTAAGTGGTCATCTGGGCTAGGTGGCTCAAATTTCTCAATATCAACTAGGTGCTTCTCTTACTTTTACCTAAGGTAGCTTAGGTACCAATAACTTATTAGCCATATTTGCCTCTTTATTCCAGTCCAAAAGTCGTTGCCCTTTGCAGAGAAAATAAAAGCAGATATAAGAATTAACAATGCTGTGTTCTCTGCACTGCCCTTCCTCCTGCAACGGTATCATCCTCCCATTCAAACTAAGCAATAGTCTTGTCCCTTCTTTCTTGTGTCATTTTTCTACAAAGATAGTTAAAAATAACCTTTTTTTTTAATCTAAGCTCCCATTAATGATGTCAACACTTTGTGAGTTCTACTACTCCTGATATTATTACAGATCATGTTAATCTTTTGTTTTCCCCTTCACTTCCATCTTCTCAACACATTTTTTAAAAAATGTTTTTTGTTGAGTCCCTTGCACTTAAGCTCTTCTCTTCACATGACTTTTTTTCCTCTCCCTCAGACTTTTAAAATCTTTTTTGGTTTCAGAATTATATTCTTGCAACCTTCCCATACTCTATATGTGAGCTTCTCTTGTAGAATTTTAATCTATGAGATTATATCCATTCTTCTTCTAGACATTTTGACATCCATTTATCCAAAACCTGAAAGATATCCCAGAAAATATATTTATGACTTTCCTTTTCTGCTCTATCACAAATGCTAAAAGGGAATGGTCATTTTCTTTATTTTTTGTAAATTAATTTATTTGTTTTCAGTTTTCAACCATCACTTACCCAAGTTTCAAATTTTCTCCCATTCTCTGTCCCCTCCCCGCAAGACAGCATGTAATCTTACATTGGTTTGACACCTACATTCTTATTAAACATATTTTCACATTAGTCATGTTACATAGAGGAATTAAAATAAATGAGAAAAATAGTGAGAAAAATAAAACAAAACAACACATAACAGAAGAGAATAGTCTGGTTCATTCTATATTCTGACTCTATAGTTCTTTCTCTGGATGTGGATGGCATTTTGCATTGAGAGCATTTTGGAAATGTTTTAGGTCCTTGCATTGCTGTGAAGAGCTAAGTCTATCAGAAATCATCCTCATATACTATTGCTGTTATTGTGTATAATGCTCTCCTAGTTCTGCTCACTTTACTCAGCATAAGTTCATATAAGTCTTTCCAGGTTTTTGTGAAGTCTACCTAGTCATCATTTCCTATAGCATAATATTATTCCAATAAATTCATGTACCACAACTTATTCAGCCATTCCACTATTTATGGGCATCCCCTTGATTTCCAGTTCTTGACCACCACAAAAAGAGCTGCTATAAATATTCTTGTACTTGTGGGTCCTTTTCCTATTTTATGATCTCTTTGGGATACCACCCTAAAAATGGTACTGTTTGGACATAGGGTATGCACATTTTTATAGCCTTTTGGGCATAGTTCCAAACTGCTCTCTAAAACGGTTGGATCAGCTCACAACCCATGCCAGCAGTGAATAAATGTTCCAACTCTCCCACATCTTCTCCAATACTTATCATCATCCTGTTTTGTCATGTTAGCCAATCTGATAGGTGTGATGTGGTACCTCAGAGTTGTTTTGATGTGAAGCTCTCTAATCAATAGTGATTTACCACATTTTTTTGTATGACTATATATAGCTTTAATTTCTTCCTCTGAAAACTGCCTTTTCATATTATTTGGCCATTTATCAGTTGGGGAATGACTTGCAGTCTTGTAAATTTAACTCAGTTCTCAATATATTTTAGAAATGAGGCCTTTATTACAGATACTAGCTGCAAAAATTCTTTCCCAATTTTCTCTTTTCCTCTTAATCTTGGCTGCATTGGCTTTGTTTGTAATTTCCAGCTTTCCTGACAGTTCTGGAATTTGGTAATTCCAGAGGGGAGTATTGATTTCTTGACATTTTCAATTTTGGAACTATTTCAAGAGGGGATCAGTGGATTCTTTTGATGACTATCTTACTCTCTGGATGTAGGACCTTAGGGCAATTTTCCTTGTTGATTGCTTGGAAGATATTTTCCAGGCTCCTTTTTTCATCATGGATTTCCTGTAGATCTGTTTTCCAGGTCAGTCGTTTTTCCAATGAGATATTTTACATTTTTTCCTTTTTTTTCATTCTTTAGATTTTGTTTGATTCTTGATGTCTCATAGAGTCCTTAACTTCTACTTGCCCAATTCTAATTTTTAACAAATTGTTTTCTTCAGTTATCTTTTGTGCCTCTTTTTCTATTTGTCCAGTTTTCCCAGTTAGGTTTTATATATCCTTATCCATTTGGCCAATTTTGACCAATTTTATTTTTTAAGGAGCTGCTCTATTCAGTGATTTCTTTTGTTCATTTTGTCAATTGTATTTTTTTAAATCATTGGTCAATTTTTCTTCTACTTCTCTAATATGGCTGCTAAAATCCTTCTTGATCTTTTCCAAGAATGCTTTTTAGGCTTGAGACGAGTTTATATATTCACTTTTGAGGTTTTAGATGTGGATATATTGCCAGTGCTTTCTTCTTCTGAATCTGTATTTTGATCTTTTCTTTCCCCATGGTAAGATTCTATGGTCTTTGCTTTTCTGATTTGCTCATAGTGATTAATTTTTTCCTGACTTTTAAAGTGGATCTCTACTTCTAGGGCCTAGGGGACTCTGTCCCACATTTCTTGTGCTGGAAGCTTGGGGCTTGTTACTGGTTTTATATGTTATGGCCTCTGAATCTTTCAACTAGAAACTATATAATGCAGCAGCTTACCTGGTATTGAGCTGACTGGTATGTGACAAGGCTAAGGACAGGTAAAGAGTATGTGAATTTTCCCAAGTTTGCACTGAAGCTGATGGTGTGAAGTGTGAGGGAGGGGTAGTCTGGCCACAGGAGGTTTCCTCCTCTCCTAGGGCTGAGCTAGAGGACAGGGAGGCTCAGTTGTTGGTGAACCCCATCTATGCTGGTGTCTGCCCAATTCTCCTAGCTGTGCTAAGGCACAGCTGAGGTCCTGGTGGTGGCACTTACCAGCTCCACGCCCCCATCCCCACGGCTCAGGGTCTCCTCTTGATATGCTGAGTTGTGGCTTGTTGGGATGCCTCTGGTCCTACACTTGTCCCCTTCAGCCATAGCAAAAGGCACTCTTCCTGTTGATCTCCCTAGTCTCCCAAGTTGAAAGACTGCTATACCCCTTCTGTTGGCTCCACTATTCCAGGAGTTTTCCTGGGGAAATATTCTCTGAGCACTTACAGTTTAATCCACCATCTTGGCTTCTTGAAATTCAAACATTCAATTCAAACATTTAGTCTGTGGACTGATAGCTCCGGGACTGGCTACAACTGCTGCTGTTACCAAGGGTTCTGCATATCTCTCTCCCTTTCTGCTGGACTCCAGTCCTGTGTTGAAAGGTTTGAGAATCTGCACTGAAGATTCTGATTGAGTCTGCCTGGACCATTCCTGCTATGCTAGGGCTGAGTCTTCACTGGTGCAGCCTGCACTCTGTGCCCCCTCAGTGCTGTGGAACGGATCCTTCCCATCAACGTTCTGGATTGTCCTGGGCTGGAAATCTGCCACACCATGGATTCTGCCACTCTAACATTTGTTCTGATTCACTTTTTTAGAGGTATCTGAAGGAGGCTGTGGATGAGCTGGGGTTCATCCCTGTTTCACTCTGCCCCGCAGATGGTCGCTTTCTCCCAAGATTTCCATTTTTTCCATTCATGCTACCTCTTGTTGGTGAGAATTATTTCCAGGATAGAATTTTTTCTGCTGGTCTCCATGTCCCTTCCCTCTACTCCTTGGTTTTGAATAAGTAAATTATTATTAAAGGAAGTTAGAAATTCTTAGTTATTCTCCTTTTTTCAGAGAGCAGTGCTACAGTATTATCTGGACATTGAAGTTTCCCATTATTTGATCACTCAATTTATAAACATTAATTAAAGATATGCTATTGTGCTGATCACTGTGTTAAGCACTGGACCTATTAATATAAGAGGAGACAGGTCTTGCCCTCAAAGAGTTTACATTCTATTGGTGAGAGTGGTTGTGTGACACACTATATTTATGTATAAATCAATACCACATGTATACGAGTTAATAAAATTTATTTTGGTCATAATACAACTAAGGGGATCAGGAAAGACCTCTTAAACAGGTAGTAGTTCAGTTGCACTTTGAAGGAAACAGAGTATTTCAAAGCAAGAAGGAAAGGAATAAGCATTGTTTATGTACCTACTATGTGATAGGCACTGTGCTAAATGATTTACGAATATTATCTCATTTGAGTCCCATGGTAACTCTATGATTTACATGCTGTTATTATCCCTATTTTATAGTTGAGGCAACTGAGGCAGACAGTGGTTAAGTGACTTGCCCAGGGTCACATGGCTAGTATGTTTCTAAGCTAGCTTTGAATTCAGAGCTTCCTGATCCCAGGCATAGCCCTCTATTCACTGTGCCACCTAGCTGCCTCAAGAAACAGAAGGGAAGAAAAATAGCATTCTATGCATAGGAAACAGCATGTGAAAACATAAAAATGAGAAATGGTATGTCATGTGTGGAGAATAGTCAGAAGGCCAGACTGTCTGGAAGATAGCATGTATGAGGAGTGTACTGATTGATTAATCAACCTGAAAAGACAGGAGGGAGCCAGATTGTGAAAGGCATTAAATTCCCTTTGAATCTTATCTTAGAGAAAATAGCCAGCCATTAAAGTTTCTTTACCAAGAGAGTGACATGGTTAATCCTGTCCTTAACGAATACTGGCAGATGTGTGGAGGAAGGATTGGAGAGGAAAAATGAGATTCATTAGCATCATATTATTATGATGATCCTGGTGAAAGGCGATGAGGACCTGACCTAGGGCACTTGTGATATCAGTGCAGAGAAGGGGGTGGAGGTGAGACATATGGAAGGAGTAGAACTGACATGACTTGGCAACTGATTCAATCCTGGGGAGAAAGATAAGTGAAAATGAAGAAGTGTGGATATCTCCAAGTTTGTGAATCTTGGTAAGAGGAAGAAGGGAGATACCTCAAAAGGAATAGGAATGGTATGAGGAGAATTGGGTCTAGGGCAAAAGATAATGACTTTAATTTCAGACATGTTGAAATTGAGATGTCTCAAAGCACAGATTCCTGGGGTGTTCCATTGGAGACCTCCTTCTAAGAGGACTAGAAACATTAGTAAGTATTTGGATCCAGAAATCAATCTGTTTAGATTGTAATGTTTAATGGCAGTTGTGGATAAAGGACAGAAGAGAGTGAGGGTACTATTTCTTATTACCTTCTACCTACTCTCTCTATATTTGTAGGTACCCAATAATTTTCACATCAGTTTCTCCTATTAGACTACAAACTCCTTGATGGGAGAAACTGCTTTTCTTTGTTTTGTTTTGTTTCTTTCTTTCCTCAAGTTCCCAATGCTTTGCAGGTACCTAGCACATACAAAGCACTTAATACTTGCTTGTTAGATCAACTCTCAACAGAGCCAAATATAGATCCCTGAGACTATCCACTGGAGACCTCTTGAAAAGCTGATATTGAATCATAATGTGACTATCTGAATCAGGCCATTCAACAATTCTAACAGTTTAAGAATGATATCAATAAAAGAGGTAAGATTGGTCTGGCATGACCTATTCTTGATAAAGTCATGCTGACTCAGAAATCAACACTTTCTTTTTCAGATTTTCACTAACCATTTAATGATCTATCAAGTGAATATGTGATTAATAAAAATGTACATAGAATCTATATAAGATTGCATGCCATCTTGGGGAAGAAGGGGGAAAAACGGGGAGAAAATCTAAGACTTAATGAAGTGATTGTAGAAAATTGAAAACAAATTAATTAAAAAAAGAATTTCCCTAGGAATCAAAGTCAAGTTTACCATACAATTCTCTTACAACCCCCCTCCCGCACCCCTTCTTTTTTTTGACAATTGGAACATCATATGACATTCTCAAATACATTGGATACTTCTCTAATTCTCCATAATCTTTCAAATATCCCTGAAAGTTGCTCAACAATCACATTCAACAGTCCTTTCAATACTCAAAAATAGAGATGATTTAGGTGAGGTGCTTTGAATTAATCAATTGCAGCTAGGTTTTTTCTTACTCTCTCCTTATTTAGCTTGGGTATCACATCCTTTTTGATTCACTGTTTTTGTTCTGTCACTCCCAGGGCAAAAGTCAGTATTTTTGACAATCAAAATTAGAATTATTTCCATCTTTTCTTTATGGTTAACGATTTTCATCCTATTCACCCCAAGCAATAGTTCTATCCTTTCTTTCATCTTTACCTTTCCCCTCATATTGTTCTCCCTAAATGACAAAAAAAATATGGTCATTTTCCTTAGGTTTCACCATTAGTCTGAGTTTATTCTGAACTTTAGTACTCCTGATATTCTTTTAGAGGACCATGTTATATTCTTTTATTTATCTTGCTTGCCCTTGCTTCCATCCTCTGAACCTGACCAGTTTTGGTTAGTTTTCTGAGTCAGTTAATTCTCAATGTGAGTTATGGTGGCAGAGTTGGAATATATTTTGCTTCAATCCACCACTTGCAGGTGTCACTCTACCACCATCACTAAGAAATCCTTCCTCCCTTAAGGTTCTATATTTGTCATCCAATTTATCATCCAATACTATATTTATCATCCAATCAAGATTCTGGTAACTTGCCTACTGATCTCCAAGACACTCTCCTTCCTTCTACAAGGAGTTCACTGCCTGGTTCACAGTCTTTTTCTCTTCCCCACTACTGCCTTCAATATTAAGGAAAAATTCAACATATATGATGATATTCCCTCAAACTTTCTCACCTGCCAATTGCAAATTCACTTTACTTATTCCCAAAGACCTGCTCTTCCATCTCACTGTAACTATACACAAAGATCATCATATCCTTGAATCTGGTCAACACTCGTAAGTGTTGCTCTTGCATGGTCCTAAATTCTGAAATTCCCTTATCTAATCGTAGTTTATTGTCATTTTCCCTCTCTCTCTGCCTTGCTATCTGAAACCCAATTCTTCATCTTCACTGTGACCTCCAATCCCTATATCCCTCAGTTCTTTCCCAGACCATCATCCTCAAATTGGTTACAGTCTCCTCCCTTTTTTACTTCTTAGTGAATGAATTTGATCTCTAAATTCTCTTCTCTTAAGTATTTTGCCCTCTTGTTGTATCACCTATTTTCCTTTGCCAAACCTGGGCCTTTGATCTTCTCCCTCATCCACTTCCTTTGATCTTACATAGTGCTAATAGAAGTTAAATAAAATCATGAAACTTTCTGTCTAGGTCCTTTATAAAATATAAAGGTTCTATAATCTCAATAGAGCTCCCATCATGAGAATTAATTCATGATTCCATCCACCTGAATGGCTTTTCATACCTCCTCGAGGCTTCCATGACTTCTTCTCTCCCTACCCTTTCAGGTTAGAGACTTATCTTAAATTTTATAGAATAAAATTGAGGTCATGCATCAAGAACTCCCTTTTCTCCCTACTCTTTGTCTTTCATCACTCAGATGCCACCCTCTACTCTCTCTTCCTTCATGAATATCTCACAAAAGAAATGTCCCTTCTTCTTGCCAAGGCAAACCCTCCACATGTGCATGTGATTCCATTTTGTCCTATCTTCTCCAGCAGATTGTACCCTCTATCATCATCACCCATTAATTTTCAATCTCTCCCTGTCTACTGACTGCTGCCTTACAGTCTACAAGTATGAGTATGTCTCTTTCATCCTCAGAGAATCCATACTAGATCTATCCATCCCCTCTAACTATAATACCAACTCTCCTTCCACTTGTGACTAAACTTCTTAAGAAAGACATCTACAACAGGTACTTTCACTCTTTTTCCTCTAACTTTCTGCATTCTGGATTCTGACCTCATCATTCAAATGAATCAGTTCTCTCTAATGTTGCTAATGATATTTTAATTGCCAACTACCTTTTCTCAATCCTTATTTTTCTGGACTACTCTCTGCAGCTTTTGACAATGTCCATCACCCTCTCTTCTGGTTCTTGTCCTACTTGTCTGACTACTTCTCATTTCCCTTTGCTGCATCTTCATACAGGTCATATCTATTGATTTTGATGAATCTTGACTCTGACCTGGCACATCTTACATTTTCCTTCTAAACTATTTAACTTGATGATATCCTCAGCTCCCATGGATCTAACCACCTTTTTTCAGATGATTCTCAAGTCTAGTACCCATCTCTAACTTTTCAACTGGTTATTGAACTAAACGTCCCATAGACATCTTAAATGCAACATGACCAAAAGTAAACTCATTATCTTTTCACTCAAACTCACCCCTTTTCCAAACTTCCCTCTTATTATCAAGGGTATGATTGAGCTACCTCTTAGTCACTTCCACTCCCAACAAAGGCATTGTACTCAATTATTCACTCTTTCTGGCCCACCTATAACCAATAAGTTTCTAAATCCTTTGGAATATCTCTCATATGCTTTCTTTTTTTCTTTGAAACTACCACCACTCCAGTATAGGCCTTTATTGCCTCATGCCAAGAGTATTTCAATAGACTGTTGGTTGGAATCTCTGCTGCTGTGTTTCTTCCTTCTTCAGTTCACCTGTTACCCTTAGCTGTCAAATTGACTTTCTTTAGAATGCAAGCCTGACTATGTCTTTCTCCTATTCAGTTAACTCTTGTGGGTCCTCATTGCTTCCAAGGTCAAGTCTTCCTCCTGATTTCTGCTTCCTATTTCCCTCATTTTAAAGTTTTGCTCAAGTTCCACTTTGTACAAGAAGTCTTTCCCAGTTCTCCTCAATCTTAGAGCTTCTCCCTCAATTTATCCAATATGTTTCTTATTTATTCATAGTTATTTGCATGTTTTCACCCTCTTTGGGGGGAGGAGAGGGAATTAGCATTTACATATAGCCTGCAATGTGACAGACAGTGTGCTGTGTCATTTTTTTTTAACAAGTATTATCTCATTTGATCCTAACAATAACCCTGTCAGGTAGAATTATTACAATTCCCATTTTATAGTAAATAAAACTGAGGCAGAAATTTAGTGACTTGACAGAGTTATAGCTAGTTTCTAAGGCCAAATTTGAACTCAAGTCTTTCTAACCCCAATCTCACTGCTCTAGCAGCTGTGCCACTTTGAAGATTAACATTAGACTGTGAGTTTCTTGAAATCAGAAACTATTTTTTCTTTTAAAAAACTAGTGATAGGTGCTTAATATATGCTTGTTGACCTGACTTGACTTCATCCACATCAGTCTCTTGCATTAACTGCTATATTTCTTCTCATTGCAATTGTCTACCTTTGTGTCTTCAGGATGTTATTTTTGAGCATCTCTTACCCATCTTAGGCTGGCTCCCTTGGTAGCATTTTAATCCATGGAATCCAACCTATTTTTTCTCTGAACTATTTAACATCTGCTCTAATCAATCAATTAATTAACATCAACTTATTAAGCCCCTACTATACTCCAGGTAATGTGCTAGGTGCTAGAGATACAAGTAAAAAAAATGCCACAATTTCTTATTTGCATTTTATATTCTAATGGGAGAGAAGAAAAAGTAATCCCGTACACACTCATGCATGCGCAAACATACAAAGACACACATAAAATAATTATGAAATTAACAAATAAAAACTATAGAAAGGGTAGTTAATTAGAAGAAATTTTGGAAGTGAGGACACTAACAGTTGGAGGGACCAGATTTCAGATGCATCAGAATATGACTGGATTTCTTCTCCTTTATCATAGTCTCTAGGAGGGAGCAGTCATTTTCTTTCCATTCTGCTCCCCAGAGTTGCCATCATTTCCCTTCTAGAAATTAGTCTCTTTTAGTGAGAATCAGATTCACAACAGAATATCCCCCTTTGTATTTCCTCCACCATTTAAAAGATGAAATTATCACTGAGGCAAGTCAAGCAATTATTAACTACTCTGGTTTTGGCAGGAAGAGAGCTCCAACAGAATTAAAATTCCCTATCACTATTATATCATACCTCTGGGCCAGGCTTGCTATCTGTTTCTCAAGCTCCTCATCTATTAGTCTTCCTTTTGTTCAGGTGTTTTGTAGTACACTCCAGTGACAAAAACACACGTCTGTGTTCTCTTCCATAGATCTTCCCCCAAATACTCTCCTTCACTGAATATTACTCCCCCTCCCATCATTTGCAGTCTAGCCAATCACTCCTTTCTCTGTTCCTCACACATGATACTCAATTTCCTGTCTATGTGTCTTTGCACTGGCTTTCCCACAAGCTTGGAATTCACTCCTCTCCAACTCAGTTCATAGAGTCCCTATCTCAAATTAACACAGAGCTCAAACACCATTTTCTGCATGAAGCCTTCTCTTCAAATTGCAAGTGTCTTCTCTCCCAAATGACCTTGTATTTAAGTACTTTGTAAGCAATTGTATTCCTTCTTTTATATTTATGTTCACATTGTCATATGTACTTGTCTTTTCCATTAGAATATATGTCATTTAGGTAGTAGAGTGGATGGAATTCTGTACTTAGAGTCAGGAAGAAATGAGTTTGAATATTGCCTTAGTAGAGCTCTGTGACCCTGGGCAATTCAGTTTCCTTATTTGTTGCTTAGGAATAATAATAAAACCTATCTCCGATGGCTGTTATGAAATCAAATAAGAAAAAAAGTATATATATGTATATATATATATACACACACATGTATATATACATATACACATATTTGTAAAACTCAAAGCCCTGTATAAATGCTATTATTAACTTTGTAAGCTTCTTATGAGTGGGGATTGTTTTATTCATTGTAATGCATTCTAACGGGCAGCTAGTCAAGAAGACTCATCTCTGTGAGTTCAAATCTGACCTCAGACACTTAAGAGCTGTGTGATCACTTAAACTAGTTGCCTCAGTTTTCTCATTTATAAAAATGAGCTAAGAAGAAAATGTCAAACCATTCTAGTATCTCTGTCAAGAAAATCCCAAAAGGGGTCACAAAAAGTAAGACATGACGGAAATGATCAAGCAACAACAATGTGCTCTAAGGGTCTAGCACAGTGCTAGGCACAACGTAGGCCCTTAATCAATACTTTTTGATGGATTGATTTATGATCATTCCCTCTGGTTTCTGATTTCTTTGCTTAAGTATATCTTTTTTAGTATGTGACAGCCCCTCCCCTTCCCTTTATCTATCCTTTTCCTTTGTTTGTTTGATTTCTTTTCTTTCTTTTTTTTTTTTTTAATATAAGGTAAACCCATTCAAAGCCATGGTCCAGTCATGGATTTCATCCCACCCTATCTTAATGATACCTATAAGTTTGAATTCTTTTTCTTGCATAAGAACCTCTCATTCCTCTTTTTTCCTAAACTTCCAGCTGCATTTACAGACATTTGAGACCATGTGCTTTACAACTAACTCTTTTCTTAGATATTTTTCTCTTGTGAAATTTGAGTGCCCCAGTTACTTTTTTCTTTTCTACCGTTCTTCAAGATATTGAACTTGGGTGTATGCATAGTCAGTCTTCTCCCTCCTTTATCTTTTTAAATTTAAATCCCTTTTGATGTATTTTTCAAGAGACCTTTGTTTATTGATTGGTTGACTCATTTTAAGCTATAGTTCAGAAATCTAAATTCCATTTTTAGAAAGCGCCTCAAATTGGTTGTTCACTTCATTGTTATTGTTATAATTATTGTTATTTATCATTATTCTTGTTAATCTCTTCTGCATACTTGGCTTCCACAAGCAAAAGTGAGGAAAATAAAACCTGTGATCTTATGAACTTCAGTTTCTTTCCCAAGACTTCATAACTATTGATAAGACATGTTTTGTTTCTTTTTGGTGAAATCATGTGTGTCTATGTTAGCCTCCAGAACTGGGTAGCATCCCTTTTAAAAAGTCTTGAGATATTCTGTTATTTTTTTGGATACATGACCCAGGAAGACAGTAGACATCCATTATTGTTGCTGCCAGGTCAACAAAAAAGTTAACTCTGCATACCTTTAGCAGGGAATTATCAATTGCTGCTGTCTTTTTTCCTTTCCTTTACTCTTGATGTACACATTTTTTCTAATATCCTCTATGACTCAACTCTATCATATTGTTTAGAGGATAAGAATCTAGCTTATCTAGAGCATCTAGTTCCTTCCTCTTCAATTAAAACATCAAATCTGTTGGAAAGCTCTAAGTATAAAAATATTTTCCTTCCATTTCCCTTCTGTGGAACACTCTTCTACCCTCTAACATTATGACAAGAATCAAGTCTTCCTACCTCTTCTTTTGCCCCCATTGAAGCTTCACTTTTATAACCTTTAGTTCATCCTCCCTAAATCCTGGGGAATTTAGACATGCTCTTTGAGTCCTTTTCTCCTTTCCAGAAGGCAGATCAGTCTATATTTGGAACATTTATAGCAGTCACTTAGTTGTGTGGCAGGAAAAACAAAACAAAACTACCCAAAAACATCCTTGAAAAACCATTGCACAACTGCCCTAGATAAGATTTTCAGCTTTACTCTACTTTCCCCTTATGTCCTCTGACTCTTGGATTTCCTCATAAAGTATATATTCTTAACCCATGATGCTGGTCCCGTGGCCCCTTAGTCTACCTTGTTTCTTTTGAATTATCACCTTCCAGAGTGAAATTCCAGTCATCAGATCTTATCCCACCAAGCCTCAGGGATACTTAGGAAGTTAAATTTGTCTCCTTGAACTAGGATCTTCCATTTATCTCACTTATTAAACATATTTCATTCATTTGAAAATGATAAATGAATTAATGGATTTTATTGCTTTTTATTATCTTGGGTAGTCTTCTATGAACTTCTGAGTTTTCAGCTACAGTTCTTTCTACATTCAAAGACTGAAGCTATTTTCTTTGATATTCAACTCAGTGCACATGACATTTTGTTTCTTCCAGCTTCTTTTTCAGATTTTGTTAGCTCGGTTATTTTTATATTTTCTCTTCTTGATCTATTTTCCAAATCTATTGTTTTTTTTTTATAAAATATTTCATTTTCTTTTCTATTTTTTCATTATTCATATTTTTTTTAGTTATTTCTTTATCTCATATAATTTCACTGGCTTCACTTTGCCCAGTTCTAATTTTCAAGGTGTCATTTTCTTCCTTAAGATTCTGGATCTCCTTTTCTAATTGGTTGACTTTCCTTTCATAACATTCTTGTTTTTCTTGGATTATTCTTTTTTTTTTTTTTTTAGCTTTTCCTCCATCTATGTCATTTGATTTTTAAAATCTTTTTAAAGATCTTCTATAAATTCTTTTGGGGCAGGTGACCATTTGATGTTACTCTTTGGATTTTCTTTACTTGTCTTCCTCTGAAGATGATCCCCAGTCAACTCTATTCCCATAATAGCTTTTTATATTTGGATTCTTTCTCTTTTGCCTGTGCATTTTTTGTGGTAATAGCTTAATTTTTGTAGTCTCCTCTAACCCTGGGGTATGGGAAATGCTAACTCTTATCCCCAAATCTTCACTTCTTACCTCTTCTCTGAAACCAAAGCCAAACCTCCAGCCTACTTCCTGTAAATGCTCACAGTCAGAGGCTTTCTACTCCACGGCTTCTGCACTCACAGGGAGTATGCTAGTTCCTTCTTGAACGCCCTCTCCTACTCCTGCTGCTCTTTGCAACATGGCTGGGTCTGGTATTCCTTATTAGCAGAGGTTGCCTGGATCTTCCTAGGCTCAAAAGCTCAACTCCCTTCACCATCTGGAGGTAAAAGTTCCTGTTGCTTGGTCAAGGAAGTCTCTCAAACCAACTAACCACAGGACTTGTCGATCGTTGCTCAAACAGCTTGCAGCTGTTTAACCATTAGTGGTTAAAACAGAATGTATCCTGGGGACCAAACTTCATCCTGGGGTTTGTCTTCAGATCTTCTCAAATTTCCCAAGAAGATCTCAGTTGTGTCCCTATTCCTATTTATCTCCATCTGCATTTTGTTCTCTCTAAGGTGCTATTTAAATTCTTTTGTGGTGGAAAATTTTGTGATCTTGAAATTTTCTGACCTACTCCTCCATTTTTCTAAAATACTCTTCCTTTTCTGATTTTGATCAGACATGCCAGCTCTATGACAGTGCAGTGACTGTAAATCTGGATGAAGAAAGTATGCAGGAGTCTATGGTTTTAGCCTTAGAGGATCTGTAGGAATCACAATGCTTGAGGTCATAGAGAGGAATCTCCAGGCATGGTAGAGTTAAGTTTTTGGTTTTTTTTAATATCCTTAGCATATATCTTGGTACCTCTTTTTCTAATTCCAGACAAAACCAATTTTGTGCTGTGTATTACTTAAGTCTTAGAATAATTTTAAGCTTTAATAAGTTAACAATGATTAATATTTAAGCATTAATACCTTAAACTTCACTAAGACTTTTAAAATACAATATATTTTACAACTAGCAAAAATGTGGTTGACAACTTTTTACCCAAATCTTTGAGATCTAAAAGTAACCACAATAATAAAGGCAACTTATGACTGTTCTACAGATTATCATAAATATATCATAGCAACAAAATTTATTTGATAGCCACTCTATCTGAAGCATTATGAATATGCCCTCAAATAGCTACATATTTAAAAGGGGAGTTGAGATATGTTTTTAAAAAAATAAAATGCAAATTAGTATAAAGGCAAAGTACTTCCTGCTCTTTTTTAATTTGTTATCATGGTAAAAAGGTGATCTAGAGTTCTCAAAGACCATTATCAGCAAAAGACAAGTTCTGACATATCCTACCATTTTGGAAAAGCTGCAATGTGAAATATTTCCCAGTCCTCCTTAATTCTAGCATCTTCTCTCTGTTGATTATTTCTAATTTATCCAGTGTGTACCTTGTTTATATATATTTGTTTGTAAGTCATTTCCACTCCATTAGACAGTGAACCCTTTGAGAGCAGGGACCGTAATTAGCTTTTCTTTGCATCCCTAGTTCTTAGTTCAGTGCCACGTATATATTAAGCCCTTAATAAATATTTACTGACTAGACTGTCAACTGTCACCTAAGGAGTAATGAAATTAACTTCTATGAGGCTTTTCTTGGGGATAAAAGGGAAAGACACAGTGACTTAATGAGACTCTACAAAGAGATTGGGGTGTACACTGGTGAAGGGCTCCTCCATACCAATGAAAAATCATGTTTCTTTTAAAGTATGGAAGAAAGGGCAAAGGACAGGTTCAAATTTTGAGAAATTTGAAGAGAGATAGACCACTTCTAGCTTAGGGCTATTATGGACAGTTCCATGGAAGAAGCATCACCTGATTTGAGCCTTCAAGGAAGGATATGCTTTAAATGGGTAGGGAAGATGTTAAAGGTTGAGTCCATCTCAGGAAAGCAAAAATAAAAATTATCAAGATCTTATGTAGCCTCTTCACTTCCATAGTAATCAGTCAATATAACGAATGCATATTGAACATAATAATAGGCTAGACAGGATGGACAGTGTAGAAAGGAAAATTCTTCCTTTGGGTTTCTACCTTGATTAACGGGGCAAAACTCAGGACAAAGAGAGCTGATTATAAGTAGTAGGTCAAGGAATAGCATGAAGACAGGCTGATCACTGGAGATAAGCAATGGCTTCAAGGTGGGGCCAGTTTTTACTGGTAATTTTTGTAAAGAGATAAAGACAATTCTGACAGCTCAACATCAGTAAAAGAGGTTGGGCCTATGGGAGATGGCCTGTAATGAGTTTCCTCAGGTGAAGACTAGAAGCACTTTCTCTTTAAGTCTCAGTAGCCCCTGGTAAATTTCTATTTCCCAAAATCCACCTCAGCCTGGGTGGTGACCTTCCCTGCTTCCTGGTGTTTCAGAAGCTAAATAGGGCATAATTGGTTCTTTGGGAAGGTAGCTGTCATGGTGAGATTGTACTGTCCCCAAGTGCTTAGTCAAGGAGGAAACAGATAAGGATTAGGGTAGAGGACTTGCCTAGGGCTATAAAAATCTGCTTCTTGTGGTCAGTGAGCACACTTCCCCCACTCCTGCTATCTGAGCACCCGGGGACTGTGCCCTTTTTCCAGAAAAAGAATAAAAAGCCCTTTCTGTACTCAAACCTTGACTCAGGCATTATTTGGGGCGATCCTCTGTCCCACACAGGCCCTTGCATCTCCTTTCTTCCCCCAGGTAGCAAATGCATGACAATTTCCAGGTAGGGTAGGTAAAACTGTACCTACAAACTGTAGGTGAGAAGTCACCCCCAATACTAATTGATAAGGAGGGGTAGGAACAATGAGTTACTGAGTCAACATAACTTTCAATAACGTAATCAATGAAAACAAGTCAGTATGTCACTATGTTGATCATTTTAAGCCTTGTTCTCTGAGTCTCCTAATTTTGAAAATACAGAAAAAAATCTTCCCTAAATCCTTTGATCATGCTTAGGCGAGATTCATAGCTCCTTCTGGTATTTGTGTATTCCATGTTTAGTTGAGGCTTTTTCTCATAAAGATGGTAAAAGTGTTTCCCCAGATCTTTCAGCAATCATTCCCCTCTGAAAAAAAATAGATCCTCTGTTTGTGTTAAATGGGGCCCAGACATCTGTTACCCTATTCTGTGACACCTCAGAAGTAGTTGTTTCACAGTAGAACCATAGCTTTTCACATAGGCAGCACAGCTCACAAGGATGTTAAGCCAAGAATTGAACTATTGGGATCAGCATTTGAATCAAGATTAGCTATCAAAGAAATGCAACCATTTACCAGACCCCTTGAGTGGGATTGGCCTTTTAGAATAATTCTTTCCTCCCTCAAAGAAGCATGACTAACACACACTGGAGGGCAAAAACAAAGAGGCAAAATGGTATGTTAGATTTTTCTTTTTTAAATAGTAATGGTATGTTGTAATCAGTGGCTATCATGGACAAACAGGAGAAAATAAATGTAGTGTTAAAGGAAAGAGGAAGCTATGCAAAAAAGACCTCTCCTTAATGACCCAAAATGACATCAGTTTCTGGTCCTCATATTATTGCTAGCATTATCACCCTCTCTCAACAGTCCCATGCAAAATAGGCTATTTTTTTCTTTGAAAGCACTAAAACCATCTTTGAGAAGCAGTTGTTGGGGACTTAAATCTCAGGCTGTTGATATCACTTCCATATTGACTGAACTGGTCATCTGTGAGGATATACAGGAGCTTTTTGAAATGCTTGGCTGGTGGACAAATGCGGGCAACTCAGAATCAGGGAGCTTTATTTACCTGAATCAACTAGTGTAGCACATGTCTGTTTTAAATATCCTTTCTATTTCTATGGCTAAATAAATCTTCAACAGTTTTGTTAACTGTTGAAAAGACTCAATGTCTTCATTCTATTACTGGGTTCAAAATACCAGGGGAGAGGTCTAGGTCAGACCCAGTACAGAAGAACTTGAGTATCAATATATCTTGTCTTAATTTTATCTGAGGAAATGACATAACCAAATGAAAGTATTTCCCTTTAATTGAAATTCATGGCTTTTAAAACTCCTGAATCATTTAGGAAAGACCAAGTAAGATCTAACTTGGAAAGAGATTTTCCCTAAAGATTTTTGGGGAAATGAAGAATTAAGCCAATTTGTCACAGAAATTCATCACACAATTGTGGTTTGAATATGATGTTTCTTGCTTTCTGTGCATTACAATATTAATTCATATTTGCTTATTGTGTGTATTTTGAATATATTTTGGAAACACTTGCTTTATGTGTGTATACACACATAGAGATTGTCTGTCTTGCTGGAATATTAGCTCCCTGTGGGCAGGAACTGATCTCTAAGATCTAGAAAGTACTTGGCATGTGGTAAGTGCTTAATAAATAATTACTGATTAGTCAATCATTTGATTGCATACTGTTCAAGTAGGATGAGTGGGTGCTTTTGTGCCCACAGTATCCATGATGAACTTTAGCTATTTGTTTGTTTTCCCTGATGTAAGTATCATCCACATCATCATCAGCTACACCATCAAGCTGCCTTAAAAAAAAAATATTAAGTGCCAATAATACATGTTACTGTAGGGTAGATCAAGAGTCCATGATTTCTATCTTCTTGAGGTCAATTATAGGCACTTCAAAGAGGTTCATCATTTGTTGCTATGTCCATGGAGTATATGCTTACAAGATGCTGTTAATAGCGGAGAGCTGTGATTAGTCAACTCTCTTAAGGAATTGCACAGATGCTCTCTGCCTATTGAGATGGATAACTTTCCCAGAGGAGAGAGAGGCAAGTGGTTTCCAGTTTCTTCATATATCCTTGAGCAAGCTTGAGTTAAAAGGAGTCTCACACAACTGCGCAGCTAATATGTGTCTTTTTCCTTTCATTAGCTTCAGGGTATAATTACAACAGCTCTCCTCAGACCTGGTTATATCATGACAAAATAAAATCATGGCCAACTTCTCAGAGCAATGGGGTCTGGTGAATAACTGATGAGGTTAAGCCTTCTGACAATCATTATCAGACAATATAGGTTCTTTGGTACTTTTGTGTATACTGAAGATGTACCTACTCTGCTGGGAAGAAAAGAAATATGAAAGGTATTATGTTACCAATTTCAGAAGCTGGACTATTCTTAGATAATCAGATCCCACAAAAGTGAAATGTATTGTTTATTTCCTAGAATGTAGCTATTTGTAGGCAGGTACAGCATCTCACTTATCTTTGTTTTCCTCAGTGCCTTGGACATGGTGGGTATTTAATAAGTGTATATGAAATTATTGATCATATGAACACAGTATTTTGTTAGACTAGTGTAGACAGTGCCACAAAGAATGATTATACACAAACCTATTTTCATATGTGTATGCACATATATGTGTTATATACACTTATGTATAAATATCATAAAGGGAGGGCTACCTCTAGGATGACTATTATTTTCTCTCATTTTGATGCCACATCACTATTTTTTAAAATGAGACTCCTGAATTATAATTCAGAACCACACCACATTTTTTGGAAAATGTTTCTAAGCCTACTGCAACTTGTTTCATATAGATCTTTTTAGGTGTCAGAGGAAATTTCCTCCAGATATTTTCAAGGATTTTTTTTCATCATAACCTTCTTCTTAGCACCATGGAAAGCTGCAGGATAAAAGGAGAACTGTGGTGCTTTTCCTACTAATTAGTTGCTCTTATTAAAAAGAGCAAGATAATTGATTTTAGGATGCACTACCCCTTATTAAGACCTAATTAAGCTGTATATCAAAGACTAATTAAATGGCATTATTCCATCTCACTGATGAGTCTTGATGCTTGGTGAATAGATTTGGGTGGTAGATGAATACTCTTGGAATAGATTTCACAGCCAGACAGATAAATATAGACTAAGAAGCTGAGTAAAGGGAATTTTCGATTATCTAAACCTAACACACTTATTGGTATTTCTTCAGTCTGACAGCTTGAATGCACAAAGCAAAACATTTAAACACAAGCTCAGCACTGTGGTGGGATAGAGAACAATGAAATATTCTTTTGGAAAACCAAAAATGTAAATATGCCAGTAATCCTTACAGTGACATAATGGCATAGAGAAGAATTAGGGTTTTTAGAATTAAAAAAAAAGAAACAAAAACCCTCAGTTATTTGATAATTCACTTGTTAAAACCTGATACTCCACTGCTAAGATCCAGAACTGTTTACCAAAAAATGACTAAGAATCCTAATATTCACACATCCATTTATAATATAATTAATCAAGTCTATTTAGAGCTTTTCCTCTCCACTTCAGATCCCCCTTATATTTTGACTTTCTCTATTAGAATCCAGGCTTCCTGAGGGCAGGGACTGGTTTGTTTGCTTAAATTTGCATCCCCAGCTCTTAGCACAGTGCCTGGCAAATAATTTGTACTTAATGAATGTTGTATCTATCTATCTATCTATCTATCTATCTATCTATCTATCTATCTATCTATCTATCTTTCTATCATCTATCTACCTGTCTGTCTATCTATCTATCTATCATCTACAGGAAATAAGATGAAGTGACAGTTAACAAGGTAAATAATTTTAATCTTCTATGCTTTTCAAAGCATACTCCATTGATGTAAATATAACATAAGCAAAAAGAAATTTCTCTTAAAAATATTTGGAAAGATGAAATTATTAATAAGTTTTGTGTTTTTTAGTACTTTACAGAATATGAATATTTCCAACTTCAAATTAGCCTTCAGGAGGTCAACATCTCATTTGAAAAGCATATCCTTTGCAACATTTCATATACTATGGAAATCCATTCATAGATCTAATCTTGTCAACCTAACCCCACCTCCAAAGTTGTATCTTCAGGACAGACTTACTGTCACAACAGAAACTCATCATTCATTTAATCTATGAGGGCATGACCCCACAGATTATGGTGGGCTGTCTCTTGAATTCCCTGGTGCTCCATAATGCAAGGGCTTTTGGATAAATCACAAGATATCCACAGAAAGTAATGATTTCACTATACCTCTGGGATGTATTTGATTGTCCTTAATAGTTACTTCCACTGGCAGTATAATAATTTGCAAACAACATCAGTCATATGTCACTTTTGAACTCATTACTGGCTAAGGTATAACCCTCTGGAACCAATAATCTATAGCATGGGACATCTACATTAAATGTCACTCTGTACTAAATGCAAGCTATTCATTTGGAACTGAACTTTTGCAAGGAAAACATGTATTTTGAATTATCTGAAGGACATCTACCCTTGAACTCTTTTTTACATTAACACACACAGAAGTGGCACGGCTGCACAATGACAAAGAAAAGCTGTGCAAATAAGGACATAAAATCCCTATGATAGGGAAAAATGAGTAAACTCTGCATTTCTAGTTCTCTTTATAAAACTCATGGACAAGAGACAAAGGTTTTGGTGGAAGTCTTTCAAGGTCTGCTGCTGTGCTCATTGTTTAATAGATTTTGAACTTATTTTCAGATTGCCTTAGAGAGCTACCTTATACTTCCTTCTACTTCTTATGTGATAGAAAATTTTGGATTTTTCATCATTCTGGATAATTATATACTGTACATGATTACTGAAAAATAATCAACTAGTGACAACAGCTGGGTTTCTTTCTTTTTCTTTGCATTCTGTAAACATCTTTTCAAATAGATGTATGTATATGCTAGTTATCACATAGGACTGAGAGACACACTTGGAAGAGGATTTGAGGTTTTTATTTCTCTCAGATGATGTCTGAATCAATAGGGACATATTTATCCTGAGTCCCAGTTTACAGATTCATCAAGGGGCAAAATTCTGTTTATCAATATTACAAAAACAGAGTGAGCAAAATATTAATTCAGTGTTTTCAGATTTTAGAATGTTTTTTGATTCCCTAGTGGTGGTGGGGAAACACTGTTTTTGTCATGCTTTTGAAACACGAAATGATAAAGGAGACAATGAGTGAAGGTAAATTAAGAGAACAGAGAGAGAAATGGAGCAATTATTGCTGGTAGTCAATCAACTTATAATGTATTTACTATCATTCATTTGTATATGTGCTGGTCCAGTGGGCAAAGGGGAACATTCATATATTGATTCAAACAGGAATATGAAAAGCCTTCAAAAACACCTCAAAGTATTGATGAATTTCATGTGTGTATCAAAATATATAGAACAAGAGAAAGTGAAGAAATTGAGGACATGGACATGATTTCTGATATGATAGTCTTCTACACAATATAATGATGATTTCTTTTCAAAGACAAAATGACTTAGTCTATAAATATTTATTTAATACTTACTATGTGCCACACTCTGTGCTAAAGCCTGGAGTTACAAAGAAAGGCAAAAACACACTTTCCTGCTTCTAAAGAAGTGACATTCTAATGTCGGAGAAAACATGCAAATAATATACATATATGTACATATATCTACGTCCATAAACATATACACAAACATATGTAAGTAAATTTATATGGAGCCTAGACTTTTCTGGGCATGTTATGAGAATGGTCAGGTTGCCTGCCATGGAGCTCTTGTAATGCCTAACATGTGGGTGGGGTAGTCTCCCTTGGCTGCTGAGGCTTTAAAACCCACAAGACCTAGCCCTTGTCTTTTTCCTGTCATCTTTGTGCTAGACTTTTTGGCAACTCCTATCTACTGCGCTCAGTGAGAATGCCATGATGAGGCTGTTAGTTGTTAGCGGGGGTCTTACCTTCCCCTACTTATCTCTTTTGTCTCAACTCTGAGAAGTGTGCTGGGATAGGGGTGGCGTTTCTTGTCTGTACTGTTTGTCATCAGTTTTCCATGCTAAAAGTGATCCTCAAAGATGTAGAGGGTTTGCGCTATGTTAGTTTTAGATCTGGGATTGCTGGCAGGGAGGTGCAACCAAACAGTTAGGTATGGAAGCCCTACGAAGACAGGGTGTCTGGAACTCAAACCTGAGGCAATGTTTTGGACTTGGAATTGGCATTTGGCTCTTTTGGAATTGAGCTAAACTATGAAGATAATCCCCTTTCCCTCCCCAGGCACTAAGGTGTTGCATACCAATACACAGAAGATATATAGATAGTAAATGGACAGTCAAGTCAGAAGGAAGGAAGGAGAATGGGGGAAAGGTACTAAAAATGATCCCTTGTAGAAGCTCAGAGGTAATGTGGGAGGTGGAAGTCATGGGGGATTGACAATAAAAAGGCATAAAGTTGGAAGATGGAGTGTTGTGAGCCAGGAAGAGCTAGTAAGTGGGCTAGTGTAGCTGGATATTAGAGTTTGTACTAGAGAGTAACATATAAGAAGACTGGAAATGTAGGAAGGAATCAACTTGTGAAGGGCTTTAAACACCAAACATGAGGTTTTATATTTGATTTTAAAGGTATGAGGGAACCACTGGGATTAACTGTGGAATGTGTGTGTGTGTGTGTGTGTGTGTGTGTGTGTATGTAGTGAGAGAGAGAAAGGGAAAGAGAGAGAAAGAGAGAGAGAGACAGAGAGAGAGAGAGAGAGGATGAATTAGAGAAAGGAGATATGAGGTATAAAGATTAGTTGGAAAGCTATTGCAATAGTCTAGTTGAAAGACGATGAGGGCCTGTACAAGCGCAAATAAAGAGAAAAGGATGTATACGACTGATGTGTTGAAAGTAGACATAATGAAACTTGAAAACAGATTGATATATAGAGGGAATGCTCGTGGGAAGTCAAAAATGATACCTAGTTTGTGGACCTGGCTTATCTGAAGGATTTTTATACTCTTGCTAACAATAGAAATGTTGGATGGGAAAGAAGATCTGAGGGAAAGTTAATGAGTTGTCTTGAACGAACTGAGTTTGAGATTTCTACAGGACATCCAGTTCAAGATTTCTAAGAGACCGCTGGAGATGTAACAGTAGAGGTCAACAGAGAGACTAAGGCTAAACAGAAATATGGGAATTTTTTGTATAGAACTTATGAGATCACCAAGTGAGATATTATAGAAGGAGAGAAGGCCTGAGCTCTGACCCATGGAAATACATGGTTTGTTGGCATGACATTAGTGAAGATCCAGCAAAGGACACTACACAGGCAGGACCAGTATGTTAATAATGGTCAGACAGGCAGGAGGGGAAATAGAAAAGAAAAGAATATTATCAACAAATTCTAGACAGAAAAAATATTGAGGAGAAAGAAGTGATAGTGTCAAAGACTGCAGAAAAGTTCTGAAGGATAAAGACTCAGAAAAGGTCACTGAATTTGGTGAATAAGAAATCACTGATAAGACTGGAGAAACACTTTTAGTTGAAGGATGAGATTGGAAGCCAGAAAGCAAAAAGTTTAGAAGTGAGAGTGAAGAAAAGATGTGGAAGAATCTAGTATGGTTAACTTTAGCAAAGTAAGGGAGGGAATACAGGATGTCATCATTATTTGACCAAATAAGGTTAGGGACCAGCATATTGGAATATTGACACTCAATATTGCAACTGATTTGGGAATTCTTCATATGCAAACAACTATCAAAATATTATTATGTATGATTTTCTCAGTGCTTTTTTTTTTTGGTTAGTGACAGAGATAAAGAACTGGATTTATGCCTTGTTATGGTCTAATGGATATAGTTCAAAATCAGCAAAGTGCTAACTCAAGATATTTAAAGATCATAAGGATTATCAATACAACTTGTGTGGGAGACATTTCTGTTCCTTTAAGATGAATAGACCTGAGATTCTCTAATAGGAATATGAAACAAATGATAAGATATTGCAAATGCATTGTCATTTCTCTACTTTAATTGCTGAATAAGATGATATTTTTCTTAAAATGTGTGAGAAACAGATTCCAGAATTTACTGTATTCATACATTCTTTTCTAATCTTTTCCTTTTAAATTATTTTTCTTATTTCTCTTTAGATTCTTGAACTCTTATATTCTTGCTGTAGAGATTGAGAAAGCTAGAAAATAAATGTGGCCTCTGATCAGACCTATTAATGCTGAAGTGCTATTTTAAAATATGAATTCGATATTCTTCTGCTTTTTATCCTTCAATGTTCTTCTCCAGGAAACAATCCACTCACTCAGTTATGGGTGCCAGTTTTATCATCTGTAAAATGAAGAGTATGGAGGAGATGATCCATAAGGGCCATTCCAGCTCTAAATATATCTGTTGCTAAATTCCACACCCCAGTGCAAATTATGTCCTTTATATAAAAAAAAGTCCCATAGTTTCTCATTCAAAAACAATTTACTTTTACTTTAGACACAATCATAATGTTCAGTTATTCAATTCAATTCAGCAAACATTTATTAACTTCCCAGTACATTCAAGGCACCCTGCTAGGGATACAAAGAAAGAATTCCTTCTCTCAAGAAACTTACGTTAATTCTCTTGGGAAATTGTAACACACAAGTATTAATGATATAGAGTAGTTTGAAGATGAGTTCATTAACAGAAGGGAGTAATGGGGAAGGCATCATGGAGGAGGAAGTACATGAACTAAATTTTGAAGGAAGATAAGATTCTGAAAGACAGGGATGAGAGAATGCATGTCTGTTGTGAAAGATTATTTACGTAAAGGCACAGAGACTGAAGGTAGAAAGTTAAGTCTGAGTGGGAGAGCTAGGTCAATTTGAAAGGACTAGAAAGTAGATGGATGGGAATAATTTGAAATAAGGTAGAAAAGGTAGATGTGATACAAATTATGGAGGGCTTTCTAGGTAGACCAAGAAGCTTATATTTTATATCCTAGAGGTAATGGGGGTTTCTGAGAAAACTGCTCATGTCTCTGTTTTAGAAAGATCCTTTTGATAGCTTTTGAGGATGGACTAGCTACAGGAGAAATTGCTGGAAGGGAAACCAATTAAGAAACTATTCCATGGGATCATAGTACTCTGCTTTAAAGTTCAAAGGGACCCAAAAATTATGAAGTCCAACCCTAGAATTTTACCAGTGAGGAAACTAAAGCTAAAGCCAAATCAAATCAACACACATATATTAAGCACTTGTAATACACTAGTATATGCTAAATCTTAGGGATACAAAGAAAGGCAAAAACCAATCCCTGCTCTGAAGGTGCTCACCATTTAATGGACTCACAAGAGTGTACTCTGAATTGACATAAAGAAATGAAACAACTTGTCCAAGCTCACAAATGTCAGAGATGTGTTTTGAAGGTCCCATTATTTTAAATCTACTACATCCCAGAGAACGTGTGATTAAAATGACCTATAGTCATTTAATGAAAGACCAAACAACCCTAAATGCCTAAATAGGCTAGTAAAGATATTGTTCTACTGCAATCTATATGATAATGGATATTCATAATGATGACCCTGAAGAGATTGTACAATCAGTTTTATTAAGATTTCCATCAAAATCAGATTTCTTGTTTTCCCACTTGAAGAAATAAATTTCAGTAATTTTCAAACTTCAGTTGCTGAGATTAGCTTCTCCTCTCTGTTTTTGTAACTAGTCCACTACCCATACCTAGGAAATTTTGTGTGATGCTGCATATGTAGAGGGGGAGACTGCAGACATGTAGGAGAAGCTGATACTTTGATGTGTTCCTGACTTTCACTTTGTCTCCTTTGAGACTTTACACAAGGACTTCTCCTTGGGTAAGTAAGATTATACTCCCTCATTTGGGTTGGTTTTCAACTGTGATCTTACTTTGCTCTCCACTGAAGAGCTCTTCCATTCTTGCATATTCTTTGATATGTTCTCATCTGTATATTATGTCTGATTTTTGTTGCTGTTCTGCTTGATTAAATGGGTATTGTTCCCTGTTCCCTACTTGTGAGATCTTTCATTTAACTAGCATTTAGTAGGAATGTTATGATCTAGTAAGTTAAGAGTTACCTTCTCCCTTATGGAAGATTAATCTTTCCTTAATTAGGAAATTATTACTTAAAATTAGGAAATTATTAGAATTAGAAAATCATTAGGATTAGGAAAAAAATTCCTTAATGATTTAGGAAGAATAATCTTTCCTACCAGGGAAGATGTGTCTTTCTCTCCGAATCCAGACTAATATCCTTAGACAAGAAATATTTGAAATGGGTCCCAATAGGTGTAATTCCAGTCTGATATCCCTCTTAGATAATAGAAAAAAAGGGATGTCTAGCCAAATGTACATGAACAACTTTGGATCTCTTCAACTTTCTGATAATGTCTTTCAATATAACTAGGATGACGCTTAGAGAAAACCCACGTCAGACCCATAATGAAAAATATACCATATAAGTAGGTTTATTAGAATTTGTACCCTGCTGGACAGAGATGAGATTTCATCTTCCCGGCTTCAAGCTGACTTCCTTGCTACGTACCCACTGCACCACATTATTTCTCACACCGTGCTGTTGTTCAGTCATTGTTCAGTCATGTTTGATGAGTCTTGGCAAAGATATTGCAGTGGTTTGCCATTTCCTTGCCCAGATCATTTTACAGATAGGAAACTGAGGCATACAGGGTTAAGTGATTTGCCCAGGGTTACACAGCTAGGAAGTGTTTAGATTTCAGGAAGGCAAGTCTGCCTGACTCCAGGCCTGGCACTCTGTCCACTGTATCCCATAGCTTACTTTTTACACTACTTCTCTGAAAATGGAGAAGATACATTCATTGTCAGAGGATGAAGAGTTCTGTTAGAGGCGGGTACAAAGGGCAGCTTTCTTGGTGGTTATGACAATCTACCTCCATAAGATTGCCAAATTGAATTTGTTATGTTAATTGAATTGAGAAAATATATTCTTTGGGGGATAGTGAATTGATTCAGGCCACAGCTTTTTCATTTGATACTTTGTATGTCTTGCCATAATTTTTCTAATAGAAAACAAGACCTGATATGGAATTTAACAATTACCTTTTTCAAAAGTAATAGTATTTGACATTATTAATAGGCTTTTGTTCAAGATTTAATAATGTGTAGAAATATGTCTATTTCTATACTACTGATTTTGAGGAACTTTTTTTAAAAGGTGGAATAACACCAAATAAGAAACTGCTTAAATAATTCACATCACAAAAATAGCTCTGCTAAAAGTTTTGCCGATGATATCACTTTTCAAATGCACACCAAAGGTGATTTTAAATAAAGAACAACTTTAGACTACTATTGGTTCCATGTATCCTGATTGACTCACATTGATATATGATATATTACATGAACAGACTGTATCAGAACTCTAACGCGCCTGTTTTCAGAATTTTGACCTCAAAGGAGGGATATTCCGCTAAGCCTGAAATTCTCTATCTAAATAATCTCCAATTGCCCAAGGCCTAGGGTTCATGATTCATTTGGTTTTTAACAGATTTTTGTCATTAATAAAAGTAAATATTGACTATGAATAATTGAAAGTACTAATACCATTTAAATTTGCACAGTGTTTCCATTATATGACATTCATTATTTCATGCCCTCTTAGTCTACTCCATATTCTTTTTTTTTTTTTTTGTAATAAATGCTAGGTCTTGTATCTCTCTCTGAATCCAAACAATCCTTGGCAATTTTAGAACTCTCAGCTTCATACTTTATTAAAAAAAGATTTCTATAAGCTATAGAAACAAATGAGTTAGGATTAAAGACAGCAGTAATCCTAAAAATCCCAAGATTAGGCTGGCACCCAGGATGAAAGTATATATATAATTATGTTCTAACTGTTTAATTCAAAGGAAAGATGAATTTTCTATAATGAAATCATTTACATGGTTTGATAAGAAAAGTCTCAGAATACAAAATTTATTTACCTATATATCTAACGGATATCATGCAAGAAAAAGGACTTGTATTGAGATAAGAAGTGACGTGACCAAGAAGGTAGATTGACTTTTGGAGCAGCTACGTAGTAGCACAGTGAGTAGAATTTTGGATATGGCATCAAGAAGACCTGAGTTCCAACTCTGCCTTGACACTAGTTACATGACCCTAGGCAAGTTACTTAACTTCTCAGCTTCAGTTTCCTTATCTGTAAAACTGGGATAAAAATTGCACCTATCTCCCAGGGTCCTTGTGAGAATCAAATGAGTACAAATACATAAAGTGCTTTCCAAACACTTTGGCCAGTTCAAAGAAAAAGTTGTTCTGCTGGGGACACAGATTACCAATCTCAGATGAGAACATCATTGACTCCTTTCATTCCTGATTATATCCAGTGGTGGTGGGCAAAGGATTCACCTCCCCCATTCCTCCAGTACTCTCACCTTATCTACGAAGAGAAATTAAAGCACCCTCTTGTAGTACAACCCAGGGGACACTAAGTTAAGCAGCTCCCTTGGGCCCAATTACACCCTCTCCAAATAGGAGCCCTGATATTCGGGCAAAGTTCAGAGAATCTCGGAGGAATAACAGCTGCAGCAGCAGCTGTATGCAGAATAGAACCTTAAGTAAATAGCCTGGAAGACCACTGAACAATGAATTATAATAAACCAACTATAATTAGTAATAAAAGCCTTAAAATAACTGTACTCACGAGATAGCATTGGTCACATCCTTGCTGTGTTCTGGAAATAATAGAATCATTTTTCCCCAATGTAACTACAATGGTAATTAAAAGCTGATTTAGGATCAAAGGCAACCTCAAGGTTATAAATGTAAGGAGCAAGCTCTGAAAGTGTAAGTAGCTTTTTATATTCACAAATTCATCCCAATTTGATAAAAGGGAGGATGGAACTTTTGGGATGTCCAATGGAACACAGATGAGTGAATTCAGCCTGGCCATTAGGTGACACAACCAGCCTATTAAATGAACATTTATTAACACCCAACATGTATTCACCATGAAGATACTGGAATGGGACAGGATTAACAGTAACAGGTGACATGTAGAGTTCTTTAAGATTTGTCAAGTTCTTTATAGAAATGATCTTATTTCAGTTTTACAATACCCTATCAAGTAGGCACTATAATGGTTATTGTCCCCTTAGAGATCGGTCACTTAACAAAAAAATTATGAAGTACCTACCAAGCAGGAAACAAAGGCAAAGAAAGAGGTTAATTTACTTATTCATGGTCATACAAGAAGATTTGAAATCTTGTCTCCCCTTTCTCCTGATGCGTATCCCAGCATTCTTTCTAGTGTATCATACTATATCTATATCTAAAAATCTATACTTCACATATTTCTTGAAACACACACACACATAGACCTAGAAGTCAACTAGACCAACCCCCCACTACGTGCAGAATCCAATGTTGCTACTGTGTACTGGGGAGATACAAACATTACATTAAATACCTTCCTTCATGAAATTTATGATATAGTGGGTGGGGGGGCATGACATATATAGAAATAATTATAATATGAAGCAGAGCATGGTAAGTGCATAAGAGTGGGTCAAATAAAATACTCTAAGATTGAAGGGTGAAAAGCTCAGTGGCTATAAAACCAATTATATATAAAAGGAACAAAAAGAAAAAAAATAAATAGAGATCTCTTTAACCACTGTCATTTGCTTCTTCAAAGAGTCTGCAAATGCTAATTGGTGGATACAGGAACAGTTACAAGAAAATTAAATTCTTTAATTTGGATTATCAAATTCCATAAAACCTGAATATCTACTACTACACCATGATCTCTTTGCAATTCCTCCAAATGGACTTGATCCATATTACATAGGGAAATTGTTTGATTCACAATATTTTTCCAATATATGGGGCCAATATTGTTTCTTCCCCCAGATAGCCTTGAATCTATCCTATTTGATGCCAATGAACTTGCTGCTCTAATTCTTTCCAGCTGCCACAACCAATCTGCACCATTTCTTCTTCTTCCAAGGGCACAGCTTAGTCAGCTTGCTTCCATAACATCACCACCTGCATCCTGGTGACCAGAGTTCCTACAGTGATGTCTTGACTGGAATTCCTGCTAGCTGACCTAGGGCTACCGACTTATCCTGTTGTTTAGCCTGGCTGTACAGATCATTTGGCTTCTGACCTATGCTTGTCTCATTAGCACTCACTAATGAGCACTTCTGTCTGTACAGAGAGGAGACCTTGTCACACTGCTATCTCTGCCTACAGTTGTAAGCCACCAGGCCTGACTTCCAACCCAGAAAGAGCTAGGATCAAAGCATCTTTATAGAATTTCTAGTGGAAAATAATAAAAAAGGTCCTATTTTAAATATATCTTGTTAAATGATCAAGTTTCTCAAAATGTTTTCTTTTCCTTTCAACTTTTTATCGTTTTTATGAATATTTCTAGGTAGAAGCATTAAATCATAGGATACTAGGGATGCAAGGGATCTCAGAAGTCATTTAGTCCAGTCTCTTCAAGTCAATAACCATTTACAAATGGCCAATATGTGCCAGCGCAGAGCTAACTGCTGGAAAAATAATAAAAGCAAGAGACACTTCCCTGATCTCAGGGAGCTCATAGTCTAATGGTGGGGATAACATACAAATAACTGTACAAATGATATACACATAATAAAGCAGAGACAATCAATACAATGAAGACACAAGCTTGAAGAGGGACTGCTAAAGGTTTCTTATAGAAACTAAATATTTAGCTGAGACTTAAAGAAAGCTAAGGAAGTCAAGAGGTGGATATGTGGAAGGAGAGAGTTCCATAAAAGGGATAGTCAATGAAAGCACACGGTCAGGATATAGAATGTTTTTTTGTGAGAAGTAAGGACACCAATGCCACTGGATCCCAAAATACATGTAGAAGAGTAAGATATAAGAAGACTGGGAAGGTAGAAAATATTAAAGGCTTTGAATGCTGGAGGATTTTAAATGTAAATTTGCTTTGCTTATTGCACCACTGACAAGTAATCATCCATTTTTTGGAATACTTCCTATGAAAGGAGACTTACTACCCCACAGCACAGCCCATTTCATTTTTGGACTGCTATAATCATTAGGAAGTTCTTTACACTGAATTCAGATTGATTTCCCTATAATTTCCACTCATAGGTACTAGGTGTGCCCTGTAGAATCAACTCTATAGTTTGAAGCTGTCTTCCTCATGCTAGCCCATTGATATATTTGAGGATAACTGGCATAGCCCCCTTACATCATCACTTATCATAGCTAAATATACTCAGTCCCTTCAATCATTTTTATATGATGTAATTTCAAGTCCCTTCATGATGATTGTCATGTGGCATTTTGAGATTTTATTTCCTAAAATGAATATAATTCTTCAAAGGGGGTATGAAAGAATACAGTGAGACTGTTACTTGCCTTGTCTTGAATGTACTACCATCTATAATAATAATTCAGATGTATATGCCACTTTAAATTTTTCTGGGCGCTTATCTCACAGGCTGGTGAGGTCAGGATGGTACATCCTCATCCTCCTTTTATATAGATAAAAGAAGTGAGGCTCAGTAAGGTTAATTGACTTGGTAAATGTCATACAACAGAGCTAGGATTTGAAGTAAGCTCTCTCAATTCACCAATCTATCAATCAACAAGCATTTATTAAGTGCTAAGTGTGTTCCTGGTTTGGTTCTAGGTGCTGAAGATAGAAAGACAAAATGGAATAGTTCTTGTCTTCAGATCTCAGTGAGCATATACTCTAAAAGGGAAACAACATATACATATAAAAGTAAATACAAGTGTATATAGGTAAACACAAAGTGTGTGTGTGTATGTGTGTGTGTGTGTGTGTGTGTGTGTGTGTGTGTGTGTGTGTGTGTACCTTAACATCGGGAGGGAGGACAATCAGAAAAGACCATATTGGTGATTGCACTTGAGCTGAGCTTTAAAGAAAACTAACTGGAGACTCTAAAAGGAGGAGGTAAGGATGGAGGTCATGCCAAGCACTGAGCTCAGCTTGTTCAGAGGCACAGAGATAGGAGATGGGATATTGTATATGAAGAACAGCAAGCAGGACACATAGAATACACTTGAAAAAGTATGTCAGAGTCAAATTGTAAAGGACTTTAAATACAAAAGAGAAGAATTAACTGTATTTTTTGATAAAAGCAGAAGGGAGCTTCTGGCATAGGAAAGATGTATGATTCTGCCATCTGTCTAGAAGATAACTTAGAACGAGGGTAGAGACCAGTGGAAAGACCAGTTAGTATAATATTGCAATAGATGAGATAAGAGTTAATTGGGGGCATGAATTAAATTGTGACCATGTTAAGGGAAGGAAAGGGGACAAATGTGAGAAATGTTGGTTAGGTAGAAGTGCTAGGCCTTAGTAATATTGGGTCTAGACTGAGGGGAAGAGTAAAAAGTTACAGATAATGATGAAGCTGTGAACACAGGTGACTGTTAGGATTGTGGGAAGTTGGGAAATGAGTGACTTTGAAGAGGAAGACACTTCATTCCTTTGGGACATATTCAGTTTGAGATAGCTATGAGACGATTGTTTGTGATGTCATTGAGACACGTTTAATAGATAATGGGTGATTTGTCATGTGGGAATGTTGCTCAGGAAATAGCATAGGATTAGATATATAGCTTTGAGATTTGTCTACATAGAGTTGATAGACCCATAAGAACTGATTATGTGAATAAAAGAAAAAATATAGAGAGAAATAAGAAGAGGGTTCAGTACTGAGACTTGTACTATATTCACAATTAGGGGGTAGACATAGATTATTCAGAAAAGTGAATCATGAAAGAGCAGTGATGTAGTGAAGAATATTACCAAAAAGGAACTTGGTCATAAAAATCCATGGAGGAAAGATGGTCTAGGAGGAAGGGCTGGTGAAAAGTATCAAGTACTAAATAGAAGTAAAAAAAGTGAGGACTGAGAAAGGGCCAGTGGTGATGAAGAGATCAATGGTACCTTCGGAAAGATAAATTTCTACCTGGGTTGTGAAGTCAGATTGCAAAGGTTTGAGAAGTGAGAGGAGAGAATGTAAAGGTGATACATTTTGCATCATTTAGATTATGATAGGGAGGAAAGATATAGGATGGTAATCTTTTTTATTCTGAGCATTATTTTTGCCCTTTCATATTGCATTGATTTTTTTTTGTTGGATTAATATTTATATATTTTTTTAATGACTGGGTTTCCTCATCTTGTTCAGGTTTGAAGTTCCAGGACTTCCCATTGGCTCCATCCTACAATTGTTTGGCATGGGAGCTTTGAGGTGCTCCATTTCTTATGTGGGTTAGTTTGTCCTGTGTGTAAGCAACCTGGTGACTCTGCTGCTAGGGACTCACCATACTGATGTCAGATTGATTGTAAACACCTGATCTGAATAATCTACTGCAGCTCGGAGCTTTCATGGTCAAGGAGTCAAGCCTTAGAACTGCCAGTAGCTGGGATTGCAAGTGGTCTTTGCAGTTAACCCCTTCTTTTTTTCTTTTGATTATGAAGCCACTTTTTCCTTCTATAGTTGAATTTTGGCCCCTCTGTAAGAACTAATATTTATCTCAGTTAAGTTATGTCTTATTAAATTTGGTCCATCAGTTCTGCCAGTTGAGGTCTTTTGGAATCTTCATTAAGTCATCCAGTGCACTAGCCATCCTTCCTAGCTTTTTTTATCATTTGTAAATTTCAGAAGCATGCCTCCTATGGGTTCCACCAAGTCATTGATAAATATTGAACTGGACATGGTCAAGGACAGACTCCTGAGGCATGACAAGCAAGGACTACTCTCCAGGTTAACCCAGATTCATTAATCAAAACTTATTGGGCATGATCATTCTATCAGATGTGAATCCACCTTTTCATCTTACATGTTTTTCTTATGCCAACAAAGGCATTGTGAAAGAAACTATCAACTATCTTGCTGAAATCTAGTTACAGTGCAGCAATAGTATTTCCTTTGATCTGATCTACTTGTTTAAAAATTCAAACAAAAAGGAAATGATGTTATTTTGTCATAACTTGATCTTTGTGAATCCATTCTGGCTCCCAATGATTATTCCTTCCACTTCTAGGTATTCACAGAACATCTGTTTAATAACCATTCTAGAAATTCGTTGTCGATCATTTTCAAGCTCTCTGCTCTATAGTTTCCAGAATTCAGATATCCTCTTTTTAAAACTGGTATATTGTTCTTCCATAGTCTGCATTCCCCCACCCCACCCCTTCTTTAAAAATTGTTGACAGAACTCCCCAAGCACATCTGCAAGGTCTTTCAGTATCTTAGGTTGCTATTCATCTGGGTTTTGGTGACTAGAATTAATTTTTTTATAGGTCTCTGTTCATCATTATCTAACCTATCTCAGGCTTAAATTCCTTCTTAACTGTACTTGTTCCACCATACTTTTTCTTCTTGATAGAGAAGAAAGCTACAAAATTGATCTTGATTAGTTTTATTCTGTCAGCTGTTAATGTTATACCACATCCTAAAAGACGTAGAATTATCCTTTTTTTAATCTTTTTACTGCAAGTTTATATTTTTTAAAAGCCTCTATGTTTTTGTAATTGTCTTTAGAATTTGGGGAAAAATCTTTAGCTTGCTAAACATTTGTACATTATTTGTAATTCAATTAAATAAATACTTTTAATCTAATTCTATTCACAAGGTAGTATGTGCTAAGCAAAACTTCATGCTATTCTTTCATATGTGTCCCTCCTTCCAGCTTTCATATATGGCCTTTTAAAATCTGAGCTTCATTCCAACATTTTCTGCCATTGATGACTCCTTTTCTTCATCTGGTTAATTTGCAATTTTATTTTAGAACTTCATTTCTGAAAGCCCCTTCTTTCTCTGTAACTCTATTTCCATTTAGATTTTGTGGTTTATGGTGGTTTTGAGTCAGAGAACCTGAGCAGAAAATCTGGTTCTACTACTATGGACAAGTTACTTAGCTTAGTATTCTCTTCCTGGTTTATTACAAATTCAAAAGTGACACAATCACTTTCTCTAATGAATTCTATTGTTTTTACTTTTATTAACTGTCATTCATTAGAATGATATCCAGCATAATAATTGCCTTTATCACTTTATCTTCTGATAGATAAAAGTATCAGTAGAGTTGATCAATAATTCATTATGTTCCTTTCTTTTTAGTAGAATGAAACTTTTAAGGGAAAGAGAGATAGTTGAGTCTCTGTCCCTACTTTGTAATTTATATTAGGAAAATATGATCTGTATGTTTCAACTGGATGGTTAGTTTTCAGTATACCCTTACCACAGAATTCTTATTTCTTCTTTCAACTTTATCCAATGCTATCTAAAATTCTTCCCCAGTTTGATTTGTGAATTTTCAAAAGGCAATTTTTTTTTTGGGGGGGAGGTCATTCCAATACTCTCCAATCTATTCTTTTCTTGTCACAAAACCTCTTGGCATTATCAAATGGTAAACATTAGAAACTTCTGTAAATATAAAATTTACAATTGTATCATTAAAATCTTAAGAAATATTACCATCTGCTTTGACCAAATATCTTAAGGATCCTGAAATCTTACCATATGACTTGTAGTTGAAACCTTCCTTATATTTTGCCTCCTTCATTAGACTGTAAGCTCCTTAAGAGAAAGGACTATTTTACTTTTCTTCATGTATCTCCAGTACTTAGCACAGAGTAAGTGCTAAATAAGTGGTCTATCCATTCATTTTATAAGATTTCTTTCCTTCAAATAAGACATATTTTTCTAGTAGCTTATTCTAGTAAAATAAAATCCCATCCTTCCAATATTAGTAAAACAAACTAAATTATGCCTTTTTAGGTTAACTAAAAAAATTTCTCCATGGGGCAGAGTCAAGATGGCTGAGTAGAAAGACACATACAAAGGGTATCCCCACACAGCCCATAAAATACCTGTAGAGAGGGACTCTCAATAAATTTTGGAGCAGCAGAAGTGGAGAACAACAGAGTGGAGGAGATTTCCAGCCCAGGGTGACCTGAAAGGCCCGTGGAAAATGTCTGTTGCACCAGACACAGAGTGGAGCATGGAGACCAGCCCAGCCTTGGCCACTCAGCACATGGCTGTGAACAGCCCTTGGGGGTGGAATCTCCAGTCGTGGAATCCCCAGTACCAGCAGCAGCAGTTTCTCAGATCCCTCAACCCATAGGTGCCAAAGATCAGTGATGGGGTTTTTCAGCTGGCTGGGAAGGGAGAAGGGCCTTCCCATAGCTCTGGCAGCAGGCAGCAGTCACAGAGGCTGCACAGCAGCCCGTACAGACTGCTCCATTGTTGGAGTGTAAAAACTCCTGGGGGCACTGAGGAGCTGAGTCTTGCCTCCACCCTGTGTGGAGGCTCTGAGCGAGCTGGTATTTGTCTCACACTGAATGGAGACCCTGCTCATCCAGCTTATCTGAAAATCAGCCCCCAGTGCTGACTTGGCTGAACTGGAGGCCAGGTGGCTGTGGAGAGGTAACTGCTAAGGTTCTGGGCACAAAAATCCCTCTGCGTCCAGACCAGTACATGCTTGATTGTGCCACCTTGGAGGAACTGAGATGTCACAGATTCCCAGATTATAGCCTACTCTCGACAAAGGACCCAAAAGTCAAGTAACTGGTTGGGAAAAATGCCCAAGAAAGGGGAAAAAAACAGAAGGTTACTTTCTTGGTGAACTGATATCTTCTCCCATCCTTTTGGATGAGGAAGAACAATGCCTACCATCAGGGAAAGACATAAAAGTCAAGGCTTCTATATCTCAAACATCCAAAATGAATATTTAATGGGCTCAGGCCATGGAAGAGCTCACAAAGGATTTGGAAAATCAAGTAAGAGAGGTGGAGGAAAAACTGGGAAGAGAAATGAGAGAGATACAAGAAAAGCATGAAAAGTGGGTCAACACTTTGATAAAGGAGACCCAAAAAAATGCTGAAGAAAATAACACATTTAAAAATAGACTAACTAAATTGGCAAAAGAGGTTCAAAAAGCCAATGAGGAGAAGAATGCTTGAAAAAGCAGATTTAGCCAAATGTAATAGAAGGTTCAAAAACTCACTGAAGAAAATAGTTCTTTCAAAATTAGAATGGAACATATGGAGGCTAAATGACTTTCTGAGAAACCAAGAAATCACAAAACAAAATCAAAAGAATGAAAAAATGGAAGATAATGTGAAATATCTCATTGGAAAAACAACTGACTTGGAAAATAGATCCAGGAGAGACAATTTAAAAATTATGGGACTACCTGAAAGCCATGATCAAAAAAAGAGCTTAGACATCATCTTTCATGAAATTATCAGGGAAAACTGCCCTGATATTCTAGAACCAGGGGGCAAAATAAATATTGAAAGAATCCACCAATCACCTCCTGAAAGAGATCCAAAAAGAGAAACTCCTAGGAACATTGTGGCCAAATTCCAGAGTTCCTTGGTCAAGGAGAAAATATTGCAATCAGCTAGAAAGAAACAATTCAAGTACTGTGGAAATACAATCAGGATAACAAAAGATTTAGCAGCTTCTACATTAAGGGATTGAAGGGTGTGGAATAGGATATTCCAGAAGTCAAAGGAACTAGGACACAAACCAAGAATCATCTACCCAGCAAAACTCAGTATAATTCTTCAGGGGAAAAAATGGTCTTTCAATGAAATAGAGGACTTTCAAGCATTCTTGGTGAAAAGACCAGAGCTGAAAAGAAAATTTGACTTTCAAACACAAGAATAAAGAGAAGTATGAAAAGATAAACAGCAAAGAGAAGTAATAAGGGATTTACTAAAGTTGCACTGTTTACATTCCTACATGGAAGGACAATATTTGTAACTCTTGAGACTTTTCAGTATCTGGGTAGTTGGTGGGATTTACACACACACACACTCACACACACACACAACATAGAGAGAGACAGAGAGCACAAGGTGAATTGAGTAGAATGGGATCATATCTTAAAATAATGAAATTAACCAGTGAGAGAGAAATATATTGGGAGGAGAAAGGGAGAAATGGAATGGGGCAAATTATCTCTCATAAAAGAGGTAAGTAAAAGACTTTTAAGTGGAGGGCAAAGGTGGGGAGGTGAGAGAAAAAACATGAGGCTTATTCTCATCACATTCAGCTAAAGGAAGGAATAAAATGCACACTCATGAAAACCTATCTTACAATACAGGATAGTGGGGGAGAAGGGGATAAGCAGGGTGAGGGAGATAATAGAAGGGAAAGCAGTGGGAGGAGGGAGCACTCTTGGGGAGAGATAGGATCAAAAGAGAGAACAGAATAAATGGGGGGCAGGATAGGATGGAGGGAAATTAGTCTTACACAACATGACTATTATGGAAGTCATTTGCAAAACTACCCAGATGTGGCCTATATTGAATTGCCTGCCTTCCCAAAGGAAATGTGTGGAGAGGGAGGGATGGATGAAGAGAAGCTGGAACTCAAAGTTTTAGGAACAACTGTTGAGTATTGTTCTTGCTACTAGGAAATAAGAAATACAGGTAACGGGGTATAGAAATTAATATTGCCCTTCAGGACAAAAGAGAAGATGGGGATAAGGGAGGGAGGGATGTTAGAAGGGAGGATGGACTAGTGATAGGGGTAATTAGAATGTTTGGTGTTTTGGGGTGGGGGAGGGAAGAAATGGGGAGAAAATTTCGAACCCCAAAATTTGTGGAAATGAATGTTGAAAACTTAAATAAATAAATTTAAATGCAAAAAAAAAATTCTCTATTGCCCATAGTTCTTATGCATTATTGTATAAGAATCACTCTGTTCTTTATCTATGTTTTTCTTTAACCCTGTGAATTATTAGTCATAGCTTCAAATCAAATTCTTCTTTATATGTGATACAAAGGATCTTATCTAGTTTTTGGGTTTATTGGATTTTTTTTGGCATTTTTTTCTACACATCTAAGCTTAAAGTCCTTCAGATCTGGACAGAAAGTCTATTAAATACATTCTTCCCTAACTTATGACATGACTTGCATTTGAATTTGTTTTGAGCGAAAGAGAGTTGTGCAGGTGACCAGCCTCACTTCTTCCCCAGAGCCATCTGAATTCAGTGACCAGATATTCATCAGGATAACTGGACATGACCCAGGGTGAGGCAAATGGGGTTAAGTGACTTCCCCAAGGTCACACAGCTAGTGAGTGTCAAGTGTCTGCGGTGAGATTTGAACTCAGGTCCTCCTGACTCCTGCCTTTGTGCTCTATTCACTGCACCACCTAGCCACCCTTCCCTAACTCATAAGTTATAGAAAATTCCCTGCCAGAGACCTATTTTTTCTGGTATAAGAAGTCATAGGCTTAAAATCAGAACCAAATTCACCCCTTTGACATATTCAGTGGTCCACTTCCCATGCCATACCTTCTCTAAGTGTCCGTAAAACTACAGCCCTCAATCAGAAAATGAAAATAACACTTATCGTCGAAATTCCTTTGTCTACGCTGACCTTCAAAATCACTAGAGTAAGGATTCTTATCTTTTAAGTCTGTGAATAAATTTTAGGAGATCTATGAACTTGCACAGGAAAAAAAATACATCTTATTTGAATAGAATTGGTTTCCTTCGTAATTTTATGCATTTTATTTTAAGCAATTAAAGCATAACTCTGAGAAGACTACCTGAAGGGACCATGATAACATGCACAAAAGGGTTAAGAACCACTAGAATAGAGTTGCATATAGGTTTTTTGTGACAGTATTACTCAATCTCACTGAATTAAAAAGAAATATGTCGGAAGACCTGGATTTAATCTTGGTAGATTTGTCATTTCTCTAATGAGAACAGCAGACCTCATGCTTTTCTAAGTCATTGATCACTGCTTTATTTCATTCTTCCTGAAATCCTAAGGAGTCAATAAAGTATCAAAAACACCTGCAAACAACAGAAGAAGTAAAATGTTCTCTTCTACATGACTCACTCATAAACAAATGGTTAATTCATGTATTGTATTTTCATACAGCAGTCACTTCCCAATAAATTCTCTCCCCAAAGGACCTTTCTTTTTTGTTGAGTGGGAGAGGCTGAGATAGTAATTTCACAAATCCGTTAAAACAAAGAAAAGAAGTTAACCAAAACCAGTCAGTATAAGAACTATGTCTGAAGGTATATGTTAATTTCCCACCTTCAGTCAGCTGCCTCTTTATAGAAAGGAGGGCTATTTCATTGTTTGATGAATTATTTTAGTATGACAATGATGACATAGCATTGTAGGAAAAGATTATTCTCCTCCTTGTAAATAAAATGTTTTCTTGTTTAAAATCTCCTAGTGTGAGTGTTGAAAGATAAGTAATTATAACATAATTGTGGGCAATCAAAATTTATCATTATTACTTATTATTTGCACTACTGGCATCATTTTATGGTTGAATTCTATGATGTCAATACAAAGATAAATATCCTAAGTGATTTATTAGTATACTAATCATATTTCAGTGCTAAATCAAATGTGAATGACTGTAGTATTGGCAAAGTTGTTTTACCCTTTTTTCTTGCTCCTGAGTGATTTTTTAAAATATATTCAAGTGAGTGATGGGAAAATGCGTATTTTATCCAGAATGATGTAGAATTCTCAGAATATTGAAAATTCTCCTTCAAGACTTGAAAACTCACTTTCTTTTAATAATTCAAGCTTCCATCTTCCTAGGTGGGCAACACAATAGCAACAAAAGTTTGCAAACATGAGACTGGGCATTCCCCAGGAAGCAAACTCTCCTTAGCACACCTATCGGAACATATTTCTCTTTGTCTTCCACAGATCAATATTACTGAGGCTGCCGTGGTGTCTATCCAACACAGGACTTTGCTTCTGAATTCATTTATGAAATGCCTGCAAATACAACATCCAGTGTTATCTGAAAACGATCCTTCCTTCACTTTCTCTGGTTCTGGCTTATAATGGTCTTGGATCCTGTGATTTGATTCAAAATCTTTTCCATTACTCAAATTTTGTTTCTATATTCATGGGATTTTTGTTTAGACTATTCATTTCTCTTTAAAAATCATAGAGACTTGTCATTTTTAAAGCTGAAATATCAGCTTTTCCATCATATCTGATGAAATAAGCATATCTGGGAAATAAGCAAAGTCAAAATCAAAGAAATCTGCTTGAAAACTAGAACAAAAAATGTGTAGAGAAAAACCAAGGAAAACCTTCCCAATCTCTCTGCCCCCTCAAAATAAGAGCCAACTGCAGCAAACCTGCAGAAACTCACAAAATCAAGTCAGGTTACAAATGTAAAGCAAGAACAGAAAGAAAAAAAAAAACAAACCCTGGAGAACATAGAAATAAATCTTGTCACTCTTCCAATTCTGACTCCAGTCAAGTGTCAATCAAGGAACTTGGTAAAGACCAAAGGTGCTTGTTTGTTGAAAACCTCTGAACTAAATTCAAGTGACAAGTAACTTTCCTTCATGTTTGCTTTCTGAAAAGTTTCTCTGTTCCAGGAGAAAACTGTATATGAGAACTGATGTGTGAAATGGGAAGATTCTTAAAAGTGTACTTTAAATAAAGAAATTAGGAGGGTGGTTAATCAGAAAATTTTCCAGAAAGCACTTAATAAATATTTTAGATCCCTCCAATTCACCAAATAGCTCATGTGTAAGAAGGTATCCATTGGTGATCTAAGAGATTAAGGATGAAGGTGACTCATTGAATGAATAAAAAAAAGCACTTACTGCATATTTACCAAGCACTGTTCTAATTGCAGGGAATATAAATGCAAAAACCAAAGATAGTCTCTGCCCTCAAGGAAAGTTCATATTAATGGGGGAAAAACAAACTTGGGGGAGTTATTCTTCATTTCCCATTCCCTATGTCCTTGGAGGTTGTCATAGATAAGGTTAATTTCTTACATCAGTAACTGAAGGATAACCTTGCACAAAATCATATTTCCACAAGAAAGATTATAACTCTAAATGTTCAAAAACAGATATATAGGTAAATATAGAGTCACATCATCAGAGGGAAACCTAAAAGAAACCGTAAGGACTGAACAATAGGCTAGATGGAAAACCCCAAAAGAATAACACATGCTCCAGTTGTGGATATGCAATAATCAAATCCTGTTGAGCCAAAGGAAAGGTTGGATCATTGGGTAAGATATAAAGGAGAAAGAACAACAGGGGAAATGAGAAACACTGGAAGAAGTTTTTATTAGGAATCCTGAATGAGGGCTACCGCAGCTGACTATTATTATAACAGAAAATTCACGAACACTGGGCAAGGTAAGAAACAGTTGCAAGCTTTTTTTTTTTTTTTTTTAATAGAACATACTGTAGTTTATAAGGATTACCTGGTAGAAGAGTTCCAGCAGGGGATACATTCTGAAAATGTTATATGGAGATGTAAGGATTTTTTTTTTTGTTGAATCTGGAAAACAAAAAAGTGGTTTGATGCTTTCAGCTTGTGCCATAAAGGTAACACTGGAAGTAAGTGATAGGAACTATCTATACCCCTCACACCCCCTAAAATCACCCCTTGAACAGGGAGCATGCCAAGGAGAAGGGTGGATTAGTGGATTTATCTCAAAAATGACAGATTTGTTCATTTCAGAAGCACCGTCCTGGAGCTGGTGGTAAAGGGAGAACAATACCCAAATCTCCTACCAATGAGAACTGGGGACTTCTCTTTATTGTTTTTTTTATCTCAATCCAGTTTGGAAATCCTAGATTAACCCAATGTCTCCAGTACATCTTCAGGCTCCAATGCTCTTTTTTTCTGTAATGATGGAAACAGTAGCTAAAACATAACTCCTGCCATTATATCTATGGACAGGAATGACAGAGGATGTGGCCATAAAGAAGCAAAACAAAAGTATCTCCCCCACCCAAGAAAAATCACCAAAGCCCCAAAATGTGTCATTTTCTCCTATAAAGAGAGTAGGATAGAAGTCAGCCAAGCCATTTTTGACACTGTTGAATGACTCTGTTCATTTTACTTTATTATTCATAGGCTAGAATTCATTACATTCTGAAGGCTGGACCTGCGCTTTATTTTGGTCTGGCAAGCAGTAAATTACAAAAACAGAGTGAAACATGTAGATTGCCATATTCTACTATATGGATATTTTATATTGAATCCTACCTTAACATCCCAGAGTAGATGAAAACATACTAATTAAGTTAAATAAATAATGTATGCAAAGCATTACCTTAGTCACTTTGGGGGGTTAGCAGTGAGATATAAAACTCATAGCTACCTGCAGAATTCATCTTGAAATGGGTTATGGTGGAAAGAATATCCAATTTGGAGTCAGAAGACCTGGATTTGGATCCTGATTCTGTAACTAACTGAACATTCTTGAGCAAATAGCTTAATCTTCCCAGGCCCTGGTAAAATGGGGGGCTAAGCTATGTAACTTCCAGGGTTGTCGTCCACATTTAAATATATGATTCTAATGTCCAAATAATGGGAATCAGATAAGTCTAAGTATTATTATGAGACAAAATGTTTTAAGTGTCGTAGGAGAGGTAGGAAGTGCTGGAGACAGAGGTTGAATAGGGGAGAAGAGGACAGAAATAATTTCCAGTTCATTTTATATGTACTATGAGGACATTGTACTAGATGATCCTTAAAGTCCTTTCTAGTTCAGATTTTTTATGTGTGCCTGTGTGTGTATGTGTGTGCATGCATGTGCGTGTGTGAGAGAGACAGACAGACAGAGAAAAGTGGGACAAAGTTTTAGAGTAGACTTTTTCCTACATATATTTTGCATCATGAATTGGTTCATTTGACAAGGGCTTTAATTTCAAAAATGGAACCAGTGATAGGGCAGAAATGTCTTCAAACTAGAGAAATAAACCTTATCAAAAGCACAAAGGCAGACAAGTATAAGCTATATTTGATCAACAAAGAGTAATAGAATTTTAGATTTACAAGGTTGGAACTTGTAGTTCATCTCACAGAATGAAAACTAAAATATTAGGGCTTTTGGATAATCTAGAACCCAAGAATCCTGATTTCTGAATTCATACACTTTCTTCTACCATGTACCCATAGCCTCATCTGTCATATACTACATGAAGTGAGGTACAAAAGGGAAAGGTACTTAGAAGTCTGGTAGGTATCAAAATCCAACTTTGAACACCTACCAACCATGTGATCTTAAACACATTCATTCTAGTTTCCTCATCTGTAAAATGTGGTAATAGTAATAGCACCTATCTTGTAGGGTTGCTGTGAGGACCAAATGATTTAATATCTATAAAGCACTTTGCAATTGAAAAGTACTGCAGAAATAGTAACCATCATTATAGGACCCAAATTTCTGATACCTAACCCAACTTTTCCATCACCATAACATGAATAGTGAATAATACAGTTTGGCTTAGATAAAGGGCACATGAAAGGGGAGTGGAATGAGATTGGAAAATTAGATTGGGACACAATTATAGACAATTATTAGTCACTCAAACAAGCACTTATTAAGTACTTACTATGTGCCATACACTGTGCTAAGCACACAAACTTAATCCTTGCATGTTGATGAATTTTTTCCCTGCCTCAGCAATGATATTGAGACTCTTCTTTACTTGCTGAAAAAGAGTTTAGAAGACCAGAAGATTGAATCAGTGCCCTGGTCCTCTGCCTGAAGAGTTTGAAATTTATAAAGTAGGCAATATGGTGTCATTTAAAGTTTTTGAACAGGTTGGAAATGGTAGGTGTGAACAGTCCCTACTCTTGAAGAAATAACAGTTCAATGGGGGACATATGAAATGCATATGTGGTACATATGAGAAATAGAAAAAAGTATATGAAAGGTTATCTGAGAGGGGAAAGAACTAGCCGCTGGAGGGGGACAAGGAAATGGTTTTTTGCAGAAGGTAAGGGTTAATTTGAATCTTGAGTGAAGTCATGGAAACCAAGAGGGGTTGATGCAAAAGAATATTTCTGGCATGGAATGGGGATGGAGGGTTAGAAAAGAATGGGGATGGGACAGGAAGTCTCCCATTTAAGGAACAGCAAGCGAGTTCAGTGTAGCTGAATCATAGGGCATATGGAATGGAATAAGTGTAAGAAAACTGGAAAAGTCGGAAAGGGTCAGGTTATGAAATGCTCCAAGGGCCCAAAAAGGTATTTATATTTTTTCCCAGAGCCAATGGTGATCATTTGAAGTTCACTGAGTAAGGGTTGGACCTATGTGTTGGAAAAATTACTTTAGTGGCTGAACAGAGGAGAAATTCAAATGGAGAGACCCGAGGCAATAAGACTAGTTAGAAGGCTACTGGAAATAATTTAGGCAAGAGGTTATGAAAGTCTAGACTAGGACTGTGACCATTTGAATGGGAAGAAAGGTGATGTACAAAATTGCGCATGCTGTGAAGGCAGAAATGTTACACAATCTCATTTTGAAAGTGTAAAAATTTGAAAACAGAGAGGTATAGAGATTGATTTAGGATATATAATTAAGAAGTAGTATTTGGAACTGACAGCAAAGAGACTGTAGGTATCTTAGTTTTTAAAAGGAGGAGTTTGTAAATAGTTGCGGCTCAGTGGTGCTTTTGACTCCATTAATGGTATATGAGTTGTTGTGTTTGTCCTTCGTTGCCGAAGAAGACCATACCGTCAGAGAAATGAAGACATGACTTGCACTTGACTTTGTTTTGAGTGAGGGAGAGCTGTACAGGGCACCAGTTTCACTTCTCCTCCAGAATCATCTGAATCCTGCAAGTCATGTCATCATTTCTCTGATGGCATTGTCTTCCTTGGCAACTAAGGATGAACACAATGGTATATGAGGAAATACACAGAAGGAGTTTGTGGAGCAGAAGCAAAGTCCCCATGCAGTTGTCTGAAGCTGGGCACTCCTTTGAAGCCTTGCCAGAATATGAAATTCTTGAGGGCAGAGTCTATTTCATTCATTACAATTGTAGTCCCAACTTCTAGCATAGTGCCTGGCCAATACTAGATACTTAATTGATACTTGTTTATTGATAATTGTCTTTTCTGCTGCTTTGGCATGATGACTCAAATCCTGCTGAGCCTCTGAAGTCTGGGGTAGAAGAAAGGCCCACTGTGAGGATTTCTTGGAATCTTGTCCCACAGATACTGTACATTTATGTTAGGAACACCAGTCTGTGGGAAGCTGTGCTATATCACAGTTCCCTCCTCCTTGGGGATTTTGTACACTGCAGCTGGTCTTAGTACTTCCACAATGAATGGATTAGGCAGAGTCCATGATGATAAAAAAAACTTTTTGGACCTAGAAACTATATTACCTCGATATTCTGTTCTATAATCCTTGGCAAGTGCTTAGAAGCCCAGAAGATGACATTAATAAAAGAACAGAGAATTAAAAACCAGTCATTGTGATGGAGGAGTTTAAGTATTATTCAGCAGGTAATGGGAGCCATTGAAAGATTTTGTGGCGAGGAGGAAAATAGGGAGACACTGGATAGCAACAAAACTAGCAGCCAGTGGGGAAATGCAGAAATCAGATCTCAGAAATTAAGTCACTTCTCACCCAAGCTAAATTTCAAGATAATCATAAGTCAAATGAAAAATGAGGAGGTTCTACTCAGGTCCATATGATCCAGCTACATACAGTACCTCCTACTTTCACTCAGATTATGGAAGTAGGGCCTTAAAAATGGAATTATCTAATCAAGGGAACCTGACTAAAAGACCTGTAGCATAGGAAACCTCTTTCATTGGGCACTAACATCAAGCTGTTCTAAACTCCAACCATCAGATCCCATCTGAAAGTTCTCTCCTGGTTTAAAAGGGAAATAATAATAATTAAATACTTAAAGCTTTCATAGATGATGCTTTTCATCTTCTGGGCTTTTTACAAACAGAAACTAATTAATATAACTAGTTTCACCATAATTATCCACCACTCAGTGCAAATTCAGTAAGCTTCTTCCATCTGATCAGAAAGAAGCTTTCTAAGTCTTAGAGAGGGAGTGAATTGCTGCTATGTTATGTCTTGGACCATTACTGTTTCAACAGAGACTGCCAAATGGTTCTATTGCAAAAGAACTTGACACCTGTTAGCATGATAGCCTTCATTTTACCAGAAAATATTAAAATCCTGTCAATATGACTTCAATCCACATTGTTTTCATAAGAATAATAAAAAATGAATGAACAAAATCAAATGGAATCATCTAATTAAATATTCATTTTCTAATCTTCTGGGAACTATTTATTACACTTTGAGCACCTGGACTTTAATATAACATTTTGTGCTTCAGATTTTGGCGTCAAGCTGTTACAAGCTTTAAGAGGTCTGCAGGTCAAACCCCTTATGAAGTCAATGTCCAAATAATGCAAATTTCCAACTCTGAATTAATGGTCCACTTATTTAAATAACTATCAACACAACTCAATGCTAGTTATAAAAGAAACATGTGCAGACAGTGCCCAAGAATTCATTCTACTGGAAATTGATTTGAAAGCATTCAGGAAGTATGAATGTTTTAGATAGATGCAGTACAATTTCAAAGTGCTACCAGAAAATGCATTTCAAGAATTCTGAGAAACATGGGAAGATATATATATATATATACTGATACAAAATGAAAAAAAACAGAATCAGTAAAATATACACAGTGCTACAACAATGCAAATAGAAAAAATGACTAGATGAAACTATACAGTTTATCCTCAAAAGAGGCAAGAAAAAATGCTCCTCCCTTTTTTTTTTTGTAGAGTTTGGGGTATCTATGTCCCACCATATAAAGATGTTGGTTAGTTTTGCTGAATCACTTTTTTCTCCCCTCTCTTTTTTATTTATTCTTAGAAAGAATAGGCTTCTGGGAAAGGGAAAGGAGAAAGATAAATTTGGAAGGTAACAAAATATTAATTCTTTATATATATATATATATACTTAATTAGCAGTTTTTAACAGTTTTTCATGAGGTTCAGAGTTGGGGGGAGGGGGAGATGTTTTGATCCAAGCCTCTGACTTCATTAGAATAGGGAAAATCTGATATAGAATACCCTGCACCAATGCAGAACAACTTACCTATAAGTTATAGAGAACTGTCTGGGTTTTCTGAGATGTTGTGACTGGCGATGGTGCTGCAGCTTGTATTTATGTGTAGGAGCACTTGAACTTTGGAATACTTCTGATTCCACAATTGGCCTACTATCAACTTCCTCACTGCCTCTCTACTGTTCTTCAGAGCTTTCACCTAATTTAAACATTATATTTTTTTGATCTGTACCGTAAAAGTAAAACATTCTCTGTTGTCTATGATGAAATAAATCAATGGAAGGTAGAAAATCACCAGTACCTGTGGAAAGGCCAAGGAGCAGAACACTGGAGGAAAATCTATGTAGTACTTTATGAGTCTATCTTGAAAGTGTCACAACTCAAAAGAATAAGCTTGTAGGAATTCTAAACCTTGTAAATAGACTCATAGGATTTTAGAATTGGAAGAGTTTCTTAAGTTCAATACCTTTATTTTACATGGCAGGAAACTGAGGTCCAGAGAGGGGAGGAATTTATTAAAGTCACACTAATTATTAGTTGGAGATGGGAGATTAAAAAAAAAATCCAAAAAAAACTATGTCTTCTCTCTCCTGTTCCAACCATACTACAAACCACGCAGAACTTAATCCTGACCTTAGGATAACTTAGTCATGAAGTATAGGGACTTTGAAATGAGGGAAAGTGGGACCCTATTCATTATCTGCCTCAGAAGTCATCCCTTCTAATGCCCGGGGGGAAAAACATCATTAAACTTTCCATATGTGTTACTCTTTTGTCCATTTTTTTCCCCATATTTAACCCTCTCCTCAAAGATACTGAAAGTGGGCAAAGATCACATTCCCCCTCTTTGGAAAACTGCAGTTCATCTTGCCTTTTAGTAAAAATAGTAATAGCTAATATTTCGATAGAGCTTCAAGTCTGCTAAAAGACTTTATATATATTATCTTATTTGATACTAATACAAACTGTGTGAAATGTGTACTGATATTGCTCCTATTTTAGTGATAACCAAGTTAAGATTGAGGCAACTAATGTGACTTTGTATGGGTCTCAGGCAAGTTTTGAATATGAGTCTCCAAGTCCAGAACTCTATCCTCTTATATAACGTAGCTGCGTTTAGAGTAGCAAGTTCTGGAAGGAACAGGGGCAATTATATTCCTGAACCAATCAGAACTAGGAAACGATCTTTAGCAGAACTATTCTTTCATTAAACAACTATTCTCATTGAGTTCCCCCTTATAGCTTTTCCTGCTGGACAGTCAAACTGCTAATCTTAGGCACCTAATCCAGTCCTAATTTTTTCTCCATGGCTAAAGAAACCTGATTGGAACAGTTTAACCACTGTGGTTCCTTACCACTCTGACAATGCCATGCATTCATTCTCATTTGTTTAGATACTAAGAACTAAACACCCAAGGGCATATACAGGGTTATGCTCCACCCCATTCCTGTGTGACAGGGCTAGAGACTGTTGCTGTCATGACAACCACATCTTGTACCTCAATCCTTTTTCTCCTTCCCTCTAGCTGCTTTATTCTGAATAGCTCTGAGGATCTACTGGTTTGTAGTAATTCCTTTAGGCATAGTCTGATTGGTTGGTCATTGTTTTTTTTCCTTTCCTTGCTAATAATTATTATTTCCTGAAAGTTGTTCCACAGTCCCTCAACTCTTTATCTCACTCACATGTAACTTTGCCTGTGTTTGAACCCCATGCCCCTCAGGTTGTACTCTAATCCTTGGTTAGGGCTCTAAATCATGCACAGGCTCATCCTAGTTGGATTCCCTGGGATCTGGATCACAAATGCCAGGCAAATGACTTTGTGTTCATATAGTTATATACACACATCCATTAGGTATAGATATAGATTTTTCATCCAAAGGTTGCAATACATGAATATGAACATTTTGTAGCAGAATCATCCGAGGAACTGGGAGCATATAGTTCTAGGTGGCTGGGTTTGTCACTAACTGGTTTAGATATGAAGGGCAGATCCCCTCAATATCATTGGACCTTGGTTCCTTCATCTGTAAATTGGGGAGACTGGATGAGATCATAAAGGTCCCTTCTTTTTCCAGCTTTCTTTGATTTTCTGACGTGCTATATTTTGAAAATATATTTCTCAAAACTTTTATTTATTGCAGCTATCAATTAAATGTGTTCCAATCAATTACAAATGGACTTTCCTTTGTTAAAAAAAAAGCAGTAGAAGATAGGCTCATTCAATGCCAGTAAACTTTGGAATGTCTTTACTCATAAAAAAATATTTACCAAACACGAATGGAATACAGACAAAATCAGGTCATCTTCATTTCCCTGTCTATTTTAGAAAGTGTCCTGTGCAAAGGGAAGCAAAAAGGCAATACTCTTTGTGTATGTACACAATAAAGGCATATCTAGATTTTGTGATTTGGAAGCCACAGTGAATTCATTAATACTACTAAAAATGGAACATCGAAGTGTTAAATACAAAGGGGGGAATAAGAGGCCATGGATTTTCATAACATTTCCATTTACAAAATACAAATGAAATGCTAAGGAGCTTAGCATGGTGTGTAGCTGTCATACTGACATAACAGAGGCACCAATTATTGTGGATGGCAAATTTGAATTTGAGTAGAATGGTTGAGAAAACAGATTCTAGCAGCCAGATGTGCAGGAGATAGGTCTGCCTCTTTTCCAAACCCAGAAAATTTCTCAGGAGTTTGTAAGCTGACAAACTGAAGCAAAGCCCCAAAGTGTTATTGGTAGTTCTATACTGATATGTGCACCTACAAGTAATCTTCAGGTATTATAGAACTTCAAGATTCACTGAGAATATACAAGGTAATTGCTGCTAAGGGACAGTATTTTCATTCAAGCTCTTTTTTTAAAAAATGAATTTAGATCTACAAAATAAAGGATGATCAGCTGCGTACTCTGAAAGAAAGCACATGATGGCCGTGAGGACTGACATCAAAAAATAGATCTCTGGCAAACACACAAAAATTAGAAAACAGGAACTATTATTTTTGAAAAGGCAGAAATTATTGTAAAGTAATTTTCATCTCTTCCATTATTCTAGAACTGCATTAGGAAAACACTACTACCAATTACTGCTTCACTGTCTTACTCATAGCAACAAGATGTTGAAGGGGATTTAATTGATTAAAAATAAAATTATTTCATTAGTCACAACTTTACCTAAAACAAAAGTAAGGCGCTTGAGTAAGCATACTCCCCTACTTCCCCATTTCCTGGCCTGAAACCCCAGTATACTTTCCAATTCACTTGTTTGGAAACTCAAAATGTGGAGCTAATATGACCTGGGTCAACACATTTGGATTCCATTTGATTTCAGTAGATATAGCCTCCGATGACAACGTCTGAAGTCATGGTCATTTGGTGGACAATGTAGGTACACACTGGCTTTCAACTTAAATGAAAAGTTTCATGCTAAAAAGATATTTTATTTGATTTTGTCCTCTCTCTATGGGAGGTGTACATTATCAGGAAATGACTAATGACAAGATGAGCAATTCCATAAGAGTTGTAGAACCCCTAAGTCCAAATGAGTTGACTGTGGGGGTGGAAAGAAGGATTATGAATAAAAGGAGTATTTGGCAAAATGCTCATGCAGACTCATATTTATATATGATATACACACATACACACACATATATGTATATACAGATGTAGGTATATATATATATATATATATATATATATATATATATATATGTGTGTGTGTGTGTGTGTGTGTGTGTGTGTGTGTGTGTGTGTGTGTGTGTGTAGAATGGACTGGCTGATCACCAATGCCAGTCCTTCATGTGCAATAAACACTGGGGTTCCTCAACATCTATTCTCTCAACTTTATCTTTAGGGGATGTTGGACCTGGGGGAAATTGCACCATGCAGTCATTCTTATCAATATTTCTATCTAGCTTCAATGAGTATCAACAGTAGCTTTAAACAAGAAAATGCATCTCAAAAGGGCACTAATGAACCTGAGAAAGGAATTGAAAAGAAGAACAGGACTGTTATTAGATAACCATCCTTTGTGCAACCCACTTTGCTATGGTGTCAAGTTGACTGGAAGTCAAAAGTTATCCTATGTAGGATCATAGGAACATAGATTTAAAACTGGAAGAGACTTTGAATACATATTTTTCAACCTTCTTATTTTGCATAGAAACTAAAGGTGGTCCAGGTGGTTTTTCATAAATCAATAAATCCTGTGGTTTTATAAACCAGTGTGAAGATTTGTCTATATTCCTTGAAATCTTAAGCACAACACAGGACATAAAGATGGTAACTCAAAAAGTTATAATTCACTTAAAAGGAATTTGTGGGCCCAAAAAGATCAATTTATAACTATGATTTGAAAATAGAGAGAAATTAAATGATGACATAGGAAACTCAATAATGGAGTCCCAAATCAAATCTACTTCATTCAGATCCTAATTTATTAATATTAAAAATGTTCATTTTTGCAAAAAAGTTGAGGATATATGATGAAAGGTGCCAAATTTTTCTCTCAAGGTCTGTTGACAGAGACACTTAAATTTAAGAGAATATGGTACATTCTCTTTCCATTGACTTACAAATACAAAAGTAAGAACAGAAGTGTATTCCACCAAGTTTCCCCTTCATACTTTACCCTACTCTATGTAATATTCTAGGACACTAAATCACTTCTTTCACAGATAATAAGATATATAAATTTTCTGAGTCTCCTTCCTGAAAATGGCCATTCATATACTCAATTCAATTCATATTCTAGCCTATCTAAAGTTAAAATATATATTAAAATTTTCATATGTTCTCTTTTATTTCTCCCTTCTAATCACAATTTGTATTTTATGTGCTTCTTTATTGACATTTCAAGAACTATTTTTTGTGTTTGTTAAATCTTTTACTCTATTTGAAAGATTTCTCTCTTTTTCTAGCAAACAACTCTTTAAATACTCTAATATAATAATATCTTTAGCTTACTTTTATATATTGCTTTGAAGTCACCAATGCATTTTATGTGTATCATACCATTTAAAATAACACTTTAGGGTAGGTGCTATCATTATCCTTATTTTACAGATGAGGAAAATAGAGTTTAGAGAGGCTAAGTGACTTACCCAGGATCACACACCAGGAAATCTTTGAAATGGGATCTGAATCTAGGTTTTCTTGATTCCATGAAAAGTGTTCTGTTACATTATCTTATCAGAATTAATAATAGTGGATAGTTATTGCTATAACTACCCTTAGGAGTCATACCTCATTCTGTTATGTCTGAGACTGATGGGAATGAAAGAAATCTCATCCTCCTCATATATGCAGCTTTTGCTGAATCTGAGGCAGACTCATTATAAATTCTCTCTTATGCTGTGGCTAAAAATGAGACTCAGATATTTTTTCAGTGTGGTATCCTTCATCTGATGGCTATCACCCTAAGTTATTTCTTATTCTCCCAGAGATCTGCCTATTTTTGAAATTGGGGGAAGAAACAACACATTTTCAAAGTCTAGAGGTTTACACTGGCCATAAACACAGAATAAATGTAGAGTGAGAGCTCAGAGTGACTCCATATAAAAAGCTGCTGTTCCTGCTCCTTCCCTTTCACCTGCATGGGATTTTAAGAATTTCTATTCCTGGGGGTGGAGCCAAAAGATGGCAGAGTAGAAAAATGCACATACTCTAGCTCTTCCCCCCAGCCCATAAAATACCCATAAAGAAAGACTCTCAACAAATTCTAGAGCAGCAGAAGCCACAGAATGATACAGTGGAGGAAATTTCCAGCCCAGGGAGACCTGGAAGGCTGAAGGGAAAGGTTTGTTGCACTGGACACAGAGCAGAACTCAGCCCAGCCTAGGTCACTCAGCACTGGGAGGAGCAGGCAGTAGCAGCAGAGGTTTGCTGATCCCTCAACCCATAGGTGACAGACACTTCAAAAGTCAGTGAGAGAGCTTTTTCATCTGGAGATCCTGAAGAGACAATTTAAAAATTATGGGACTACCTGAAAGCCATGATCAAAAAAAGAGCCTAGATATTATCTTTCATGACATTGTCAAGGAAAACTGCCCTGATCTTCTAGAACAAGAGGTCAAAATAAATATTGAAAGAATCTGCCAATCACCTACTGAAAGAGATCCGAAAGGAAAAACTCCTAGGAATATTGTAGCCAAATTGCAGAGTTCCCAGGTCCAGAAGAAAATATGGCAAGCAGCTAGAAAGAAACAATTCAAGTATTGCATAAATACAATATCTAGCAGCTTCTACATTAAGGGGTCACAGATATTCCAGACATCAAAGACTAGGATTAAAACCAAGAACCAACTACCCAGCAAAATTGAGTATTATACTTCAGGAGAAAAATAGCCATTCAATGAAATAGAGGACTTTCAAGCATTCTTGATGAAAAAACCAGGGCTGAAAAGAAAATTTGGCTTTCAAACACAAGAATCAAGAAAAGCATGAAATGGTAAATAAGAAAGAAAAATCACAAGGGACTTACTAAAGTTGAATTGTTTACATTCCTACATGAAAGATAATATTTTTAACTTTTGAAACTTTTCTCAGTATCTGGGTAGTTGGAGGGATTACACACACACACAAACACACACACACACACACACACACACATATACAGAGAGAGAGAGAGAAAGAGAGACAGAGAGCACAGGGTAAGTTAAATAGGAAGGGATCACATCTAAAAAAATAAAACTAAGGGATAAGAGAGGAATAGATTGGGAGGAGAAAGGGACAAATGGAATGGGGCAAATTATCTCTCACAGAAGAGGCAAGGAAAAGCTTTTCCAATAGAGGGGAAAATGGGGAAGATGAGAGGGAAAAAATGAAGCTTATTCTCATCACATTTGACTCAAGAAAGGAATAACATGTGCACTCAATTTGGTATGAAAACCTATCTTATGCTACAGGAAAGTAGGGGAGAAGGGGTTAAGTGGGGGGGGCATGATAGAAAGGAGGGCAAATGAGAGAAGGGAGCAAGTAGAAGTAAATACTCTTGGGAAGGGACAAGGTCAAAAGAGAGAATAGAAGAAATGGGGGGCGGGATAGGATGGAAGGAAATATAGTTGGTTTTTTACAACATGACTCTTATGGAAGTCATTTGCAAAACTGTACATATATAGCTTACATTGAATTGCTTGCCTTCTCAGTGGGGATGGGTGGGAAGGGAGGAAGGAAGAGAACTTGGAACTCAAAGTTTTAAGAACAAATGCTGAGAATAGCTTTTGTGTAATGCTAGGAAATAAGAAATACAGGTAAAGAGGTATAGAAATTTGTCTTGCTCTATAGAACAGGTGAAAAGATGGGAAAGGGACAATCAGAATGCAAGGCATCTTGGAGTGGGGGAGGGGAGAAAATTTGGAACTTAAAATTTTGTGGAAATGAATGCTGAAAACTTAAAATAAATAAATAAAAAGAATAATCCTAAAAAAAAAAGGAATTTCTATTCCTAAATCAGATAGTTTGAAGAAAAATTGAAATTCAACCCTGATTATGGTGAGTTCAGAAGACCTTTTAAATAACTGCAATGTCTACTGGGCTAGATGAGTGATATCCTTCAAAATAGCTTGGCCCTTGGACTTGGAGACTCTGGAAGAGAAACACACACACACACACACACACACACACACATGCATACACATACGGCTCTGAAAACCAATATATTTTCTCTTTATAGAAAAAAAATGTAATTCAAGATTTTTCTTAATCTGATTTTGGTTGCCTGAAGGCTTTACCTCCCTCTTCCTCTAAAAGAATTGAAGTTTAAACCTCTAGAAATGAGAGAGTTCACCCCTCTTATAAGCAACATGTATCACCACAGCTGAGGATTCCAGATGAACCCAGAAACTAGAAGCATAGAGAAGCTTTACAACTATAGAACAAGTACAATAACATGTAGCAGTAAACATTAGACCAATGCTTTCTGGTGACCATGAGATTAGGAGAGCAGTGCCCAAAAGAAATCAGCATATGCCACACTCAGTATGTCACACATATTCCTGACTGAAGTTATACACTTAGAGATTATCTACAATGGGAAACTAGTGGAGACCAAGTTCAGTGGGAGAAGTAGTATGATGCAATCAGAAGACATCAGTGACCCAGGAATGTTGGAGGTATGAGGTACTTTTTGATATATACATCTTAGTCACATGTGTTCACTATTTACATATATCTTCTGAAAGTTCCTTATATGATCTCCCTGTTCCTACTGATACTGTATGTATTTTTGGGATAGTATCATCTCCCTTTATATGGTGTAATGTTTTATTGTTACTTTCCTTCCTATGCTATTTCATTAATTGCCTTTGCCTTGAACTAGGTATATCATCTCATTGATTAGTAAGAGCAAAACGTCAGTAAAGGCTCAAGAGCTATGGCATTGTTAAATGGATGTGGACTTATCAAATACTGTGAACTTCGGGTAGCTTTCTGGAGACTTTTTTGCAAGACAGTGCAACCTGGTACTATACGTGGAGCCTGGGAAAAATGCTCTGATTTGCTGAACCATAGGGACATCTTTGAAATCTCCTGACATGAATCAGAAAAAAGCTGAATTTGTCTCTAAGATCTCCAGGTCCCAGGCCCTTTAATGTATGTGTGTGTGTATGTGTGTGTGTGTCTGTACATATATATATATATATATATATATATATATATATATATATGTACAGACACACACACACATATATACATATTTACATACGTATATGCACACACACATATAAATATATATCCTTTAACTAATGTGTGTGCCTGTGTGTGTATGTGTTTGTGCATATAAAGCACATTCAAGATATTAGATTAGGATATGAAGGGATGACAGAACAATGCATGACAGACACATTTCCTATCCTATAAGAGTTTACAATCTCATGGAAGAAACACAAAATTCATATAGATAGTAATTAACAGAAATTAAAATGTAATGTATGCAAAGAAGGCATATGGATTCCAATGATTTTGTAGGGATTACTTTTGGGTCAGAATTCATGTAAGGGTAGAACTTAAGTTTGGCAGCAAGGCAGGGGTGTGTATGATTTTAAATGGGAAAGAATACTTTCCAGATATACAGAATGTTAAGAGTAAAAACATGAAGACAGAAAAGTACAGGATGCATTAAAGGAAACACAGAAGAATGTGATTTGGCTGTAGCATAGGATACCTAAGAGAGATCAATGGTAAATAAAGATAGAAAAGCAGAATTGGACCAGAGCAGGGAGAAATTTCAGGCTAAGGAGAATAAATTCTATTTGTTAGGCAACATGGAATTTCTAGTAGATGGAGTTTCTAGTAGAAAAGAGTAATGTGATCAAAATTATTGATTAGGAACATTAATCTAGGAGCCATGTATTAGATGGATTGGAAATAGGGGAGACTATATATAGGCAGGGAAGGCAGTTAGGAAACACTTGTAGCTGTCCAAAGTCTGAACTAGGTTGGAGGCAGAGAAGACCTATGTAAGAGATAGCACAGAGTTAGATTTGACAAGTGTTGATGATTGGATGTGATGAGCAAATGAGAATGAGGCATAAAGCTAACACTGGTTTTGCACATGGATATCTGAGGAAAATGGAGTCATTAATGGAAACAGGGCAATCTGGAGGAGTAGAAGTACATTTGGGAATACAAATGAGTTTGAATAGTTGTCTAGATGCCAACACCTCCACATTCTACATCCATTTATTCTTTCTTACACTGCTTCCCAAAGACTTTTTCCATATTAGCTGTTCTTCTGAGTCATCACTTCTTTGTTCTTCTGTCCAATTCCTGATATGTCCAAAGATTCTTGAATTCTAAAGAAAACTCTGTGGAGATGGTTGGGCATGTGTGTAGATAAAGGGTTTACTACTGCTCATAGATTTTGTGGGACAATCTGGTAAGATCTTATTTGAAGAGCCAAGACTAAGATATTTAACCAGGTAACATTAGTCTCTAGTTCAAACAAAAGAAGATGTCTTTCAGCAAATTGAGGCATATGGTCTTGTTACTTGATCAAGCTAGAAATGATTTGGGTGCACGTGGTTAGAAAATTTAAAAGATGTGAACTAGGACTTAATTTATAAGAAACATTCTTTCTGTGATAGGTTTCATAAGACACAAATAAAGGTAAGTTCAGGGCATGACCAACACTAAGCATAGGTGTAAAAGAAAGTTGCCCATTTGGTGCAACTGGAATACCATTAACAGGTACTTCTTTTGCCTGCTACCTGGTCCTAAATTCTCATTATTTTGGGAATAGTTAATATTGGAAAGGTGTAGGAAGACAGGTATACTATTGCATTGTTGGTGGAGCTGTGAATTGATAAAATCATTTTGGAAAACAAATTGAAATTATTCAAATAAAGTGACTACTTAAATTTCTATACATCTTGACCCAGAAATTCCACTACTAGATTTATACCCTGGAGAGGTCAACAATAAAAAATCTTCCTATACACCAAACTATTTATAGCAGTACTTTCTGTGGTAGCAAAAAACTGGAAACAAAGCAGATAACTCACAGAATGGTGAATGTCTAAACACATTGTAGGACATGAATATAATGAACTAGTAATGTTGAATGTGGAGAAATATGCAAAACTTACATGGAGTGATGCAAAATGAACTAAGCAGAGACAAGAAAACAAGTTACACATTATAAGGTAGACAGAAATAACAAGCACAAAATAGTGAAATATGAATGTTGTGAAATTGCAAAAAATAAGCATGGCCCCAAAGGAAAAAAAATGTGAGAATTCACTTCCATCTCACTCCCTTTTCAGATTTGGGAGGTCTGTGGATATGAAATATTGTGCATATTTTCAGAGTTTTTTCAATGTATTTGTCTGTTTTGCAGAATTTTCCCCCTCTTCCTCTATTTTCTTTAAAACAAAATGTTTTGCTATATCAAATGGTTACCTGAAAGTCATGGGCTTGCAGGAGCAATCCAAGGGGACATTTAGGCAATATGAAATGAAAAATATCTGAGCACCTGGATGACGTCAAGACATCATGAAGATACTAGCCTGGTAAAGAAGGCCTAAGATTTTGAGACCAAATAACTGAATTCCATTTGGATCCTAAGGGCTACTGCACCTTCTAGACAGTCAAGGAAACATGGACAGAAATTTCCTCCTTGTTCTCCTCTATATCTTTTACTTATCCTGACACAATCACTCAAATTCTTCACTGACAGAGTTAAAAATAAACACAACCTCTTTAAAAGTTATTCTTTAGACCAAAGAGAGAAAAAAAAGCATTAATAAAAAAAACAAAACAAAACTCTAGGACCAACCAGGACTAGCCACCTTTCTTTCTCAAGAAATACATAAAAGAGCGCAATTCTTAAAATCAATGAAATATGCACCTACTGAAATATCCATTATGCTAAAGATTGATTGTTATGTAGTGTCATAAAGATTGCCAGGCAACTAAGTGAGTCTCAAAACAATGCAGTCAGCTAAGAAGTAGATTATTTTGTCCATTTGCAGATGAGGAAACAGTCTTAGAGATTTTGTGACTCACACATGGTTACACAGGTTGTAAGTGTTGGATGCAGGATTTGCACTTAGATTTTCTTGACTCTAGATCCTGAGCTCTAGATTAAAGATGGATGTGACAACTGTGTAACACTTACAGTGATGTCTTTCTGCCCTCCTCTGCTTACAATTCTTTCTTACCACTACTAGCTCAATTGCCAAATATAAAATAAAATAAATGGGAGAATCATAGATATAAAACTGGAAAGAATGTCATCTAATCCAACCTACTCATTTTTGAGTTGAAGAAACTGAAGCCAAGGGCAGTTAAGAGACTTCTCAAGATCACATGGTTAGCATAAGAGACAAGATATAGATCCAAGTCCTCTGTCTTGAAAGCCCATATTTTTTCTATTATACCATTTTGAACAGAAGACTAGGAAGGAGTGGAATCAGAGTCAAGGGAGAGGATAGAGTATAGACATATGAGACAAGGAACTCATATAATGATAGTGAAATTTTAAATTAAATAAAATAATTTGTAATGAATTTAATAATATAATTTAATAGATTAAATAGTAAATTAAAATGAGAGTAGTAAGTCTATACATGAGAGTGTTATTCATGTTGAGAACAAAGGTGGTTGAAGTGGTGGTAGGGGGATGCATGTGTGTGTGTGTATGTGTGTGTGTGTGTGCATGTGTGTGTGTGTGCGCACACTAGGGGGAAGACCAATGAGACTGTGAGTCTGGGAAGTTCTATCTATTTCATAGATAGGGCATCATCTCCAGTCATTCCAATCTATATTTTTGCCACCGGGCACAGATAACTCCAGAAGAGAAAGTGAGAATGGTGACTTTATACAGCCCTCCCTCATTTAAATCCAATTGACTTGCTAGTCATGGCTACACCTTCCTGATGTCATGGTCCTCTTCACAAATGAAGGACAAACAACATTTCACAGATATCAGTTTAGCCAATAAAGAGTACATATTGCACTTTACCATAGGACTATTCAAAAATACATCGTGTATATTTTAAATTATAATTATTTTTGAAGATTATTTTGTATAATAGTCCTTAGTTTGCTTTCAGAAAAGATGCCACTAGTAAGAAAAAAAAATTATGTGGGAACATAACAAAGTTACCTGTTAACAGACCCAGACATTATGCTCAGACCTAGAAATGCTAAAGACAGGAGTGGAGTTTTCAAATGGTGCACTTATCCTTTGGTGCTAATATTGCAGATTGCTGTTAAAAAGATATAGCCCTCTTGCCAATAAATAATTTATTCAGACCTTAATGTTGTTGTCTTTGAGATACATTACTCATAACAGACTTGTTGTCGTGCCAATGTATATTGGAATGGACCCAGCAAGATCTATTCATATAAATCTGACCTTTTTTTTTTAAATCAACAGGGTGATGTAAAGAGAGGAACCCAAGCAGTCTAAACAATGTTTAACACCTTTAGCATCTGTTGGAAAGCAAAAATGAACACTAATGTTCTCTGAGATAGCTCATTCAATGTTTATCTTGATGACAAGAAAACAAGCTACGAACAACTGTTGGACCAAATTACAATAAAATATACGTTTTTCAGGGAGAGGAGCACAAAACCAGCTTCCATTTGGCATGCTAAGTATGCTATATTTGAACAGAATGTTACATATTCATTTCATTCATCATTTAAAGGCAGATAATCAGGAAGTCATTATGTGGCCTGCATTGGGCAGCTATTCGATTAGAGCATAATTGAGCACTCTGTAATGCAGCCAAAGCTGACAGGTTGGGAATGCATAATATCCAGCCTATGATATTTTGCAAGTAGGAAGAAGTGTAGGAAAATGGTGATTGTTGGTCAAAATAGGCCAAAGGAGCAAAGGGGAGGCTGAGGGCTCTAATATTCTATGATTAAAACAGGTTAATTTAACCTTGGGACCTGGGAATAAATTTTCAACTTTCAACAGCGTATGAAGAATCCCTGTCCCTGGCAGTCAATCCCTTTCCTGAACCACTCTGTCTCACAACGGGATCACACTTTTGTGCTCCAAGGTACTCATGCATCCGTTCCTATGAAAAGTAAGCCTCAACGACTGTATAATTCACTTCTTGTGTCCCTGATACAAGGTATTGGGGAAATTGGGAGAAGTCGGTAGAATGTGGAAAGCAGAAGGTGTAACAGAGGAAAATAACTGAATAATAAGCATTCTTGGGCACCCTTGTGAATGGAGGAAGAGGCTGACCCAAAAGAATGTGACTTCTCTTACAGAGTCTGAGGGCAATACAATTGCCTTGGCCAATGGTGCCAAGTATTGTAATTGAGCATGCCTTCCTAAAGTGGCATGACATTATCACAGCTAGGAAGGGAAAACTGAAGACACTTTAGTCAGACTGGTCTCATTTTTGCCAAAAGGAATCTTTTATATTCCCAGTCTTGTGATATCCCCTAACCTTGTAACACATACACATACATAGGCACAAATACATACACACACACACACACACACACACACAAACAAATATGTTCATTTTTCTACCTCACTTCTATACTTCCTCCAATGGTCAGGTAAAGTTTCATTTCCTTTATGAATCTTCATTGACCACTCTTATCCCCAGTTATCCTTCCCTGGTGACAGCTCATTTTTTGTACACTTCATTTGCCTTGAACATCTGTTTTGTTTTAGTATTTAATACAGCAAGGGACAGTGTGGCATAGTGGACAGAAGGCCTGCCTTACAATCAAATGGAAGTAGGTCCAAGTCCTATCACTGATATGCTAACTGTGTGACCAAAGGCAAGTCAGTTAGGCTCTCAGGTTCTCAGTGAGCTCTCTAAAATTCCAAGTTAGACAATTTTTTAAACTGCAATTGTGGATACAGTTTCCACACCAGGAGCTCCCTATGCCAGTGAAACTGCAGGACTGGAAGACTTTTGAACACAGTAGATGCTTACATTCTTTCCCCAGTGATCCGGAAGAGTATTTCAAGCCAACTCACTCTAAACGGGGACCATGGAGAGCTGGACATGACTGAAGAGATAGCAACAAACATTTCAGTGTTTTTGGGGACAATGTGAAGAGATGGGTGTTGACTGTGTTGATTGAGGCAGACTCAGAATGACTTATGATACTGTCAGCCCCCTGTTATATGCCCATATCATTTCATGTCCAGGCTACTATTATACCCTTCTGGTTGGCCTCACCCTCAAATCTCTTCCCACTTCAGACCATTCTTTACTCAGCTATCAAAGAGTTGTCCTAAAACCCAAGTCTGTCCATGTTACTTCCCTATTCAAGAAACTGTAGGGGCTCTTTATGCCCTCCAGGAGAAAAGAGAAAATCCTTCATTTGACTTTTAAAGCCCTCCAAAGCCTGGCCCTTTCCTACCTTTCCAGTCTTATTACAACTTATTCCCTTTCATATTCTATGACCCAGTGACAATTGGTTCCTTGCCGTTCCTCACATATGATTCTCTACTTCCTGACTGCATTTTTACCAGCTGTCTCCCATGCCAGGAATTCTCCCTACCCCCCTCATTTCTGCCTCCTGGCTTCCTTCAAGCCTCAGTTAAACTTCCACCTTCTGTAAGAAGCCTTTCCTGATTCCCCTTTATACTAATGCCTCAGAGATTATCTACAAGTTACCTTGTACATATCTTGTTTGGACATAGTTGTTGGCATGTTGCCTCCCCTCACTACGTAATGAGTTCCTTGAGGACAAGAGCTCTTTGCCATTTTCTGAATTGCTAGGACTTACTATAGCGCCTGGTACATAGTATGTTTTCATCCTTCATTGCTGAAGAAGACCATGTGATCAGAGAAATAAGGACATGACTTGCATTTGACTTTGTTTTGAGTGAAGGAGGGCTGTGCAGGGCACCAGCCTCACTTCTCCTTCACAGTCATCTGAATCCAGTGACCAAATATTCACCAGGATGACTGGAGATGACCCAGAATGAGGCAATTGGGGTTAACTGACTTGCCCAAGGTCACACAGCCAGTGAGTGTCAAGTGTCTGTGGTGACATATGAACTCAGTTCCTCCCGACTCCTGCACTGGTGCTATATCCATTGCACCACCTAGCTTCCCCCTGGTACATAGTAGGCATTTAACAAATTCTTGTTGACTTGAGCAAGTGTACCCAGTGAATATGGATGAATGTATTCTAGGGGTAGGCATATAGTAGAATGTGATTACCAATACCTTCAATACCTTCAACCCTTGAAATTACTTAATATAGACCTTGACATATGTCTCCAGGAGAATGTGAACTTCTTGAGATCAAGGACTATTTAATTTTATTTTTATATTCTTAACGCCTAGCATTTTATACATAGTATGGGGGCAGCTAGATGGTACAGTGGATAGAGCACTGGATCCGGAATCAGGAAGACTCATCTTTCTAAGTTCATATGTAGTCTCAGCAACTACCTGTATGACACTGATAAGTCACATAACCTTGTTTGCCTCAGTTTCCTCACCTGTAAAATGAGCTGGAGAATGAAATGGCAAACCATTCCAGTACCTTTGCCAAAAAAGTCTCAAAACTGAATCAGGAAGAGATGGCTATGACTGAACCAACTGAACAATAACAAAAACATACTTGATAAATACCTTTAGAAATAAACTGAATTGAATATGTTTTTACTGGTGACTAAGACAAAAGATGTAAATGGCATGTTTATTAAATTTGTGAATAAAATGAAACCAGTAGGGTAGCACTGGATATAGACAGCCAGCCTCAAAGACAGGAAGACTTGGGAGGGTTCAAGTCCTACATTTACTTAATATTGGTTCTGTGGTGCTGGACAAGTCACTTATCTACTTTCAGTGTTCTGGGTATTTTCTAAAACTATAAGTAGAAGAGAAGATACCAACTTGAATTAGAATGTGTTTCCTTACCTGGGAGTTCCTTATAGCAGTGAAATCATAGATCCAGTCTCCTCATTTGTATGAAGCTAGCTATTCTTTTCTCTATGTGAAAACGCATGACCATCCATGTTCTCAAATGCCCTCCTCTAGTTCAAACCCCCACCAACTCTTTATTTATACTACTATGAGAACATGGTGTTGAGTTTTCAGTTCCACATTTCAAGAAGGGAATGGTCCAGTTATATGGTCAACTATATGGACAGAAGAAACACCAGGAGGGTGAAAGGGCGTCGAGAGATATCATGTGCCAATCATTTGAAAAAATCGTTCAGATTGAGGAAGAGAAGACCTTGAGGGAACACAATTGTTTGGGAAATAGGTAAATTTGTATTATAGAACCACTGAACCGCAGAGTTAGATGAAACCTTAAGGAATCACCTTGTCATTTTACATGTAAGGGAATTGAGATTGGGTGAGATTAAACTACTTAGCCAATGCCACACAGCCAAATAGCGACAGAATCAGTTTTAGGGGTCCAGTCCCTTGCTCCTTCTACCTGTAGTTTCCTATTGGGTATGCCACAATTTATCAGTATTTCCATCATACAATTTAGTATGTGGATAGTGCATAATTGGTTCAAATTTCCTCCTATACAACCGAAGAGAAGTTGAATTAGATGCAATCCAATTTTCCTTACAGATCTAAAAACAGGTTTCTATAGGATAATCAAAGCATTTAAAAATCGCTAGAACTGGAATCCCAGTCACCATCGCTATTTCTGTGACATGAAAGCATGAACACAGCATTATATTGAGACAATATCATTACTGAAACCAACAAGTGTGGTATCCTAGAGCTCTGTTTTTATTCAAGAGGCTTAGTAGCTTTCATTTCTCAACCTGGCGCCTTGAATTGCCACTAAGCATTCACTTGAAGTGCTTTTAAGAAGAAAGTTTCACACACTTCCTACACCTCGGCTCTGTCACAGAAGAAGTGACATTTGAGAATTCTGACAGTAAGACATCTCTGACTTCAATCACCAAGTGCGAAAATGAATATTTTCTACATGAGACTTTGAAGGTTGGTGCTCTTTTAACATAGCCTTTCAGTTATACCCTGAATTGACTGCAGGGGAATTTGGACAGGAGTTCAAGCAGCACAACACAGTCTGCTTGATAATCAGTGCCCAGACTAAAAGGAAAGAAGATGAGGCCTCCTGTTGTATCAAGCACATGGTCCTCGGCTAGGGGAGAGAAATGGGCAAAAGAGAGGAAAAACTGCACAAGGGAAAATAGTGCTTCTGTGGATTATCTTGGAAAGACACTATCTACAAACTTTGAATTGAGGGATTGAGTTAATATTGCTCCCACATCTTTATTTTTTCCCCTGAACAACTTGCTAACTTGAGAATTAAGTAGAATGATTACTTAGGAAACAATCAGAAGTCATTTATAAAGATGTAGAGATACAAAAGTGTTAAAAAAAAGAAGACATTTGGGAAACAATGGAGCAATTAGTTTTATCTTCTCAAAATTAGTGATTTTGGGGGAGAAAGTGCTTAAAATCAGCTTTGTGTTACTACAAATGGCAGATTTTAATACCCTTGATGTCAACCATTATAAAACTGACCATCTGTTAATAAAGGGAATGGGTCTCAGACATTTTCCAGGTAGTCATTGTTCACTGAGTTTCAGCAAAGAGATCTTTTTCATGGTTGAAAGGAGAAAGAGAACCCCTGCCTGTTTCTCTGTGTAGAATATTATATCAGTCACTCTGATGAAACTATCAAAAGGGTCCATGATATAGCTTCCAGATTCATGTTCATTATACATTGCCTATGAACTATTTTGAAGACTGTCATTTCGTTGATGTAGGTACTCAGTGGAATGCAACCTATCTAGGCCTTCTCATCCTGTGTGGTTTTTCTTGATGTTCTCCTCAAAGTCCTCCAAAAAGTATTTACCTAATGGGCTGGTGGTTTTCCTTTAGACCTGTCATGATTTTCATATTAATTCAGAACATAGATTTTCTTTCCCTCACTCTCTAGATAGAGTGGCCACTTTTTTTATGTCTGGTCATATACTTATTTAATAATTTTGTTACGCTACAGGTAGCATGGCACATAAGTTGGAGCCAGAAAAACTTAGATTCAAATCCTGTGGCTGACATTTAACTCTTACTTCAATTCTCAGAGATCCCAGGCATGTCTTTTGCTCTAGAAATAATAGATGGATTATGACCTGTGCTAGGTCAAAGGATTTCCCACACCTATAAAACCATAGATCCTTGACATACCACTTTCGGTGCTTCTCTTGTTCAGTTTTTCATTAAGTATATACTGTAACCTATTTACTCTCATCATTAGCCTCTTCATTGTTCTTTAGGTGGCCTAAAACTTTAATTCTTTTGTGTCTCTGGTAATTCATTCCTTGTAGTCATACAGCATCATTGGAATAATGATGTGTTAAAAAGATAGGCCTTTGTTTCAAGGGGAAGTTTGGAGTCTTATCAATATCATTGTTCAGTTTCTCAAAGATAATTCATATATGTGTGTATGTGTATATATGCATGTGCATGTATGTATATATGCATATGTATACACATATATTCATACATACATACATACATACATACATACATATATACATACAAATCTATCTAGGTAGCTAGGTGGTATAGAAGATAGAGCACTGGGCCTGGAATCAGGATGACTTGGGTTCAAATCTGGCTTCAAACACTTACTAGCTATATAATCTTGGGCAAGCCATTCACCCCTATATGCTCATTTCCTCATCTGTAAAATGAGCTGGAGAAGGAAATGGCAAACCATTCTAGTATATTTGCTAAGAAAATTCCAAATTGGGTCACAAAGAGTCAGACAAAACTGGAACAACTACACAAGAATACAAGATGCCAATGTATTCATAGTTTGTTGACTATAAAAATATATTTAATTCAGTAGCAAAAATGCTATTGACACTAATTAGGAGAGTATTGTAATAATCTAAGTAAGAAAGGATGAGGTCCTGAATTAGGGTAGCAGTTGTGCGAGTGGATAGAAAGAGTTAAATAATAAATACTGTGAAGGGAGGAATGGTAAGATATGATAACGGATTGGACACATGGAGAGAAAATGAGAAGTCAAGGATAATGCCAAGGTTTCATACCTGGGAGATTGCTTTCAACAGAAGTACAAAAGTTTGGAAGAAGGTAATGTATACAAAGGCAATTGATTGAGTACAGCTTTGTACATCTTAAGCTGAAAATGTCTCGAGGAATCCCGTTTGAAGTATTTACTAATTAATTGTTGATAAAGAACTGAGACACAGTTCTTAGGGGAAAGACCAGAACTGAATATATACATATTGGAGTCATTTGAATATAAAAGATAGTTAAACTCATGGAAAGTGATGAGATTACCAAGAGAAAGAGGGTAAGAGAAAAGAGGGGAGAGAGTATCCATGCAGAGAGTATATTCAACAGTGTCATATATAGAGATAAGTTCAGAATAATTAGGACTGAGAAGACCATATGATTTGGAAATCACTGATAAATAGTAACTTTGGAGAACACAATTTCATTGAGTCATGACGTGAGGAGCCAGAATGCAAAGTGTTGAGTGAGATGAGAAGAAGTTGTGCCAGTTTGTTTTTTAAAGGAGTTTAGTTGAGAAAGGGAAAAAAGGGGGGATCTAGGATACATAGCTTGAAGAGGGTGGTTTAATGAAGTTTGGGAAAGAGAAATGGTAAAAATTTGCATATCTTTTAAGGAAGTAGGGAAGGAATTAATTGGTAGAAAGAGTTGAAAATCAAAAAGAGAGAGAACAGGATGATTTAGTAGAAGATTGTGATGATTTAGTAGATGATTTGGGTGATATGTCAGAGAAGATGGAAAAAGATGGAATCAAGCATGGTGATGGGCTTCCTCTTTGGCAGACACTGTAGAAAAGAAGGAAAGATGATGTCAAGGGCTTTTGACATTAAGATAACGGGAGGAGAGGGAGTTCATATCAAATGGTCTAAAAACTTAAGAGTCAAGATCCTTTGCTGAGGGTGTGGGTTGAAGGGAGGAATGTAGAAATCTTGAGGAAGGAAGAGAGGTTTGGAATTCTTTTTTTGAGAACTGAAAGGAAATTTATTAGGAAAGCCTAAAAAGACTGTGTTGCAACAAGGAGGGGACAGTTGACATTAGGTAACATAAATTTGTAATAGGCCCACTTATCATGGTTATGAGACTTTCTCCAGCTCTTTTCAGGAGTGGGGATAGCAGATGATGGGAATGATCAAGATCTGAGAATTGTCAGGAGCATGACAAGAGGATGAGGAAGAAGGAATTCCAGAGCAGAACACAATCTAGAGTTGAAATAAATAACTATTGTGTTTATGTTGGAATAAGAGGAAATTAGAGGCAGAGCAGGGATAATAGTTTTATTATTTCGCCCCCCAAAAGAAATTAGTGTCCTCTCTTCTTTCAGATATCTTGAGAACTGATCCATCAGTACCCTCTAAATTATATGACTTTGAAGATGGACCACCTAGCTTCTCTGGCTTCCTTCACTTCTCAGCGAAAGTCATACCTTTGGCAAGAAATCTCTTCCAGTTTCCTTTAATCTTGGTGGATTCCCTCGGAGACTATCTCCAATTTCCCCCATTTATATCTTGTTGGTAGGTAGTTGTTAGCGTGTTGTCTTCCCCATTAAACTGTGAACTTCTTGTAAACAGGGACTATTTTTGTCTATTTTTGGACCTCTTGTGCATAGTGCTTGTCAAATAATATGACATCTAATACATGTTTGTTGACTTGGCTGTGTACTTTGCCTTTTGCTACTCCAACTACTATTATCTTCCTGTTTCTGTGCTACATTTCCATTTCCTTAAGTTAAAATTAGGTGCAGAGAGGGTAGAATTTGAATGTAGTAATTTCACTATCACTGATGGATGGCAAGACTAGTTTGCTAGGGTTATAATAATAAATCTGTTGTCCCAATTCCACTTTCATCCTTAAATGCTCCCAGAATAATATGGCTTAATTGGATCTTCTGTCAAATTTCTGAAAATGTGTTTTCCTTTCACCATTTCTTGTTACTTATGAGACTGTGCAGCTCAAATCTTCCACCAAACTCTACTACAAAAATTTTACAAATTTATTTATATCAGTGTTGACATTAGTGTCCATATTTTGTTCTTAGGTAAGCAGATCAAATATTTGCTCATCTGCTTCTAGGCTCTTTTAATATATTTATTGCACTAATCAATTTATGTTGGCTAAACTTCCTTGGAAATGGTGATGATTAATATAAGTGACTGTTCTTTTATCTGTTTCCAAAGTTTGATCATAAATTATTTGTTTAAATAGGTCAGAATGAAGTAATTTTAATTTTTTGCCATATAATCTCATATTTTCCCTTTCTAATTTGACACTGACTTCAATCTTTTTTCTACAAATTTGATTATGTAAAATTATTGTTTTTGAAAATGATTCCTATGGTAGTAAGTAATCATTTCTTTTCTGTTAAGTTATAATCAATTATTTGCTTATTCCATGACATACCAATCAAATTACCACAAAACTACTTTATGGAGCTAGAAAAACAATAATAAAAAATTCATTTGGAAGAACACAAGGTCCACCACACTAGGGGAATTAATGAAAAGAAATGCAAGAGAAGGTGGCCTAGCCATACCAGATCTTAAATTGTATTATAATGCAACAATCATCAAAACTACTTGGTACTAGAGTGGTAGATCAGTGGAACAGATTAGGTACACAAGACACAATAGTCAGTAACTATACTTATCTACTGTTTGATAAACTCAAAGACTTCAGTGTCTGGAATAAGAACTCACTATTTGACAAAAAACTACTGGGAAAACTGGAAATAGTATGGCAAAAACTGGATAGAGACCAAAATCTTATACCATGTACCAAACTAAAGTCAAAATGGGCATACGATTTAGATATAAAGTTGATACTATAAGTAAGCTGGGAGAGCAAGCAATAGTTTACCTGTAAGATTAACATAGAAGGGAAGAATTTATGACCAAAGAAGAGATAGAGAACATTAGGAAATGCAAAATTGATAATTTTGATTACATTAAACTCAAAAGTTTTTGTACAAAATCAATGCAACCAAGATTAGGAGGAAAGTGGGAAACTGGAAAAGAATTTTTATAACCACTGTCTCCGATAAAGGCCAATTTCTAAAATACTTAGAAAATTGAGTCAAATTTACAAGAATACAAATCATTTCTTAACTGATAAATGATCAAATGATATGAACAGACAGTTTTCAGAGGAAGAAATTATAACTTACTATAGTCATATGAAAAAATATTCTACATCACTATTGATTAGAGAGATGCAGATCAAAACAGCTCTGTGGTATCACATCACACCTATCAGATTGGCTAACATGACAAAACAGGAAAACTATAAATGCTGGAGAAGATGTGAGAAAATTGGAATATTAATGCATTGTTGATGGAGTTCTCCATTCTGGAGAATAATTTGGAACTATGCCCAAAGGATTATCAAAATGTGCATATGCTTTAATGCAATAATACCACTTCTAGATCTCTATCCCAAAAAGAGCACACAAATGGGAAAAGGACCTGCATGCACAAACATATTTATAGCAGGTCTTTTTGTGGCGAAAAAGAATTGGAAATTGAGGGTATATCCATAAATTGGGGAATGATTGAACAAGTTTTGGCATATAAATGTAATGAAATATTATTTTGTTATACATAATGATGAGCAAGCAGACTTTAGAAAAATCTGGAAACACTTATATGAACTGATGCTGAGTGAAATGAGTAAAACCACCAAAACATTGTACACAGTAACAGCCACATAGTGTGATGACTAACTTTGATGAGCTTATTTCTTCTTAGCAATGCAAGGGACTAAGACAACTCCAAAATATTCATGATGAAAAATGCAGTCCACATCCAGAAAAACAATTATAGAGTCAGAATATGGATTGAAGCATATGACTTGCTCTCTCTTTTTTTGCTTCTTCTTTTAAAAATTATATATTTAATTTTAGTTTTGAATATTCATTTCCACAAGGTTTTGAATTCCAAATTTTCTCCCCATCTCTCCTCTCCTTCCACCACAAGACACCCTGCATTCTGATTGCCCCTTCCTCCAATCTGCCTTCCTTTCTATCACACCCCTCCCTTCCCGTATCCCTATCTTCTCTCTTTTCTTGTAGGGAAAGATAGATTTCTATACTCCATTACCTGTATTTCTTATTTCACAGTTTCATACAAAAACAATTCTCAACATTTGTTCCTAAAACTTTGAGTTCCAACTTCTCTCCCTTTCTCCCTCCCCACCTATCCCCACTGAGAAGGCAGGCAACTCAGTAAAGGCTAAACAAGTGTAGTTATGCAAAAGACTTCCATAATAGTCATCCTGTGAAAGACTAACTATATTTCCCTCCATCCTATTCTGCTCCTCATTTATTCTATTCTCTTTTGACCTTGTCCCTCCCCAAAAGTGTTTACTTCTAATCACTCCCTCCTCCCATTTGCCCTCTCTTCTATCATCCCCTCATACCCCACTTATTTCCTTCTCCCCTACTTTCCTGTAGTGTAAGACAAATTTTCCTACCAAATTGAGGGTGCGTGTTATTCCCTCCTTAAGTCAAATGTGATGACAGTAAACTTCTCTTTTTCCCCCTCCATTGTAAAAGCTTTTTCTGGCCTTTTTTTATGACATAATTTTCTCTGTTCCATTTCTCCCTTTCTCCTCCCAATATATTCCTCTCTCACCACTTAGTTTTATTTTTTTAGATATTATCCTTTCTATTCAACTACCCTGTGCCCTCTATCTATATATATAGAATTCCCCCAACTACCCAAATATGGAGAAAAGTCTCAAGAGTTAAAAATATTATCTTTCCATATAGGAATATAAACAGTTCAACTTTAGTAAGTCCCTTTGGATTTCTTTTTCCTGCTTGCCTTTTCAGGCTTCTCTTGATTCCTGCATTTGAAAGTCGAATTTTCTATTCAGCTCCGATCTTTTCATCAAGAATGTTTGAAAGTCCTCTATTTCATTGAATGCCCATTTTTACCCTGAAGTATTACACTCGGTTTTGTTGGGTAAGTGATTTTTGGTTTTAATCCTAGCTCCTTTGACTCCTGGAATATTACATTCCAAGTCCTTCGATCCCTTATTGTAGAAGCTGTTAGATCTTATGATATCCTGATTGTATATCCACAATACTGGAATTATTTCTTTCTGGCTGCTTGCAATATTTTCTCCTTAACCAGGAAACTCTGGAATTTGGCTACAATATTCCTAGGAGTTTTTCTTTTTTGATCTCTTTGTTCTCTTTCAGGAGGTGATTGGTGGATTCTTTCAATATTTATTTTACCCTCTGGTTCTAGAATATCAAGGCAATTTTCCTTGATAATTTAATGAAAAATGATTTCTTGGCTTTTTTTTTTTGCTCATGGATTTCAGGTAGTCCCATAATTTTTGAATCATCTCTCCTGGTTCTATTTTCCAGGTCAGTTTTTCCAATGAGATATTTCACATTATCTTCTATTTTTTGTATTCTTTTGGTTTTGTTTTGTAATTTCTTGCTGTCTCATAAAGTCATTAGTTTCCATCTGCTCCATTCTAATTTTTAAAGAACTATTTTCTTTAGTGAGCTTTTGAACCTCCTTTTTCGTTTGGCCAATTCTTCTTTTGAAAACATTCTTCTCCCCACTGACTTTTTGGACCTCTTTTATCATTTGAGTTACTCTATTTTTAAAGGTGTTATTTTCTTCAGTATTTTTTGGGGGTAACCTTTAGCAAACTGTTGACTCACTTTTTATGATTTAATTGCATTGCTCTTTAATCTCTTCCCAATTTTTCCTACACCTCTCTTACTTGAGCTTCAAAATTATTTTTGAATTCTTCTATGGCCTTTATTTTGGAGGTTTTGAATGTAGAAACCTTGATTTTTATGTCTTCCTCTGATGGTATGCTTTGTTCTTCCTCATCCAAAAGGATGGAAGAAAACACCTTTCACCAAGAAAATAACCTTTTATAGTCTTATTTTTTTCCCTTTTTTGGGCATTTCCTCAGACAATTACTTGACTTTTGAGTCCTTTGTCAAGTAGAGGATATACTCTAGGGACCAGTACATTCTCAGTTCCTCCAAGGAGGTACAATTAAGAGAGAGGAGCTTACTCCTCTCCTGGCCTGAGTTCTGATCTAGGAGCAATCACAAGTTTTTCTGCCCAGGATCTGTGAGTAGGATTCCCTCTCAAGAGGTTCCACCTCTCCAACAGCCAGTGCTCCTTCTCACCCCTGGGCCACCACTCAGAACTGAGACCCAGGCTGACTGCTCAATTCCCCCACGGTCTTTAGACTGAAGGCTTCAAAAGGGGATGCTGATGCCCTGATGGCTGTTGCTGCCCTGCGGTCAGGGCTAGGCATGGATGTTGCTCCCTTCTCATCTAGGTGAAAAAGTTTTCTCATTGACCTTTGAAGCGGTCTTTGGTGTTTGGGGGGTTGATAAAACTGAGAACCACAGCTGCTATCTATGATTCTGCATCCTGAAACCTGTTCCAGTCCTGTACAATCCCTACCCTGTGTGGCCAAGGCTGGACCGCGCACCACCCTCACCTGATGCGATAGACATTTCCCACCACCTTTTCAGGCTATCTTGGACTGTATATTTCTTTCACTCTGTTGTTTTGTGGCTTCTGTTGCTCTAGAATTTATTTAGAGTCATTTTTTACAGTTATTTTATAGGCGATGGGGGTAGAGCTAGAGCTGATCAGTCTTTCCACTCTGTCTTCTTGGTTTCGCCCTCCTTCCCCCCCACACCCCACCCCTGTTTCTTTCTTGTGGTTTCTCCCACTGGTTGTAATTGTTCTTTACAACATGATTAATGTGAAAATAAGTTTAATATGAATGTATATGTAGAGCCCATATCAGATTGCACACCACCTTGGGATGGGGAAGTGAAAATACGGAGAGAAAATGTGGAACTGAAAATCTTATGTAGGTGAAGGTTGAAAACTAAAAATGAATAAGTAAAAAATATAATCAATTTCATTCTGGTTGTGTTTGTCTTTATGCAATGATCACAATGTCCAGTGTCATCCAACTCTATTCTTGAGGCAAGTATTCATAATATCCAAGATATACTTTGACTTTGCTCATTTCTTATTTTGATCTATATTTTCCAGAATATTTTTTCTATCCTTCTATATTCTCACCTTTGCTTTTAAGTTGGCATTAAGTTGCATATTGATTTAATTTGGAAGATATTATCCAGTTCTTTATAGAATTTCTTTTTGTTCCTCGTACTCTGTGATCAATATTGGTAGGTGTCAGGAGATGCAGATATGAAGTGACAGAGGAGTACAAGTACTCAAATGATTACTAATAAAGTAGTTCATATCATAAACAGAAAACCATATGACTTTCTAGTTCTACCACAATGAGGGCATAAAAATGGTAGCTCAGTCATAGAGTGACATGCATTCCATTCAGAAGCCTTCTTGACAAAGAAAACATTGTTATTAAGAAAGCTTTCTAACCTTGCATACCTGAATTAGAGAAGTTTGCTAAAATGATTATTAGAAGAGCCTTGAATTTCTGGCATAAATGTAGCTGTCTAACCACTATTTGATGTATAGGAATTTCTTGGTACATAGGTAGGTAAACCAGTTGTCAGACATGGAGTAATTTATCTCAGTAAGTAGTTGACCTAATAATAGATAAATCCTTACAGTACTTAAGCTACAACTATACTTACATCAATCTTTTCTTCCCCAGTGTACATCATGAGTCTTGGAATACAAAATGACCAACTATCCTACGAAATGATACTTGCATATAGGAAATGATCAAAGTTTCTGTTTTATCTGCTTCTTCCATGAGAACCTATGATCCATCCTTCTATGGAATTGCAACTTTCTTTTATAGACAAGCTTCAATTATGAAAAGAATACTAAAAGTCATATGATTCAGTTTCTCCATTTTTACATTCCACTCACTAATCCCTGGATAAGGATATCTCTTTTTGAGTCACGACTTCTAGAAACATTACAAAACTTAATGTTATCTAAAGTGTTAATGGTAGAAACTTATTTTTTCTAAACAATGTTTAAAGAGTGCTTCTTTGTAAAGGTATTCTGCCCTATTCCTCACCTTTCTTTCACCACTACTGTATATACTAGTAAGGGGGCTTCCAGGACTGAGAATTATTTTGTATTCTGTTCTGTATTTTTTCTGGGTTGCTATAGTCAAAAAATATGCTACCAGGCAGTCAGACTTCTGGTGATAAGCCTCTCTGTATTTAGGTAGGATGACTCTCCAAGAGCAGACCTAATTGGTGGTTGGGATCTCATTTCGGAACTTGAGAAAAATGTGTCAGAGTTTAGCACAACCTCCAAGTACTACCATAATAAAGGATTTTGAGGGGGATTTTTTTTTTGCAAATATCATAGGTATTGTCATTCACCAATAAAACAATTTCCTTCTTTGTTTAATCTTGAAACTGCTTCCCCCCCCCCATTTAACTATGTGCTAATCCTGCTGCTATTAGAAAGGTCTAGTATTCTTGTACTTTCTACCTACACCTATAATCACTAAGTAGAACAGAAAATTAAAAGAACAGAAAAAAAATTTAACTATGCTAATGAACTAATTACTTAAAGAGTGCCTAGAGAGAGAATATTCATACAATGGAATTACTGAATTACAACAGTTGGACCTCCACGAAATTATTTCCATTGTGAGCTCTCATCTCCTGGTATATACACATAGTGAAATAATGAGAAAAAAGGGAAAGAAGATGGAGAGAAGGGAAATACAGGAGAGAATGGGGGTGATGGGAGAGGGAGAGGAAAAGGGAGAAAGAGGAGAGGGGAGGAAGGGTGAGAAGGAGATCACAATCAAAAGTAATTGAAACAATTTCACCTGCTCTTACACTCCATACATGTGGATGTACTGAAAGAAGTATAAGACCTGAGAGCATATTTCTTCTCCTCTGGTGAACAGGAAGAAGAGAAAAGAAGGAAGAAGGGGAAGCAGAGGTTGAGGGAGGGGTTCCAGGAAAAGAGGTAGCGTAACCTTGCGATTGTTGCTCATCTGTAACTCTACTTCTCCCATTCTCATTCACCCCCTCCCACCACTGACCCAACCCTTGAAGTCAGTCTTTATCTTCAAGCGACAAATACATCTTGCTGACTTTCTTTACTTACATGGCAGAGGTTGTTCACCCTGCAGACCTGCTGAAAAGAATTTAATTTCAATTTTAAACAATTTTCACATTATCTGTGATGTTACAATTTAAAAGTCACATAAGATGTGATTGTATTGTAGGTGGATGTAACCTTATTTCATAAGTTGTAATGATCAAAAAAAATGAAACTTGTTTTGAAAATAAATCATTAGGATGTAAGCATTCACATGACTATTCCATTCAAAGTAGTCATCTTGGGAAATTCTACTTATTCCAATACTGTTGTTTTTACTAGAAACATTTTTGGATATGCTTTCCCATCCATATATAGAGCCATTCATAGTACATATGAGAAAATCATTGTCCATTCTTGCATGTGTACCATGTTTTTTATATTTAAATAACTACCATATTAATTCATCAAATGAACATCAAAATGGTTTGATTTTTTCAAAAGTCAAATCCATGTTCTATCTATCCACACATGAATATGTTATTATTACCACTAAGCATAATAAAATGAAAATGCTGTAGGTACTGAAGACAATTATGTAATAGAATTCCTGGAAATATTGTGAGAAATGGGAATATTGTTGAATTAAGTTATAGCCTTTTAACATTACTACTTTTAAAGAGAAAAGCACTAATACTTTTATATATTAGCACTTTTACCATACCATACATATTGTGATGTTTCCTTTTAAAGGTAACATTTATGTATAATTATAATGTATATTTTATTGTAATTAAGTAGATAGCATGATATGATTTTCCCCTCCTCCTTCCACATTTTCATATGCCTTTTCATTATGTTCCATATGTTCCCAGAGTTTTATGCTGCTGTCTTATTGTAGCACATACATGAAATTGAGTTCTTGGGGGCTTGTATAATCTATTTCTATACTAGCAATCAACAAATAGGCATATACTACTACTGTTGCCATTACTTACAAGATTAGTGGTAATAGCAGTAGCAGTCATCATAGTTGGTAGGATTCACAAACTTTAAGGTTTTCCAAGTACTTTAAATATGTTAACTCATTTGGTTCACATAACAGTATTGGAAGATAGGTGCTATTATCCCCATTTAGAGATGAGAAAATGGAAGCAGACAGAAAATAAGCAGCATGTCCAGGGTCACATAGCTAGTAAATGTCTGAGGCAGGATTTTAACTCAGTTTTTCCCCACTTCAAATCTTACATCATATAGACTTATGGGACTTCACATTCTTACAACAAATTAAATAACAAGACAAAAGGAAATTATGACTAAATGGAAGGGTAGCCCTTCTGAGAGTGACAAATAAAGAGCTCGGTGAAGTGTAATTTGTCATTTGCCTAAAGGCAACAAAAATGTAATATCATGAAATATTTGGTCATTTCATTGCAGAGCTCAAGATAATCACATATAAAAGATTATCACAAACTAAAACGTTCACAAATACCTGTTGTAGAAGATATAGAGTTAGAAAAATTCTATGAAGAAGATGATAAAAGCAAGAACTTCAATTCATTTGTGACTGAAAAAACTGGAAATGGTGAAATATATTCTGGAAAATGTTTTTCAGGAGCCAACAAATGAGAAAAAACAAAAGCTACACAGGAAGATGTTCTTCATTAATGAAGTTACGAAGTACAGTACATAGCAAACATTTAGTGAAACACAAAATATAAAACTGGTCATAGTCTAACAGGCAACAAGTAATTGCTAAGGTGGGGATTGTTTTTAATTAACTCTTTTTGTATAGTAAAACTATCAATTTGTGATTGGAAAAACTAGCCTGATTTACTTAAAAGAAATTTTGATGCCAAATAAGAAATGGAGAAAAGAACAGATATCAATATAGAATGTAAACCTTTCTTAAGGAAATCTGACCAGTGCAAACGAATCACCAAATGCTGAGAAAGCAGAAGTGGATTCAAATATAAAGTCATTTATTTTGTTTTATGGAAGAGTATGGTCTAAGATTATGACATATCTTCTCATGAAATATCGAGAGATAGTACCATAAAAAGCCATGTTTGTACTTATTGGTGAGAGATTGAAGTAAGCCAGATGTCAAGAGAACATTTAAAAATCAAACTGGAAGGAAGACAAGAACCAGATAAAACCTTAAAATGTCTTCCAAGATAATCTTCCAAGATAAATTCCAAGACAAACTATTCTCACCATCAATAATAGCATAGTATATACTTGGACTCTAGCATCATAATCCTTTGTCAGTTTCACAATCAAGTAGAAATGAATGTCAAGACAACACAAATAGGAAGAAATGGTTGTGCTAAAGGTACAAAATTTTGAGGATATTGAGGGATAAGTTCTCTAGATATCTGAAGGAGAGCAGTATAAATGTTTATGAAAAATCATACACTTCCTTGCTTTTGGAGAAAATAAATTTATTTAATATTTAACTATTGAACCATAAACTGACTTTCTCATTTCTGTGAAATATTTAGGAACATAATGTTTAACCATACTGAGAGCCTACTTGATAAATTTATGAAAAAACACCTGGCATGATTTTACCAACAATATTCTCTGGCAAACCACATCTTTATTCCCATTCAATTGTCTGAAAAGAACAGAAAATATAATTGTCCAATATTGAAGATTATAAAAGAAGTATTTAAATCAGTAAAGCAAAATGGCACCTTAAAAGTTTCACCCTACCAAGGAATCTCCCAAGTACATGTTATATCATACTAGATTTCTTGAAAGTTATAACATCATAAGTAACTTCGTTCAACGATTTTTTTATTATAAATATCAAATTGATCAAGGAGGTCTTATCAACAAAAGTTTCAGTTTTCATATAGCCTTCGAACCCATGATGCATAGTATGTAGTCAAAATTAAGGTGATTCCCTATATATGGTATTCTGAGCTATTTTTAACTCAAGTCAATTGAGTGGTTCAGTTTTTGGACTAGAATAAAATGAATCACCTATGGACAGTTTAACATTTAACAAAAGAAAGCTAACAACAATGAAATGTAAAGGATATTCAACAAGGGTAAAGGACTGATTCCATTGGGTACAACTGTTTTGCCTCTGCACTTGGCACAATGGTAAATATTGTGATTGGTACATGTGTATCAAACTTCGGGACCCACTAACTTATTGCATTAGGTTTTTGTGCTTAGATGATAAGGAAGCTATGTAAGTTAACTGGGGTCTTAATACTGACTATTTAAATCCTTAAATAATAACATCCTTATTGCCTTTAAAGGAAAAACTAGCCCAGTCTATATGTCAGGAATTTTAGTAGATAATTTTCCAGTAATAAATGGTGAGTTTCTCCATACATAATTATTTATGGATAACACTGTAGTATTTACATCAAGTGCCTAAACACTGTCTCATCTCCCAAATAAGAGATATAATTACTGAAAAGAAGTTCAATCTAACTATCTACATGGAAGATATCCCATAGATAAAGAATTCCTATTGTCCAGATTATGATATGTGCTAGAATAATTATAGCTAGTACTTACATAGTATTTTAAGATTTGCAATGTACTTCAGAAACATTAACTTATTTGATTCTCACAGTAATCCAAGGAGGTAAGCACTGTAATTATACCTATTTCATAGGTAAAGAAACTGAAGCAGTCACTGATCATAGTTAGCAAGTATTTAAGGTGTTATTTGAACTCAGGTCTTTCTGTTTCTAGGTTCAACCCTCAGGGGTGGGGAACCTATGGCCTTGAGGCCACATGTGGCCTTCTAAGTCATTGGCTGTAGCCTTTGGACTAAGTCAAAGTTTTACAAACAAAATCCTTTTGTTAAGTGGATTTGTTTTATGAAGTTTGGATTTAGTCAGAAGGCCATACTTGAAAATGTAGAGGGTGACCTGTGGCCTCGAGGCCACAAGTTCCTCACCCCTGTCTATATACTGTATCTGCTAGCTATAAAACTGACTCATCAATATATTTATCTTAATAGGATTGACATGGCAGTATGGACAAGGCAGATGGACAAGGAAATGGTTATTGAAATGAATGGGAAGTAGAGAATTTACCAGATTGCCTTTAGGAAATTGCCCAGTGCCTTTAATGACCCTATATTGCTCCTTAAAATCAAGCCCCATCTTTTAATTATGAATTTTCTTTCAAAGATGACATGACCATGGCTCATAGAATAAAATGGTTAAGAACTAAGTTGTGGATCAGCAAATATCAGTGGAGAAGGATACAGTGGACATAAACTAGTTGTAATATACTCCCAACTTTGAATTCTACAGAAAAAAAACCCTAATAAATATTGTCAGAAAAGTGTGTCTAGAAAAGGAGATGGAGCTGATAAAGTAGAATAAAGAAGGATGGATAAACAAGCAGCTTGCTCCACTGTCAGTGATCAATAACAAGAAATTGGATACATGAAGTTCCTCATCAAACTGAGTGGATTCCATGAAGAGAACCTATGGGAAGACAAAGTCAAGAGGAACACAGAAAGAAGAGGTGTGGTTTAGCTTCCATCTACACAGTTGGTGATAGTACCCACTCTCATTACACATCAGATCTACAAAAACATTGGCATTGTTCGCAGCTTCTCCTGTCCTAGAAATTTCAAAAAGAAAATTCTCTCACCATCACATATTTAGCTGAAATGGAATTACAGGTGATCAGATGGCAGCTTTTGGTTTATAGAAAGCCAAGGAATGGCATAGTCTTCATAGTTTTGTTTAATTGATTTTGGCTGGAATTTTTGGCAACTTATTTGCTTGGCATGCGAATAAAAAAATAAAACAATAAATATTTTTTAAAGTAATTCTCTCCATTGAATAACATTCATTCAGCTTCAGTGGAATACATCTGGTTATAGATTTGACAGATGTATATTACCACGATAGCACCAATGAACTTATTTAATGACACATTTCCCCTGTAGCTATTTTTCATTTTTGCAGCATTTATTCTTAGCTTATTGAAACTTTTTGAACAGTATTTGATACTCTAACAGTAAGTGTCTATAAATTCACCATCACAGAACATACAGGAGTGTGAGGTTAGGAAATGTTCACAGAATCAAAGACTCTGAGAATTGGGTGAAACTTCTGAGGTCACAAAGTCTAACACGTATAGGGAAGAGTCCCTCTAAGACATACTTGACAAAATGGTTGTCCAATGTTTTCTGAGAGACTTCCAGGGAGGATAATTCACTGCTTCCAGAGCTATCCCAATTTGGATAGCTCTAATTGCTACAAATATTTTTTTTATATCAAGTTTTACAACTTCACCCACAACTACTAATGAAGCTAGGTAGTGTAGCTGCTGGAGTCCTGGACTAGAGTTAGGAAGTCCTGTGTTTCAAATCCATCCTTAGACACTTCCAAACTATGCAAGTTACTGAACCTCTGTCTGCCTCAATTTCCTCAAATGGATAATAGCACTTAGCTGCCAGGGTTGTTGTGAGGATTAATTTGGATATTTGTAAAGTGATTGGCACAAGTGCCTAATATATAAGAGGTGTTTAACAAATGCTTGTTTCCTTCCTTCCTTCCTAGTTCTCATCTTGGAGGCTAAGCTGAATGAATTTAATTCCTGTTCCATAGGATAGTCCTTGAAATACTTAAGAACAACTCAATAAGTTTTCTTATCTTTTGTCTAAGCATGTCAAGTTTCTTCACTCTATTCTCATATGCCTAATCTTGATTACCCTAGTCATCTTCCATCTTTCTCATTTTTCAATGTCCTTTGAATGTACCCAGAATTGGAGACAACATCCTAGACATGATCTGATGAGGTCGGAGTATCACTTTCCCTGCTTCTGGACCCTGTAGCTCTTTTAATGGAGCCCATTGTTTTAAGGCTGATATATCTTACTGTTGACTTGCATTAAACTTGAAGTCTCCTAAAACTTTCATATGGTTTTTTGATAAGCTGCTATTCAGGCATGCTTGTTCTATATATTTATGATGTTGAATTTTTGAACCTAAGTATAGAATTTTACACTCATTCCTATTAAATTCCACCTTAATTGAGTTCAATCCACCATTCTAGCCTCACTCTAATTTGAAATCCTTGAATATTTCATCCATTATGTCAGAAATACCTCCAGTCTATCAATGAATGTCTATTAATCATCTCCTCTGTTCCAGTAACTGTAGTAAGGTTGAGGATACAAAGAAAGCTAAAAGACAGTCCTTGATTTCAAGGAACTCAAATTCTAATGGGGGAAACAATATAGAAACAATTATCTGCAAAACAAGCCATGTACAAGATAAATTTAAAAAAAATTAACAAAGGGAAAGCACAAGAATTAAGGGAGATTAGCAAATGTTTCTTGAGGAAGATAATATTTTTGACTGGGACATGAAGGAAGATATGGAAGTCAGGAAGCAGAGAGGAAGAGGGGCAGTAAGGTAAAATTCTCTCAATCAGGAAATGGAGTATCTTGTACAAAGAACAGCAAGGAGGTCAGTGTCACTTGACTGAAGTGAACAAGGAAGTATGGAGGTAGGATTGTAAAATGTGAAAGTATTGAAATGGTGAGAGGGGATATCATGAAGGACTATTAATGATAAGGAGAAGATTTTATATTTCATTCAGGAGGTGAGAAAGAGCCATAAGGGTTTATTGAGTAAAACAGTGACATGCTCAGACTTGCCCTCTAGAAAGATTAGTTCACCAGCTGAGTAGAGAATGGACTGGAAGGGGGAGGGTCTTGTGGAAGGGAAAGTAACCAGACTATTGCAATAGTCCAGATGTGAGGTGGTAAGGGTCTGTACCTGTCATAGCTGTGTTAGAAGAGGAAAAGTGGGTTTATACAAGAGTTGCTGAAAGCCTAGGTGACTGGGACGATAGAAATACTATAAACAGTCATAAAGAAGCTAGGAAGAGGGTACAATTTGCGGAGATAGATGATGAATTTAGTTTTGGACATTCTGAGTTTAAGGAATAGGCAGTTGGATATATGAAACTAGAGGTCATTAGAGATTGTGCCTGGACAAGAAAACTGGAGAATAATCAATATAAAGATGATAATTGAAACCAAGGGAGTTAATGAGATTACCAAATGATACAACATAGAGAGAAAAGATGTCCTAGAATAGAGCCTGTGAGACAGCAGCACACCTAGTGGATGTGGCCTGGATAAAGATCCAGCAAAGCCAACTGAGATAGATAGTAGGAGAACCAGGAGGAAGTAGTATCATGAAAACCTAGAGAAAAGAGAGCATCAAGGAGAAGAGGATAATAACCAACTGTGTCAAAGACTTCCGAGAGGTCATGAAAACTGAGAAAAGACTACTGGATTTGGCAATTAAGAGGTAGAAGTGTTGGTTAAATGATGAAGTGAGGTGACAGATTATAGATAGTTAGGAGAACAAGAGAAAAAAAAACAGAAGCATCAATTGCTGATAGTCTTTTTAAGGAAATTCCCCACAAAATGGAAAAGAGATCATAAGATTATAGCTAGCAAGACAGATGAATAGATTGATGACAGTTTTTTGAAGATGAGGGAAAGAGAGAGAGAGTTCTGCTTTAGGACCATAGACAAGCATACCATCTTTGATTTTATTCAAATCAGTGAAAAATGCTAACCCTCATGGGGTCAAAATCATATGGCAATCCAAGGCATGACTTAGAGACCTTTTTACAAGCTTACATTGAACAATCAATGATTCCTTTTTGAGTCTCAGCGCACACTCCATTCTGATTTGTACTATTGTTGAGACTACATGTGAAACATTTACTAAAATTGAGGTAAATTGTATCTAGGGCATTTTCCTGAGCTATCAACTAGCCATATTGAAAAGGGAAATGAGGTCAACACGTCGTGTAAGTACTGTATGGCCTCTTCTTGATGAAGTTATGATGGATCTTGACGATCATTGCTTCCTTTTCTAGATATAACAGGTACATGGGATAGCTATTCATACTTTCATATCCCATACTTCTCACAGATATATATATATCTGTGAGAAGTATGGGAGATATATATATATATATATATATATATATATATATATATATATGAATACTTATTTACTCTCTGGACAGTCTTGCTCACCCCAACCTTATCTCATACTTACAGGTTTTGTTTCCCATCAGAGGATCACCATTATTATATGGTTACAATCAAACATTCTCAGAGCGAGTCCTAAGAGTAGCTCAGAGTAACTGTATTGTTCAGTGAATACAAGTTCCCTATTCACCTCTGCAGTTTTTGAGCCCCTACCAATATGTATTAATTTACACAAAGCCAGACACTCACAGTGATGATATTTATATTGAAATCACAATAATCTACTTAGTAATTAAATATATGTATACATATATGCATATTGTATATATGTGCATGTAATTAAAAAACAGAAATAATAAACACATAATAATCCACACTATTCCAAACAATGTCCTTGGTGTCTGTGAGGAAGAAGAGGAATGCACAGAAACCAGAAAAGAAAACCCATGAGTTTAGGAAAAAAAAATCATTTACTTAGAGTAACTTATAGTTTGAAATTGTAAACTTCATTGTCTACTTTTTGTCACTAGGACTGTCCATACAAGTTCTAATGAAGCTTCTGTGGTGAAAAGATGCCTCTACTGCTGAGATGAGTTGATTGATTTTGTATGTGACTAACATTATCATTGGGCATGTTGTCTGACCCAGTGTAGTCAATCTGCTTTGTGACTTCTCTGATTCTGTCTTCAAGATGTTCAATTACTTATCTGGGCTTAATCCTCAACAGCTATTCTAATATCTGTCACTTTCATCTTCATGTTTAGGTGATACAACTCTGAAGTTTATCCTTTCATCTCTCTTATGTTTATAGGTCCAGTCTCTAGGGAATCTCTGCCAAAGATCCCATCTTAGCTTATGGTTAATAACCAAATTCTAATTTTCTGTCTAAAATCAGGTAAATTATATTTTCCCATAAATATTTAAGCATTTTAGTATCTATATTTCCCTAGTAAATAACTCAAAAGTCTTCAAATTTATTCATATATGTATTTGTATATACATACATATACACATATACCACTTAAGCACTAGGATTCTTCTGCTTGTAACATTTAAAATTGAGCAACTGCTGTCTCAGAACCATGATTCAAATTAACTGCTTTTCTTAGAACTATGCCCCAGACAAATGAACTGTCACAGTAGACTTAAGTGAATAACTGCTTCTCTCAGAAATATGTTTATGCTCCAGACAAGTCAACAGTCCTTTCCTTACAAAGAAATTTCTTAGCCATCTCTTTTATAATACATTCTATAATTTTTCCAGAAACCAGAATCAAACTCAGTAGTGTATAGTTTTGTAGATTCTATTTTTACCTACTCCCCCTTTTCAAAATTAGGACATTTTTTTTCCTTCTCAGGTCCTGAAATACTTCTCACAGGTATTTTATTTGATCTTTCAAATAAAACTGACAGAGGCTTAGCAATACATCTCTCAGTGACTGAGGATGAAGTTCATTTGGGCTTGTGACTTGAACTAATTAAGGGAACCTAGGTAATATTTAGTTTTGCCTTTACTTATCTTTGGTATCAGCATCTTGTTAGTCATTTCGTGTTGTCTTTCTAGTCCAAACATAATTCCCTTTGAGGGAGAAGAATAAGCACAATTAATAGCCCAACTTTGTGTCTCCAATATCCTTTATGTTTCATCTATTTCAAGCAGTATTGTATCTCATTCCTTCTTTGATCATCCTTTTTTCCTCAACATTACTTTTTAAAAAATCCTTTTTATTGGTCTTAGCTTTCCCCACCATCCTCAGCTCATTTGGAGTTTTAGCAGTCCTGATACTATTCTTACAGGTTACTTGATTCGTTTGTATTCATCTTTTGTTATCTGCCCTAGCTTCCATCATTAATACATGTCTAAAAAAATCCAAGTTGGCTGATGAGTTCCCTATACTCCCACATTGGTCTCTCTAAATATATTCTCTTTTTTTCTCTTCTGCAGAATTATTTCTCTTTGCAGAATTCTTTCTCTTCATCCCTGAGAGCTTCCCATCCCTTTTTGGACTAAAATTCTTGTAGAATTTTGTCTGTGTGACCCTATCTAGGCTTTCTCTGAATCCTTTGAAATCTTTCTTAAAGTCTATGATGTTAGAAGACACTCATCTTTTCTCTCCTCTAATATGGTTAATAAGATATAGTGATCACATACTCTCTACACTCCTTTCTCAGACAGAAGGTAGGGGTGGAACTGAGGATAAAAAAGTGTGGGTAGAGAATAAAGTTTTACATATTAATAGCTAGAAAACTGATAAGCTTCTTAAGTATACTTCTTAATACAAAAGGACCTCTATGAACCTATAGTACCAGTTGTCAATCTTTACATATGTCCACTGTGTTAATCCCTATTTGGCCACTTAATAATAGTTGTATTCACAGATCTGGTATATTTGTAAAAGGCTTTGTCTATCTTAGCTTAATATTCCACAGACCCTAACTTTATAGGGCAACTGAGAATCAATCTGTAAAGCTCAGGGTGAATTCTTTTAATATTCCTGTCAGGATTATCATCAACATCAAAATTTAGATAATGGTAAAATTTATACGGAAATATGAAACATAAGGATTGTTTTTCCATTGGATGATCTTGTAATAAACCACACAGTTCAGATTAACTAGATGGGAGGCTCTGCCTCTGTCCCTTGAATCCATGGATTCACTTATCTATTGAGTCTCCCATCATTTCCACCCCAGAAACTGGCTCCTTAGCTTCACTAACACTCCACATTCTTCATGGAAGGAATTTAACCATAATTTGACAATAAGGCCAGGATAAACAATCAAACTCAGTCATAAAAACATAGAAGTATGGAAATGGAGAGATCTTTGAAATCCTTTGATCTAACTTCCTGGGATCAGACTGTGTCCTCTCCTGCAAAGTTGGGTGGGTTGGCTAGGCCAAGATCAGGACTTTTTATTTATTAGATTGCTGGCTTACTACTGAGCTACTTGAAACTTAGCATTAGTGCCGGTGGTTCAGGCACTTCATCCATGGAGGATGTTGGGAAAGGTCGTTCCTGATCGGCAATGAAAGGTTTGTGTTACCTGTATGTGTAATCTTTTATCTTTTTCTGAGTAGTCTGATGGTTCCCACAGAAATAGTTAGGTCTTGGTAGTTTATCTTTAAAGATGCCCATTGACTTTGTGAAGAGTTCTAAAGATCCATTGATCTATTCCTTGTCCCTTCTGTACTGTACCATTCATTATTTGATTCTGCTCTTTTCATCCTTTGATTCTGTTTCCTCATGGTTATAAAACATTTTGCTTTATTCAACCATATTGAAATGTTCTTGCTACCTATCTTCTTATTGGAGCTATTTCAATGAGTATCTTTGATTTGGACATTTATATGAGTCAAACAAATATGCCTTCATCTTGGATTTAGCAGAGTAACAGAAGCCATTTCTTCAAGAGAATCAGTTCAGAAGCCTTTTGACAAAGGTGGTTAAGTAATTTCTGTTCCCAGTGATGAGAACTCAAGGATGTAAATGAGAGTCTATTCCCTTGCTAGATAGGCCTGTTAGTTCCTACCTGTGAACTTACAAATGAGGAAACTAAAACCCAACCAAGGAAATTATGTGACTTGCCCATAAAAGTAGAGAGAGAATGTGAAGATATAAAACTAGATTTCCGATTTTTTACCTTCCACACTACTCCTCTTTTAATGATACCACATTGCTTCCCAATGTGAATGAAGAAATATGCAACCATAAACACACTTCCCCACAGATCGATTTTGATGCTGCTGCTTAGAAAACTGAGTTTATCGGACTTTCAGAGAATTTGGCTAATTTTTAAAGCTGCCCTATCAGCTTAGACTTCCTTATGATGATATTCCCCGTGATGATAACTTCTCTAGCACAGAACAATTCATCTGGGTAGTCAGAGTGGTTAGACCAGGGCCAAAGTTGAAAAAGGAAATTTTGAGAACTTGTTGATAGGTCCCTCTTGCTTCATTTTTCTCTAGCTTCATTATGCTTTCATCATGAGTATAGGGAAATGTTGCAGCTGGAAACACATGAGAGGTTAGGTCACTCTCTTGCATGTTAAGAATGCCCCATGATTCTCTCTTTAGAGACCAGTTGGTTTAAAGTTCCCCTAGAATATGTTGGCTATGCCCTATTGATTATTCATTGGATCTATAAAAATGGTTATGAAAACAATAGCTTCTGTGTGCATGCGAAATGCAGTAATATAAGGAAAAGAAAACTTACAATACTTATTGCCCTGCAGTCATATCTAAATACTTCTCAAGTAACCACATATCTTCCCTTCATGTCCCTCATCACATAAGAGTGAAACCCAAAGAAGGGAATCACATCCAAAGAGATCACTCTGTTAACAAACAATCCTTTATGTAAACCTGGAGGAGGAGGTTAGAATTTAATTACACATCACTATCTACAGAACTCTTAGCATTTCTCTAGTAAAGTCAAAATGTCAAAATAAATTCTGCATAAGGTCATCTAATATCCTTAGTTTAGAAAGGGAGCACAACTCTGAAAACTAAAGAACCTACAGGAGAAATATTTGGCTTTGAGGAAAAGGGACAGGTGTTTATTAAGCATTTACTATGTGCCAGACACTATACAGAGCATTTAACAAATATTTCCTCAGTTGATCTGCACAACAACCTTGGAGGTAGGTGCTATTATCATTCCCATTTATAGCTAAGTAAACAGAAATGCAAAGAGGTTGAGTGATTTGCCCAAACTTACACAGATTAATAAGTACCCCAAACTGGCTATGTATTCAGACCTTCCTGACTCTGGGCCCAATGTTCTATCCATTGCTCCACCTGGCTGCCTCTAGTATTTTCAAGGCTCTGGAGTTCATATACTTTCATAGGTTTATAGATTTAGAGCTGGAAAGAACCTTAGAAGTCATGTAGTATAAGCCTTTCATTTGTAGACAAGGACACAATCACAAATAAGTAAAGTGACTTGTAGGATTTGAACTCAGGTCATTTGACTACAGGCCTATCACTCTTACCATTGCAACACAATCTCTGTGGCTAAATTCAGCTATTGTTATTGCTGTTGTTTGTACTTCATTCTTGAAGAGGATTGATGACATCATGGTGTGAGGTCTTGACTGGTGTATGAATTAGATTTAAGTGCAGAAGATTTGTATAAAGTTGTCAGTCTCACTTTCTCCTCCAGAGTCAATGAAGTCTAATAGTAAGACAAAACTTAAGGCGCCTAGAGACAGCTCAGGATGCAATGGATGACTTTGGCCTCTCTAAATTAAAGTCTTTCCCAGGCCTCAGTTAAAGGGGTTGATTAGAAAGCAATAAAAGAGTGAAGAGAGAAAAAGTAGGATAAAAAGCAAAATAGAGTGTGCCATGTGTGGCATTTGCAAAGTACCTAAGGTGTTAAGGGCTTGACCAATTTCATTGAACAGCTTGCTGATGATTTCAAAAGGTTGTCATGACATGCTTCACAAGACTGTTTCCTCATCTATAACAGCCCAGAAGTTCCACGTTCCTACTGTCTTCTAGATCTTCTCTTATCCCATCGACATTCTCTGAGTAGAGATTTGCTGTCACTTTTGATTTTTTCCTCCCAAGTGTCTATCACATAACTGGCTCATAGTATTCATATTTATGGAATACTGTTAAAACTCTTTGTTAAATGGATATATTTTTGTAGTACAAAAGGAATATTGGCTATTACATCAGAAGACTGAGTTTCAAATCTTGTCTCTGATGTTTTCAACTTTTGTAAATCTGAGCAAATCAATTAATCTTTCTGGACCTCAGTTTCCTCATTTGTAAGAAGAGAACATTGAACTAGATCAGGGGTTTTTAACTTGGGGTCTGTGAAATTGATGGAACTTAACACCCTATGATTGTGTGGGACCAGTTAGAACTGGTAAGAGTCGGAGATCTCTACTCTCATCAGTATCTTAAGAGCTCTTCAAACTTCTAGCCACTTGCTATACTGGAGACATTAGGGAATTTTCCTTTTGGCTAACATCTAGGACTCTGTCTCTTGGTTGAGCTCAGCTACTTTGCTCCAAATGAGAGAGTTTCTTCACTCTTTACTGTCTGGTATATATTCTTTTCTGCATACTTTCTCTGATGTCTATTTTGCCACTGACTTGGAAAAATGGGTTTCTTGGGCTAAGTACTATGTATGTTCATTCTGGAACTGGGATTTGGTGGGAAAAGGGTGAATCCTTGCATATGGAACTTTGGGCCCTCTTTTCCCACCAAGTGTCTTAGTGAAAGGAGTTGGATTGAACCTGAAAATCATATTCCCTAAACTAATAATATTTAAGGGAACAAATAGATATGATCCTAGTCTGGTATCTTCTCTCTCTGAGGAGAGTAGAATGTCCTCTGGTCCTAGTTTCTTACTTCTTCTTCTGGTCATAATTAAAATTTCCTCTGGAAAAAGTGAGAGGGGGAAGGCCACAGATTTCTTTTTTTAAAATTAATTTGTTTTCAATTTTCTACAATCACTTACATATATCTTAGATTTTTCCCCCTCCCTCCCTCTCCCCTTCCTCCCAAAGATGGTATGCCATCTTATATATGTTCTACACTACATTTTTATTAAATACATTTTCACTTTAGTCATGTTGCATAGAAGAATTAAAATGAATGGGAGAAACCATAAAACAAAACAAAACAAAACACAAGAGACAATGGTCTGCTTCATTCTGTGATCCAGTTCCATAGTTCTTTCTCTGGATGTGGAAGACATTTTGCCTTAAAAGTCCATTGGGAATTTTTTAGGTCCTTCCATTGCTGTGAAGGGCTAAGTCTACCAGAAAAATTCCTCGCACACTGTAGTTGTTGCTGTGTAGAAAGTTCTCCTGGTTCTGCTCCCATCACTCAGCTTTAGTTCACATAAGTCCTTCCGGGCCTCTGTGAAGTCTTCCTGTTCATCATTTCTTATAGCACAATAATATTCCATTACATTCATATACCACAACTTGTTCAACCATTTCCCAATTGATAGGCATCCCCTTGATTTCCAGTGCTTGGCCACCACAAAGACAGCTGCTATCAATACTTTGGTATATGTGGGATGCTTTCCAATTTTTATGATCTCTTTGGGATATAGTCCTAGAAGCAGTATTGCTGGGTCAAAGGGTATGCACATTTTTGTAGCCTTTTGGGCATAGCTCTAAATTGCTCTCCAGAATGATTGGATCAGCTCACAGCTCCACCAAAAATGAGTTAATGTTCCAACTCTCCCACATCTTCTCCAGCATTTATCATCTTCCTGTTTTGTCATGTTAGCCAATCTGTTCTATGTGATGTGGTACCTCAGAGTTCTTTTGATTTGCCTCTCCCTAATCAATAGTGAGTTAGAGTATTTTTTCATATAACCATAGATAGCTTTAATTTCTTCCTCAGAAGGCCATAGATTTCTAGTCTCCCTTCCCTTCAAGCTATCTAACAACATCCTCATGCTACCTCTTAAGAATAGCTTTCAAAACACCTGGGCCACACTATACTGAAGCTAAAAGTGTAGCAAATAGACTGATGAAATTGAAACCCTTCCTCTAACTCCAAGTCTACCCAGCCACTTCACACAGGTGCAGGGCACCGAGCTTCACCAATAAAGAGAGAGTGTCATACCAATTGTTTTTTTTTTTTGGACTAGGGTTTCCTTTTGATAACAATTTCAATGTAATTATATTTGTATTCTTATGGTTTTTATGATATTCTGATAACAGGGATCTATCAGCTTCATCAGACTTCCAAAAGGAAGGAAGGAAAGAAAGGAAGGAATGAAGGGAAGAAGGAAGGAAAAAAAGTAGAAGGAAGGACTTATGTATCTACTATGTGCCAAACACTGTACTGAGTCCTTTAAAAATATTATACTATATGATCTTTATAACAATCCTAGAAGATAGGTATTACTATCATTTCCATCTTACAGTCGAAGAACCTGAGGCAGACACAGGTAAGTGACCTTCCTACGGTCACTTATAAAGCTAGTATCAGAAGGGTTTATGACAAAAAAGGTTAAGAAGCCCTAGACTAGATGGTCTCTGAGATTTTTTCCAGGTTTAATTCTTTAATCTTATTTACTGAATGACCTTACAGAGACACCCCACATTCAAAACTGTGTTCCCTTTTCTATCCTTCCATGGACCTTCTCAATTCAGAGCAACCTAGAGAGACCATCATTCTCAGCACAGATGATAGTGAAAAGCAAGCTTTGACTATCTGGTGGTAATCAGCCAGGGACTAATTCCTTGTCTTCCCCTAGCACATAGTGGTTGGCATGTATTTTCCTGCCTGTCTTCCCTCCCTTGTTTCCCCCTCCCACCTCTAACACCTGAATGGCATGGCATGCTCTGTCTCCAAATGTCAAGTTTCTCAGAGCAATTATGTTATTCAACTGCTAGCACTAATTAGGTGATTAGGCAATTAGAAGAAATCCTGAGGTTTCAGCAGTTTTATTCCTTAATCTGTCCTTGATGTCAGTGGCTGTGTAGCCTTGTATAGAGGTCTCTGTCCAACACAGAACAGTTTCTGGTGGTCCTTGTCATTCCAGGGTCTATCACCTTTGAGATCAGATTCAGTGGCAGTCCCCTCTAACGAGCACACGTTGTGGAATCTAACAAGCCCAGGGCAGCAGTACAGAGTTAGAGCTGTAAACCTTTTCCACTGAGAAATCCTCACTAGTGTTTCTTGTCTTGGAAAAAGCCTTAGCTTCAGAGAAAATCCCCTGATCCCAAGGCTGCTACCTAAGCCTGCAAATTGGTGCTGTCTCCAGGACCACTGGACATTGTTTTCAAAGAGAAGGAGGGAGAAAGGAATGCATGTGGTGAAAATGAAAGCACCAAAGAAAACAACAGGGCATAGCAGATATTTTCAGGCACCACATCTGGGGCATCCCAGCCAAGTGAACATTTCCCAGGGTTGACTCATCAGTGTTTTCGAAACTGTGGCCAAAAATAAATCAATCCAGCAATTCAATTGCATGAGCAAATGTTGGAAACATTTGATCACATTAAGCATCAAGGAAAATATGGTGGTAGGTTTTTATTTTCTTTAAAAAAATAAATACCTTAATTTGTATTCCATGTTGTTTCTGAAAATTGAAACAAAACCATAATAATAATAACTTCCTATCTATCTAGTTCTCTAAGTCTGACAATGCAACCTTCCCAACTAAGGGTAAAAACTATGTCACCATTCATCCACAAATACCCTTCCTCCTTAATTCCTTCTCCTCCAAGTCAAGACAAGCATTGACAAATTTGCTTAAACAACTGCATTTAGATCTAGGAGGGATCTTAGAGACCATCTAACCCAACTTCTTCATTTTTCACATGAGAAAATGGAGGCATTCAGAGAAACTAAGTAAAGGTCACATACATAGTAACTAGCAGAACTGAAACCAACAAAACCATGAATGGATCTGAAGGTATTTGTAGTATATTGATAATAGAAACTGGGATTATGATAGAAATTCTAGCTAAGAGAAAGGATGGTAACACAGAAAAACTAAAAATTAAACCAGACATGTCAAATCAACAAGGAATTATGAAACATGTGCGATGTACTTCATACTATAAGGGTGTTTGTGATGACCCTCTGTAAGGGGAGATGAGATCTAGGTCTGTATGGAGTTGCAGAAGCCAACTAGTTAAATCCTTCCTTTTATGGTTGGGAAACAGACCTAGAAAGGTTATATTTAATTTTAATCCAAAGATCCTTACCAAAGCAAAATGAATTGAACATTCCATCACTATTTTATTCACCTTATAGCCTACCTCTCAGAAGCAGTATTCTCTTCTTTTCCTAGCATAGTTAATACCAGAAATAAAACAAAACACATTAAAATTCTTCTTTTGGGTAGTTCTTGGCGTTACCCAAAATTATTCATTCTAAGTTTTTAACATTCCTTACACTATTTTTGAAGGACTGTTCCATAATTTGGCATTAATCCTCTTGATCTTTTATACTGGTCATTTACAAATCCAAAATCTAAAAATTTCAGTCAATTGTGATGTTCCCTGTGAATCTACATTCAACAACTTCTCTTTTTCCTCTTCAGTGGAATTGATTGTCTTTAGGTCACCAAATTTCAATAAGAACTTCTCCCTGGGCGTACTTCTCCTATAGAATTTTAGTCCATAGAATCCCACTTATTGTTTTCCTGGAACACTATGAAATATCTTTGAAATTCTAGGATGTATGCCATGTTATACCCCTATTTCCTCTCCTTCTTCCCCCTAACATTGCCATAATTTTCATTGCATCAATTTATTTATTTACTTATTTTTGTTGCTAGGAATTATATTACAGAAATTCAGGATTTCCAACTGGGAATGGACCACAATGACTATCTATTCCAAATTTAAAAAAAAAAAAAAAGATTATTCTCTAAGCTATACCTGACAAGTAGTCATCTAGATTTTGCTTGGGGTACTTCAGCAAGAGGCTCTTGAGTTAGCTTCTTCCAGTTTTCATGGTTTTATTCATTAGTGGGTTCCTCCTTACATTAAACCTAAATTTGCTTAGTTGTAACTGTTACTCATTGCTACTGTTGATGTTGTCCAGAAAATAACAAGAACGAAAACTACCCTCTCCCCCAAACTTCTACTCATTTTTCTGGGGCAAACAGGAAAAAAAAAAGCTTAATCTTTCTTCTCTGTAATTTTCCCTCAAATATTTGAAGACAACTATCTAAGACTTTTCCAGACAACCCAGAATCAGTTTTTTCAAAAGGTCTTCATGTTGAATGAGTTCTAGGCTTTATATCACCCTGTCTACTCTCCTGCCACAACTCTTTCAAGTTGATCACTACTGGAAATGATGCTTCAGATGTGGCCTGAATGGGACAGGTAACAACAGGACTGGGAACAAGTCCTAAGGCATGAATGCTGCACCATTCATTGGTGCTGCCTAATATCCCACTTACTTGCTGGGCTACCATGGCACAATTTTGACTCTTTTGTTTTTAATATATATATATATATATATATATATATATATATATAAAATTATTATTATTTTCCCTATTGCTTTCTCAAACTTTATTATTCCATTTATATATTTTTTATAAATTTATTTATTAAACTTTTTACATTCATTTTCACAAAATTTTGGGTTTCATATTTTCTCTCCATTTGTGCCCCCTCCCCACCCCAATACACTGAGCATTCTAATTTCCCCTATCACCAATCTGCCCTCTCTTCTATCATCCCTCCCTTCCCTTGACCCCATCTTCTCTTTTGTCCTGTAGGGCCAGATGACTTTCTATTCCCCATTACCTGTATTTCTTAGTAGCAAGAACAATACTCAACAGTTGTTCCTCAGACTTTGAGTTCCAACTTCTCCCCATTCCTCACTCCCCACCCATTCCCTTTGGGAAAGCAGGCAATTCAATATGGGCCATATCTGTGTAGTTTTGCAAATGACTTTGATAATTGTCATGTTGTGTGAGACTAACTATATTTCCCTCCATCCTATTCTGCCCCTCCATTGTTTCTATTCTCTCTTTTGATCCTGTCCCTCCCTGAGTGTTGACTTAAAATTTCTCCCTCCTCCCATTGCCCTCCCTTTCATCATTCCCCCCACCCTGCTTATCTCCTTCTCCCCCACTTTCCTGTATTGTAAGTTAGGTTTTCATACCAAAATGAGTATGCATTTTATTCATTCCTTTAGTTGAATGTAATGAGAGTAAACTTCATGTTTTTCTCTCAGTCCTCCTCTTTTTCCCACCACTAAAAAGTCTCCTGCTTGCCTCTTCTATGAGAGATAATTTGCCCCATTCCATTTCACCCTATTTCCTCCCAATATATTTCTCTCTCACGGTTTATCTTAATTTTTTTTAAGATATGATCCCATCCTATTCAATCCACTCTGTGCTCTCTGTCTCTGTGTATGCGTGCATGTATGTGTGTGTGTGTGTGTGTGTGTGTGTGTGTATGTGTGTAATCCCACCAACTACCCAGATACTGAAAAGTTTCAAGAGTTACAAATATTGTCTTTCCATGTAGGAATGTAAACAGTTCACTTTTGTTAAGTCCCTTATGACTTCTCTTTGCTGTTTACTTTTTCATGCTTCTTCTCATTCTTGTGTTTGAAAGTCAAATTTTCTTTCCAGCTCTGGTCTTTTCATCAAGAATGCATGAAAGTCCTCGATTTCACTGAAATACCATTTTTTCCCCTGAAGTATTATGCTCAGTTTTGCTGGGTAGGTGATTCTTGGTTTTAGTCCTAGGTCCTTTGACTTCTGGAATATCCTATTTCTCCATGCCCTTTGATCCCTTAATGTAGAAGCTGCTAAATCTTGTGTTATCCTGATTGTATTTCCACAGTACTGGAATTGTTTCTTTCTAGCTGCTTGCAATATTTTCTCCTTGACCTAGGAACTCTGGAATTTGGCCACAATGTTCCTAGGAGTTTCTCTTTTTGGATCTCTTTCAGGCAGTGATCTATGGATTCCTTCAATACTTGTTTTTCCCTCTAGTTCTAGAATTTCAGGGCAGTTTTCCTTCATAATTTCATGAAAGATGATGTCTAGGCTCCTTTTTTGATCATGGCTTTCAGGTAGTCCCATAATTTTTAAATTGTCTCTCCTGGATCTATTTTCCAGGTCACTTGTTTTTCCAATGAGATATTTCACATGATCTTCCATTTTTCATTCTTTTGGTTTTGTTTTGTGATTTCTTGGTTTCTCAGAAAGTTATTAGCCTCCATCTGTTCCATTTTAATTTTGAGAGAACTATTTTCTTCAGTGAGCTTTTGAACCTCTTTTTCCATTTGACTAATTCTGCTTTTGAAAGCATTCTTCTCCTCATTAGCTTTTTGAACCTCTTTTGTCAATTGAGTGAGCCTTTTTTCATGGTGTTATTTTCTTCAGCATTTTTTTGGGTCTCCTTTAGCAAGGTATTGATCAGTTTTTCATGCTTTTCTTGCATCTCTCTCATTTCTCTTCCCAGTTTTTCCTCCACCTGACTGACTTGATTTTCAAAATCCTTTTTGAGCTCTTCCATGGCCTGAGTCCACTGAATCTATTGCGGATGTTTGGGATACAGAGGCCTTGAGTTCTATGTCTTTACCTGATGGTAAGCATTGTTCTTCCTCATCTGAAAGGAAAGGAGGAAATATCTATTCACCAAGAAAGTAACCTTCTATGGTCTCATTTTTTTCCCCTTTTCTGGGCATTTTCCCAGCCAGTTACTTCTGAGATTCCTCTCCACCCCAGCCTCACTAATGCTTGGGGTCTGAGATTCAAATGCTGCTTCCCAGCCTCAGGGTTTTCAGCAGGGGGCAGGGCTGCTATTCAGCGTGAGAGATTAAGTTCAGGTTCTCAGGTGGGGGCAGGGCCACCTCCCAGCCTCAGTTCCCTCAGGGGGTTTATGTGGAGACCTTCAACAATGGAGCTCCTGTCCACGCTCCTGGAGCCCCTGTCTGTTGCTTCCCCTGCCGCTTCCTCCTGAGGGGGCCTGAGTTATGGAGACATCCCACTCCCCTCTCGGCCAGCCCAGAAGTCTCTCTCACTGACCTGTAGCACCTGTGGGTTGAGGGACCTTCGTGGCCGCCAGAGATTATATCCCTGAAGCCTGCTTGGATCTGCTCCTCTCCATGCAGTGTGGCCAAGGCAGGGCTGGGCTCTCCTCTGGGTTTGGTGCTCAAGGGACCTTTGGTGTCAGTTTTTCAGGGCTCTCTGGAACAGAAATCTCCTCCACTCCATTGCTGTGTAGCTTCCACTGCTCCAGAACCCATTGGGAGTTCTTTTTATAGGTAATTTATGGACTGTGGGTTCAGAGCTAGCATATGTGAATCTTTCTACTCCACCATCTTGGCTCCTCCCCCACATTTTTGACTCTTAATGATCAAAAACCATGCATTATTTGCAACTTAACTATTGAAGACACTATTCCCTCATTGTGGACTTGTAAAATTAAAAATTTAACTCAAGTGTAAGAGTGTCTTTACTTCTATTAACTATTATTTTATTTAGACCAATGTTCTAGCCTGTCATAGTCTTTTAGGATTAGGATTTTTTTATTCTTGTGTGAGATATTCCTACCAGCTTTATGTCATCTGATAATTTGATAAATGTGCCAAGTAGGTCTTTATATATCACTGATAAAAATATGAAATTATCAGATCACATTATAGATCCCTAGGATATTCCACTAGAAATAGATTGAATAATTGAATATTCCACTAGAAATAGATTGAATATTCCACTAGAAATAAGATTGAATTTTGGGGGTGACATTACTCAACAAAATATGAATAAATTTAACTGTACTTTCATTTAGCCAACAAAGTCTTCCCATCGAGATTGTTTATAGGAACAGTAAGAGAGATCTTATCAGATATTCTGCTAAAATCCAGGTAAACGCTAACATTCTTGTGATCTTCCAGTTAAGTAGCACTAGCAAAAAAACAAAATAATGTCAGTCTGTCTTCACTTGTTCTTAATGAACTCATGCTGGCTGTGTGATCACCATGGTGTTTTTCTAGGTGCACTTATTACGCACAAATGGTCTTCCCTTGTATTAGTTCCTCCATCTTCTGAAGAATGAAATCTTCCTTAAGTCAACTCTAGAAATTACTAATTCCAGGTAATGTTCTGAGATTTGAAGTCTCCCATCAATACTATATTATGTCATGCTACAAATCCAGGAAAACAGAATTTTATCACATATGGTAATTATATTTTATTTTGTATTAGTTATTTGAATATGTGTCCTTTTTCTGTACTTGATTATATGCTTCTTTGCAGTAGGGAAGGGAAGAGAATATGCATTTAGATAGCATCTTTTACATGACAGGCATTGTGCTAAGTGCTTTTAACAAGTAAGATCTCATTTCATCCTTGCAACACATCTGAGAGATAGGTGGTATTATTATCCTCCTTTTTAAAGCTGAGGAAAATTAGACAAATAAAAATTAAATAATTTTCCCATGATCACACTGCCAGGAAGTATCTATGGCTGGATTTGAGCTTAAGTCTTCCTGACTCTAGGTCCAGTGGTCTTTCCATTGTACCACCATCTGCTGTGGGGCTCACCAGGGGACACAGTGTTTTATTTTTGTTTTTAATCATAATTTTTGGATCATACTTGTGATTTTATTATGATGAAGAGTGCCAGAAAGAAAATTCATTCTATCAATCCAGATCAATACTTTGTAATTGATATCTATTTGTCTAGGAACACTGAAGGGTTAAATTACTTGCTCAGGGTTTCACAGCAAATAAACCTTAGCAGAATTGGAACTTTAATTTTTCTTAGCTTGAAGACTGGCTTTCCCTCCACTATATTATACTTGTTCTCACAGTGTTACCTTAAGGGTTTCCTTTAGTGCTACAGTAAGTGTTTCACAAATTTTTTTTCAATTCAATTTATTGGAAGACAAATTGGCAGAATATTACCTTACTGATAATCAGTCAATGAAGAAGAACAAACAATTCTCAATGAAAGAATTGCAAACTATCAGCAACCACTCAAAAGACACTCTAAGTCACTGATCAGAGAAATGCAAATCAAAACATCCTTATAACCCTCCAAATTGGCAAGGATGGACAAATATAGGAAAACAATTTTAGAGGGATTGTGAGAAGATAGGTATGTTAGTACATTGTTTATATAGTAAAATAGCCATTTAAATATAGTTTCGTTTTCATCTCTACATTCTCTCCTTTTCATTCTTCCCTCACCCTTTTAGAAGGCAGGAATAGCCATTATTGATACATAGTCATATAAAACATATTTTTTTTTGTGCTAACCATCTTCCATGTCCCCACCTCACAAAAAAAGCAAGAAAAATAAAGAAAAGAAAAAATGCTTCAGTATGCACTGTGAATCCATTAATTCCATCTGGAGGTATATGGCATTCTATATCATGATTTCTTTGGAGTGGTGGTACCTCATTGATAAGAATTACTAACTTACTAGCTGTGTAACACTGGGCAAGCCATTTGACCCCAACTGCCTCACAAAAATAAACAAAAAATAAATCCTCAGTCTTTCATATTTGATTATTTTTTACAATATTGTTGTTGTTCTATAGATTGTTCCCCTGGTTCTGCTCACCTCACTTTTCATCAGTTCATGCAGGTCTTTCCAGGTTTTTTGAAATCATCCATTTGTCATTTCCTTTTCCCCCTTACTAGTATTATTTCTTTACAATTACATGTAATGATAGCTTGCAACATTCACTTTTGGTAAGATTTTGAGTTTCAGGTTTTTCTCCCTCCTTTCCTTCCCTCCCCCTTCCCCATGACAACAAGCAATGAGATATAGATTATATACGTACATTCATGCTAAATATATTTTGACATTAGTCATATTGTGAAAGAAGATCCAGAACAAAAGGGAAAAAAATGTGAATTTAAAAAAAATGAAAATATTATGCTTCACTTTGCATTCAGACTTCGCTGTTCTCTCTCTGGATGTGGTTAGGGTTCTCCATCACAAATCTTTTGGAATTGTCTTGGATGATTGTATTGCTGAGAAGAGTTAAGTCTACCCTAGTTGATCATTACATGATGTTGCTGTTACTGTGTATAATGTTCTCTTGGTTTTGTTCTCTTCTACAAGATCAGTTCTTGCAAGTCTTTCCAGGTTTGAAATCTGACTGTTTACCATTTCTTATGGAACAATAGTATTCCATTACATTCCATATACATTCAACCGTTTCCCAGTTGATGGGCAAACACTCAATTTGCAATTCTTTGGCATCACAAAAAGAATTGCTCTAATTGTTTTTACATATACATCTTTTCCCCTTTTTATGATCTCTTTGGGATATAGACATAGGAGTGGTATTGCTGGATCAAAGGGTATGTGAAGTTTTATAGTCCTTTGGGCATAACTCCTAATCATCCTCCAGAATGGTTGGATCAGTTCACAACACCACCAACAAGGCATTAGTGTACCATTTTTTTCCCACATCTTCACCAGCGTTTATCATTTTTCTCTTCTGTCATATTAGCCATTCTGACAAGTGTGAAGTGGTACCTCAAAGCTGTTTTAATTTGCATTTCTCTAATAATGATTTAGAACATTTTTTCATACAACTATAGATAGCTTTAATTTCCCCCTCTGAAAGATGCCTGTTCAGATCCTTTGACCATTTATCAATTGGGGAAAGACTTGTAATCTTAGAAATTTAACTCAGTTCTCTACATATTTGAGAAATGAGGCCTTCATTAGACACTGGCATTAAAAATTCTTTTCTGGCTTTCTGCTTCCCTTCTAATCTTGATTGCATTTGTTTTATTCGTTTAATTTAATGCAATCAAAATTATCCATTTTGCATTTCATAATATTCTCAGTGTTTTGTTTTGTCATGAATTATTCTCCATAAATCTACAAATTATTCCTTGCTCTCCTAATTTGCTTATTGTATCATTCTTTATGCCAAAATCATGTTCCAATTTTGACCTTACATTCATATGGGCTGTGAGATCTTGGTCTATGCCTAGTTTCTGCTATACTATTTTCTAGTTTACCCAAGAATTTTTCTCAACTAGTAAGTTCTTATTCCAGAAGCTAGAGTCTTTGGGCTTATCAAAGAATTGATTACTATAGTCATTTACTAGTGAATTTTGTGTATCTAACATATTCCATTGATTTACCAGTCTATTTCTTAGCCAGTACCAAATAGTTTTGATGATTACAACTTAATAATATAGTTTTAGATCTAGTACAACTAGGCCACTTTCCTTTGCATTTTTTTTCATTAATTTCCTTTATATTCTTGATCTTCTTCCAGATGATTTTTGTCATTTTTTCTAGCTCTATAAATTAATTTTTGGTAGTTTGACTGATATGCCACTGTCTTAGCAGGTAGCCTCACAAATATTTATATTGCCTGCAGGTTTTTAAAGGAAGTTCTCTGTCTCTTACTTTTGGTCTTTGCTCTAATATATAGAAATGCCAAGGATTTATGTGGGTTTATTTTATATCCTGCAACTTTGCTGAATTTGTTAACTGTTTCAAGTGGTTTTTTAGTTGATTTTCTAGGATTCTCTAAGTATACCATCATTATCATCTACAAAGAATGATAGTTTCATTTCCTCCTTGCCTATTCTTATTCCTTTGATTTATTTTTCTTCTCTTGCTCAAGCTAACATTTTTGGTATAATATTGAATAATAGTGGTGATAGTGGGCATCCTTGTTTTACCCCTGATCTTATTGGGAATGCTTCTAGGTTATCCCCATTACATACAATGTTTGCTGATGGATACATTTATCATTTCTTAAAGCAAAATAGTATCCCATCACATCCATATACCATAGATTGTTCAGTCATGCCCAGTTGATGGGTATCCTCTCAATTTCCAATTCTTTGTCTCTAACAGAAGAGCTACAATAGATATTTTTGTACAGATGCATCCTTTCCCTTTTAATTTGATCTCATTGGGATACAGACTTAGTAGTAGCATTGCTAGGTGAAAGGAACGTTTTTATTCTTTAGATTGGTTGGACTGTTTCATCGCTACACCACTAGTGAATTAGTGAACTTATTTTCTCACATCCTCTCCAGGATTTAGACTTTCTTTTTTTTTGTCTTCTTAGCCAATGCAATGGGTATGAGATGGTATCTCAGAGTTGTTTTAATTTGTGTTTCTCTTATTGTTAATGATTTACACAATTTTAAAAATAAGTATAGCCATTTTGGAAAGCAACTACAAATTTTACAAATAAAGTGAATGTCCATGTCTGCCGATCAAGAGATTGTATAATTAGGCTTACACCCAAGGAAGCTATTGACAGGAAGAAATCTCCATGTACACTAAAATATTTATGATAATAGCTTTTATCATAGCAAAGCATTGCAAACAAAGTAGATGTCCATCATTTGAGTAATGACTAAACATATTCTGGTACATGAACACAATAGAATATCACTCTGCAGTAAAAAATATAATGAAGAGAAATATGCAGAAAAATATGAACTGACACAATGTGAAATCATCAGAGCCAAGAAAATAATTTAGACAATGACTGCAGCAATGCAAATGGAAGAAAAATCATAGGAATAAATTAGATGTGGACATCACAAAAATTAGAAGGATCAAGTATACCTTTAAAGAAGAAATCTCAGAAGGCATCTCCACCTCTCTGTAGAAGTGAGAAGTCTACAAGTTTGATACACTACATCTTTTTTTTTGCAGACTTTTAAATGTATTTTTCCAGTTTTTACTGCTTTTTCATTTTTTTTCCTTTTTTTATTTTTATAAATATTATTTGTTATATGGAAAAGCTATGTCTTAGAGGTGGGGCTAGTGATCATAGGGAACTTGTTGGTGATGCCAAAAAAGTCTTCAATAAAAATATTAAGCAAACAAAAAAAAGTGTTACAGAGCATGTCCTAAGCAAGTGAATTTTATTCAACTCTCCTCACAACATATTACCTTCTAATGCCAAAGAAAGCAAACATGAGAAACTTACAATTATATATTTAGAACAGGAAGGGACCTTAGAGGTCATGACCCAACCTTGTCTTTTTACAGAAGAAGAAACTGAGCCCCAGACACACAGAGTGAGTTGGCTAAGATCACAGCTATTAAGAGGCATAACCAGCATTTGATCTCTGACTCCAAATCTGGATCTCTTTCTAGTACTATGCTGTGTCTCTAAATTTATGTTCTTAAATATGGGAAACTTTAACTCTCCAATATTTCCTTTATATCTCCAGAAATTTTAAAGTTACTTCTCCTGAATTTCTGAGGTTTTCTTCCTGTTATTCTGAAACATCAGAAATAATCTTTTGTTTAATTCAGAATAAATCTAATCAAAGGTGCACTTCAATTTGAAATTTCAGATTAGATTTTTTAAGAGATATATACTCAGGCTAAAAGAGGAGGAACAAATTCACAGAATTCTAGCATTTGAAGATACCTTGGATGTATTATGTATTCCAGGGCCCTTCTTTTGTGGATAAAGAAAGCAGAAGGTCCAGAAAGGTGCCGTGACTTAACCTATATCACACAGAGCTAGTTAGGGTCTGAACAGGATCAAAAACTCAACCTACTCTTTTGACTGTACTGTGTCTTTTCCTTGGTTATCTTTCTTCATTCTTGGCTTTTTTCCCCTTCTTTCTTCCATCAAGATGAAAATATTTTTAAAGATTGAAGAGTCAGAGAGAGGAAGAAATTTTAAAAATTATCCAACAATCAAAAGCCCAATGTGTTCTATTTAAGGGAGTAAAGTGAGAAGCTGTAATTTAAGTCAGTTTCATGAGTGCTCCAATATGAAACTTTATTGGATTTTCAATTATAATTAACAGAATAATAACTAAAGATGTAAACAGAAACAGAAATGACTGTACTATCAAACACCTGCTTCATAATTATTTGAACAACAAAATGTTTTTGAATCTCCTACTTATTTATAATCCTGGCATGCTTTTTTTTTTCTTCCAAATGCCTGTCGATGTATCAATCTGCTTAATTATTTTACAGCTCTCCTCCATACCAAAAAACAAAACAAAAAATAAAAAAAAACACCCAACAACCAACCCCCCCAAAAAAAAACAAACAGCATACTTGCAAAAAAATCACATTTAGAAAATAATCAGAGTCATTTTATAAACTAGGAGAAAGAATAATATCACAGAGGTCAGTTAAAGTTACTAGAGCTAATAAAGTAGGAAAAGGCAAAAGTAATTGAAAGTCTTTTTAAATTAAATCTTTAGTTAGAGGCATAAAAATATCTCCCTCCTATCCCCTACCTCAGTTATCAATTAGGAAGCTTAGAGTCAGTGGACAAATGATAATTGCACATTTGAAAGAGAGTAAGTTGGCTTGGGAGAGGTTTGGAAAATATACTTACTGAATTATTGTTATAAATAAGCCACACTTCTCCACCCTCCCCACGAAGGAGGCCTATGTACAATTTTCATTTGGCATCCTAACCATCTCAGATTTGGTTTGAGCAGTGCATTTTCATTTCATTCATCATTTAAAGACAGATAATCAGAAAGTCATTACATTGGCTGACACCAGACCCTTCGCTCGATTGTATTGTAATTGAGCACCGCAGAGCGGTTGCCAGATCTAATGGATAATGAATATATTATGTCAGTAGAACCGCCTCAGTGAAGCTCCAGGGGAATAGGAGGAGGAGGCTGTGGTGGTGACATATAGGGTCACAGATGTTGCGCTGATTTACTGATGGAGTGATTGTGTAATTAGGTAATCAATGACGGGTACAGCACTGTTTGTGGGCGGCTTGGTCGGCAAATATGAAGACTCCATGAGTGGATAGGCTCACCATTTATTCAACATAATTTGGGAGGGCTATGCTTTGCTTTGGATTATGCCTGTAGAAGTTCTTGACCATTACAAGGCGAATTGTATAGGGCAGAGGGACTTGGCAGCCTAACGAGACTCAATGACAGCAGGATGAGGACACTTACCCCAGCACTTGTGATCCCATTTCCTTCATCAAGCACATTTCTATCCTAGTCCAGGTTCTTGTTGTGCCAGTGGAGGAGAAATGGCTGCCTTTAGGGAATTGTATTTAATCTTTCTTTCCAGTAGGGTGTACCAAGGAAAGGATTTTCCTGATTATTAAATTAAATCCTAGGAGCTAAGAAATCTTATCAGGTTCTACCCAAAATTAAATGGCTTCTTCCATTCACTATAGTATTTCCTGTTGTAAAGTCCATTTCCTACAGTGATATTTGCTTAGCCACCAATATTTCAGCCACAGGGAAACCCTGTGAATCTATCCAATCACATACAAAGTATATTTATCATGAGTACCCATGATGAAAACATGGTATTTTATTATTAATACAAGTACTCTGTTCCAATCTCGACATTCCATGTTTGACTCAGTCAAAGAGCTGGGTTATAATACTAAATGACACCAAAGCCACTATACCATTCCTACCTCTTTGAAATGAGATGATGAAGAAAAAATAAAGAAGAATTAAAAAAAAAAAGTCTTGACAAAAGAGTGAAGACCAGTGTAGGAACTGAGGACTATGTGAGTTAGTTTACTTCTGAGAGAATATAAGGTCATGAAGTATATAGAGAATTTTCATTTCCATCTTTGTATTATCAGTATCTAGCATAGTTCCTGCTACATAAAGATGTTTGATGAATTGAAGTGAGTTGATTGGTAAACTACAACCAACATTGCATGTAGTTTATACAATGAATCTTCTTCAAAGTACAGAACTTAGTAAGGTGGAATGGAAATAACACCGAGTTTGGAGTCCCAGCTCTAATACTTGATAACTGGGCATAACTTCTCTAAGCCTTAGTTTCTTTATTTATTAAGTGAGGAGGCTGAACCAGATGGCTTCCAAGGTTCCTTATCATTCTAGGTCTCCATGATTTACACAGTGACTTAGATTTGAAACCTCACTTTAGGTCATTACTTTTTATATCCAATCAGTTGCTTGGTCTTCACCACTCTACCATTGCAATGATCAGAGCCTTTCCACACCTTTCCAATGTTATAGCATTGCTCAACATGGCTGATTGCGTAAGAGGTATCCAGGGTAGGACTGAGAAAGAAAGAACTAGATAGGGTCTATTGAAACAAGGTTAAAACTTGAGAGTCATAAGATCAGGAGGGATTTGAAAAGATCCAACATCTCATTTCAGTCTAACTTGCACTTATCTCGGCAACTCACTTCCTGTCTAAGCTCACTTTGTGAGGGGAAATACTGGGGCATTTAGCCTAGATAGACAAACTTGTAGGACAGAGAGAGACAGAATGTGATGTCAGAGATAAAAACAGTCAAAACCAGAGTTTCATAAGATCCAAGAAAGAGAGAAGTGATTAGAAGCAAGAACCAAGGGAGGGGTAATAAGTACAATCCAAGTTTCAGACTGCAAGAATGTGGAGCCAGGAGATACTCAATCTTAAGGACAGCACTGGTAGACTAAGTTTTAAATGAAGCCATGTAGCAGCTAACTTCATTCTTCCAATTTACCCAAATCTCCATCAGCCAGAAGACTCCTCTTATGCTAGCAGTGCTTTCATTATTCTCTATGAACATTATAATGTATTAGGTTCATTCGAACTTCTGGCAGCTGGATCATTCTCCAAAATGCTCCTACCTTCATGTGCTCCCAGGACCACTGCAATAGCATGCTCACCATTGTCTTTGCCCTAGTCTTTCTCTGCTCCTATTCACCCTTGACATTAAGATCTGAGCAATCTTCTTTAAGTACACACCTGATCATTTCACTGCTCAAAACCCTTCCATGGTTCCTTTCCCCTGGTAGCCACCGAATAAAATCTAAACTTGAACCTAGCACTCAAGTCCCATCATGATCTTGCACCACTTGGTCTTTTCAGTCTGATCTGACTGCTCCCCTGCACCTTTCATGCCATATGTTCTAGAAAAATCATGTTACTTGCACACTTCCTGTGCTCTACTGCTTTTTTGCCTCTGATCATGCTATTTCTATTACTAAGAACACTCTCCCTCCCATTTCTGCTTCCTGAAATCCTCCATGACACCTTCAACTGTTACCTCCTCTATGAAAGAATTCTTTTATGATGTCAAATAAAAAAAAATCATTCCTATTCCCATTCCCATCTAATACGTTGCCTTTAATACATTTGCCCTAGTTTATTCTATTTTGCATTCACATTAGCTATCCTAGTGAACCATAAACTCCTTGACATAGGAACCATATGCTATTCACCACTATCTCTTCTTCATGACTTAGCTCATAGTTTTCAGTAAGATTTTAATAGGCATTTCAGAACATAAGGAGGAAGAGGAATAGAATTGGGATGGAGTGATGTGGGATAGAAAGGGATCAGGTGGAGTGGGGGTGGGATAAAATAATTACAGTAGAAAAAAATTGGGGTTATGTGTCTCGCTTTCACTTGTTCAGATTGTCATAAGAGGCAGATCCTAGCTCTCTTCATACTAGCACAGAAATGGTTTTACACAAGTCATAACAATAGATAAGGGATGATTCATTTCTTTTGGACAGACCATTTTATTTCATGAATATCCTTGTGAGAGTATTCAATGTTGTGACAATCAAGTAAGGTAATAGCTATAAAATGCTTAGCACAAGGTATGTTACATAGTAGGCATTTATTAAGAATTTGTTGCCTTCCTCCCCTTCCTATACCAATGCAGACTGACACTGCTCTGTGCTCAGGGCTTAAGGGACTTGTCTAAAGTCACATGACCATAATTTGTCAGAGATAGGACTTGAACTGGCCTTCCTCAACCCACTACACTTCATGGACCTTCTCTTTATATATCATACATTACTTTTCTAATTGTGGCACAAATGTTAACATCTTATCATAATAAATATTTTATGCACATAGTAGAGTAACATCTTTCCTAACTTCCATGGTGACACTTTTCAAAATGCAGGGTAAGATTTCAGACTGTTTGCAAACTAAATGTTGTAATATGCAAATGATCTGAGCTCCATGCAGTTGTAACTTAAGCCTTCACAGAAACTGAACCAGTTGTAGATGAAACCCAGATACAATGCAATAATGGGTTGAGACAGTACAGAGCTTTGTTTAAATGAGGAAGGACACCATCTCCTCTGAAAGCTACAGGAGGAAATTTAGGTGGGCAGAATGTAATTACTCAAGGTAGAACTGGCCAGGTTAGAGAAATTAGTACTTCCATAGCCTGTCATTTCAGGTGTCATGGGATTTTTTTCCCCCAGATGCCAGAGTGGTCAAGATCCAAGTTTTTTTTTGTTGTTGTTGTTCTTTTTGGTTGTTTGTTTTTATCTAATGGAGTCCTATGGAATAGAGCAAAGGACACTGAGCTTGAGGTTGTAGGTTAGAGTCCCAGTTTTGTCACCTATTCACTATAATGAATCACTGAACTTTTTTGAGCTTGAATTTCCTAATTTGTTAAATTGGGATGCTAATGATTACACTATCAACCACGTGGAGTGGTTATGAGAGTCAAGCAGGAAATCCATGTACTCTCAGTGTTATTTTTTTTTAATTTCAAAATGTTATACACATGTGAGTTAGGATCACAAACACCGTCATCATCATTATCATCATAATCACAATTAGCAGTATTATAAGAATGAAGTTCTCCATTGGAAAGATATTTATCCAAGATCTCTTTCCTGAATAAGTGGAAAAATGACTATTAATTGGCTAACTCCATAAGATCACAGATTTAGAACTAAAAGAAACATTAGATGTCAGGGTATAATCCTCTCATTTTATAGAGAAGAAGACTCAGACTTATAGAAATTAAATGACTTGTCCAGGGTCATGCAGTTAGTAAGTATCTGAGCTAGAATTTAAATGTCTCCTTGCCTTCAATTCTACAGCCTTAGACTAAGCATTTTACCTCTCATTCTTATACTATATAGCATTTGTTTTAAAAAAATAGTAATCTAACAATAACTTTAAGGAACTTGCTAATTCTTGGCTTTCTATGGATATTATTCCCCATATTACCTTATTCAGTAAAATATAAATAATATACCTCCCGAGAAACAAAGAGTACATAACAGAAGTTCAAAATTTCTCATAGAACTTCTTTCTGGTTCTTTTTTTGTATGTTTCAAGGCTTGCATTTGCTAAGTTCATAATAAAAAGAAAATAATATTTAAAAATAGAAACTGGCTAATCAATTGTTTCTCATTTATCATGCAAATTTTATCTTTGGATGAGAGAAACAAAATAAAATGGTGACTTTAATTTTTGGGGAGGGGATTGTTCCAGGTTTGAGTCAGTCAGTTGATAAACATTTATTTAGTCACTACTAGGTGCTGGACACTATGAAAAGGGATAAAAAGAAAAGACAAAGGAGCTCCTGCCCTCAAGGAGCTCATAGTCTAATGAAGGAGAGAAGATGCTAACAATTACGAATGAACCAATTATACACAGAATAAAGTAGAGATAATTTCAGAAGGAAGACATTGGTATTAAATAGAACAGAGAAAAGGATCTTACAGTAGGGTGGATTTTAGCTAAGACTTGAAAAAAGTTAGGAAGTCAGGAGGCAGAGAGGATTGGAAAGAGAATTCCAGTAATGGGAAATAGCCAGTAACGGGAAAATAGCTAGTGAAAATACATGAAGTTAAGAAATGGAGCATCTTATATGAAGGATGGCAAAGAAGGCAGAGTCAATGGAGCATAGAATATATGGAGAGGAGTAAGAAGACCGGAAAGCTAAGAAAGGGCCAGATATTTGATGATCAGAAATAGTCATTCTTTAATTTGCTTCATGCTTCTCCTTGATATATTGTCCAAAAGATGGTAAGCCACACAAGCAAACTATCAAAGATGTGGAAACGAGTTAATCAGCTTCTTTTCTAATGTTATTTGGTAGAAAGGGGACATTTCTTCTTGTTCAGTCAGAAACAAGTCTTTCTCTATGATATGAGCTGAAAGCTTCTTTACTGGAGAAAGTATACTAGATTGAAGGGACGTTGGGTTCGCAGGGGTTTCTCTGCTTCTCTCTTCATCTCATTTCTATAGCATCATGGGATTTGGTTTAGGCATGCAGTTCTTCAATTCAGTTCAAGTTGAATTGACTCAATTCTATTCAACAAGATACTATTAAGCCCCTTTTAGTCACAACACTAAGCATCCTCTCCCTCTGTTGTGGTGCTATATCTGTATCTCAGCCTTTAGGGCCAAGATGCTGCCTGTGCCTGGCATCTTCTGCCTCTGTACTGCCAGGTCTAGTGGGCTGTCTGCTGGATATGATGCTGTCCTGAGTCTCCCTGATGGCTACATTGGTATCACCTGTTTCTGTAATAATGGAATGCTCTGAAATTGGCAAGAAATCACTGACAAACAGGAATCTTGCCAGGATTTTTTTTAAAACATGGCAGAGATAAACTTTCTATCTTGCTTGATAGTCTCACTATTCAGGGGAAGCAAATGAAGTGGCTTGCTTTCCGAATATGTCCCAGGCACATGAAAACAAAGTAAAACAATGTTCTGAGGAGATTATTCAGAGCAGAGAAACAAGGTGTTTTAAATCTTCCTTCTTACAAGGGCAATAGCTCTTTTTATGGGACAATCTGTGTAGTGTGCAATCTTTCCTTCAACTTTCATTTTCTAAACAGCTTTGTCCATGGTAGCCAAGCTGACTACACATTATGACAAAATGTACGATAGAGATGATTTTTAATGGAATTTTTCATTGCTGAGGAAGTAATGATACCACAGCTTCACAGCACAACGTCTTATTCTGGAGATGATCTGTCATTTCATTCTTGTCATTCAAAGAACTACCTTCCCTTCCTTTCTCCCTGTAAAGCAAAACATTCAGTGTTCTCATCATTTGAGAACTCTAACATTGCCAAAAAAAAGACCTTCGGCAACATTATTGTCTGTCATCAATCAATCCACAAGTTCAAATGACAAAATACAAACTGTCAAACATGTACTTTTGTCTGTCAAAATGGTATTATTCACTGTATACTTAATGTACATCTTTATATGCTACAGCCAATAGACAATGGTGCTTGCACTGAGAGAACAGTTTACAAAAGAAGCTTCTTAGAGATGGGGTCTTTCACAAGGATTGTGTAACCAATTTTTGTTACCTTAAGGTTATTTACTTATGTCTGTACAGACTAGTGATGCTAATAAAAAGCTCAAAGCAACTCAGGTGTAGCACATATAATGGAAATGAATACACTCACCTTTGCCCAATATGAGGGACAGATTGTATTATCCTGACTTCTTGATTTCTAAAATGATAATGGACTATTAAAATGAAATTAGGATGTTCAGGGTATATGTCTAACCTTCAGAGAAAATGTCATGGAGGGTAACCACATAATATCTCCCACTTTCCTTGTCCAAGGCAGTATACTGAACCAGATGGTATTTCTTAGGATCTAATAAAAATTGAAATGGAGGTGAATATCTTTTCCATTGTTAAACACAGCAGTTTACCAAATTCACATCTTTTTCTATCCCAAATCATAGTTACATATAGAAATCTAGGAAGCTAATTGGGAAGTGAAGTGAGAGAACATTTAAGTGAAGGTCAAATGGAGAGAGGCTATACACCAGTTAGCTAGATGCAAGGAAGAAACATTTTATTAGACGATATGTAGAGAAACTGTACACAAGACTGAAGATTAATACAAAAGAGAAGAATGGGGGTGGAGTCAAAATAGCACAGTAACAATATAGACTTGATAGCTCTCTCCCTCCAAAACCAGCCAAATGCCTGTAAAAAATGACTCTAAACAAATTCTGGTGCTGCAGAATCCACAGAACGATGGGGTGAAGCAAATATCCAGCCCAAGATAGCCTGGAAGGTCACCAGGAAGTGTCTATTGTGCCACACTGGGAGCAGAGAATGGTCCAGTGTGGGCTGTGCCTGCACAGATAGGACCTGAACAGACCTTGGGGGAACTGAATCTCAGGTACCTGTTGTAGTTTTCAGACTTCATGATCCCAAAACACTGAGGATAAATTGGAAGGTCAGTGGAAAAAAAACTATGGAATCTGTGTGAGAGAGCTGAGTGGTTGGGTCCCAGGACAAAGGCAGTGGAGGGGATGGAGGAGCCAGCTGCAGAGGATCCCATGACATCAGCAGAAGGGATGGGGGCAGTGGCAGGGGCAGCCACTCTTTCTAGAGTTCTAGGGCCACAGATTGTGAGGGTATCAAGTGGCTGACAGTACATGCCCCCACCCCCAGGGGAAGCAGAGAATTACCTTAACAAAGAGCTCAAAAGCAAATAAATAGCTGGGAAAATGAATGAAAACAGGAAAAAGAATCACATTATAGAATCTTACTTTGGTGACAAGGAAGACTAAAGTATATAAACAGAAGACAACAAAAATCAAAGCCCCTACATCCAAAGACTCCAAGAAAAATATGAATTGGTCTCAGGTCATGGAGGAGCTCAAAAAGATTTTGAAAATCAAGTAAGAGAAGTAGGGCAAAAATTGGGAAAAGAGAGTGATGCAAGAAAAAATGAGTATACTGCTTGCTAAAGGAGACCCCCCAAAATACCGAAGAAAATGACATTTTAAAAACAGACTAACTCACTTAGCAAAAGAGATCCAAAAAGCTGATGAGAAGGATGTCCTAAAAAGCAGATTTGGTCAGATGGAAAAGGAGATCCAAAAGTTCACTGAGGAAAATAATTCCTGAAAGATTAGATTGGAACAGATGGAAGTTAATGACTTTATGAAAAATCAAGAAATTATAAAACAACATCAAAGGAATGAAAAAATAGCAGACAATATGAAATATCTCATTGAAAAAACAACTGACCTGGAAAATAGATCCAAGAGAGATCATTTAAAAATTATTGGACTACCTGAAAGCCATGATCAAAAAAAAGAGTGTAGACATCATCTTTTAAGAAATTATCAATGAAAACTTCCCTGATATTGTAGAACCAGAGGGTAAATAGATATTGAAAGAATCCACCAATTATCTCCTGAAAGAGATCTCAAAATAAAAATTCTTAGGAATATTGTAGCCAAATTACATAGCTCCCAGATCAAGGAGAAAATATTGCAATCAGTCAGAAAGAAACAATTCAAGTACTGAGGAAATCCAATCAGGATAACAGAAGATCTAGCATCTTCTACATTAAGGGATTGCAGGACTTGGAATTATATTCCAGAGGTCAAAGGAGCTAGGATTAAAACCAACAATCACCTACCCAACAAAACTGAATATACTTCAGGGGAAAAAGTGATTATTCAATGAAATGGAGGACTTTCAAGTATTCTTGTTGAAAGATCAGAGCTGAATAGAAAATTTGAATTTCAAACGAAATCAAGAGAAGCATAAAAAAGTAAACAGGAAAGAGAAATAATAAGGGACTTACTAAAATTAAAATGTTTTCATTCCTACATAGAAAGATTATGCCTGTAACTCTTGAGACTTTTCTTGGTATTAGAGTAATTGGAGGGATTATACACACACACACACACACACACACACACACACACACACACACATACACGGCACAGGGTGACTTGAATAGATATAGATGATATCTTAAAAATAAAATTAAGGGGTGAGAGAGAAATATATGGGGAAGAGAAAGGAAGAAATTGAATGGGTTAGCAGTGATGAAACTCAAGATTGGCAATGAAGACAGGGCAAGAGAAAAATCTAATTAGTTGCTCTTGGTGAAATTGAATCATTTGGTTGGAAAACTACATGTGAGAGTACTGAGAGAATATGGAGATGCCATTTCAGAGCCATCATCAGTATTCTTTGGAAGATCATAAGAAAAGGGAGAGGAACCACAGGACTAGAAAAGTCTAATTCTTTCAGTTTTCAAAAGTGGGTGAGGAAAAAAGACAGTGAGCTTGACTTCTACTTTTGTCAAAAGTGTAAAACATTATTAAAAAGCAACGTCTTGTGTTCATCTAGAAAAGGAAACAGTGACTGCTAAAGGTCAACATAGTTTTATTATAAACAGGTCAAATGAGGTTAAACTCACTTCCTTTATTGATGGGATTACAAGATAAATAATAATTGACTAGATTCAAAGATCCTTATTATTGAGTTGATATCACCCTAGTAGGACATTCTAATAGTGTCCTATGGATTTATTTTTCATCAGTAGTTTCTCTGAAGGCAAATAAACAATGCCTGTCAATGCTCTAAACTTGGGGCTTGTGGGGTAGGAGAGATGGTAGATGAAAAGATCAGACCTCAAATTGGTTTTTATCAGCTACAAACATGGGTCATCTGTAATAGGATAAATTTCAATTGCTATAAATTAAAGTTCTGAATTAGGAGGGTTTACATAAGCTTTCAAGTTACCAGATGGAAGAAAGGTAGCTAAAAAACACTGCCTGGAAAAATTCAGGAGTCTGACTACACCACAAGTTCAATGTGAATTAGTTGTGTGCTATAAAGGCCAAAAAGAAACCATCCATCATAGTATGCATTAGGAAAGGTATACATGGCTGGGAATGATGACATTAAGTCACACTATTGGGAAGAGTGAAACTGGTGTTTTGGGGGTTCTATGCTACAATAAGCTAAGCTGATAAGTTAATTGGGGGTCTGCACAGAATCAACCCAGGATCACACAGCTAGTCTGTGACAGAGGCAGCCCAGATCTTCCTGGCCTTAGGACTAGGTCTCTTTGCATGGTGTCATTCTGCCTCTCATGTTCATCTATAGGTAGATTTTTTATTTTATTTATTGGACTCAGACCTTCTATAATGATAGTTTAAATGGGAAGATTTTTCCCTTTCATTAATAGACCCATGTGACCTGCCTGGGTCACATGGAAGTCTGAGTCACATGGAGCCTGTGGTGGGAAGAGGTTGATGAATAGGTGGAACATGAAAAGTCAGAGCTAGAGTGGAGCTGAGAGTATTTTAGTCATGAGAGCAGTCAGAGCTAAGAAGAATGCAGGCAAGTAGGTTGATGGCTAGTGTGAGTGAAAGAGTTTGTTTGTGATTTTGTTTAAGGGAGCCTGCTTATGATATGTTTAGTGGAGTTGTGGAAAGCCTAGCAGGGAGAAGTCTTGGGGATCAGGTTGTCCTCTGCATTGTTATTGTGTATATATTTTTGTTGCTGTGATGGATTTGGCTTTTGGTGGCTGAATAAAGGTTTTGGTTCTGTGTTCCATGTGGAGAGCCTTGTATTTTGTTATTCAGAATTGTGCCAGGATATTCATGGCCACCATAGGCACTGTGAATATCGCATTGGCACTATACCTTTACAAGGAAAAAATAGAAAAATGAAAAACAAATTTAATTAGAATCCCTAAAACTTTCATCTCCTATCATATTAATGAAACATCTGCTTATTTTATCATTATCATTTCTAAATAGCTTCTAAACCTGGAATTAATGATAGTTATTTTTATTTTCAAAGGAGAATTTTGTTGTTGGTGCTACTATTCACAAATGCTACCAACTTTTATGAATTCCACACATTCCTGTCTTTGAAGTACGAGTCATTGAAATCAGATTGTCAATCTGTCCTGAGTTCATTGTCAATGCCTCATTTGTTCTACATTGTTAAAAGCTAACTGCAACTGCCTTTCATTAATGAACAGGGAGCAGCATTCTTCAGGCTAGACTGTGGTGGGGGTGGGGTAGGTTAGATTGGATTTTGCCGTCTGGTGTTTTTTTTAATTGATATTTTAGCAACAGAATCTTCTTCTACATTCTGGATGGAGATTTGATAGTTAAAGGATGAGAAGAAAAATCAAAGTGAGGTTGATGAAATCCTATCATAAGCTAACTATGAAAGCATATTACAATGATTTTGTTTTTAGGAGCAGAATTTATTTGTCTTTTGAGACAATGCAGAAAGAGCTCTAGCATAAGTCAGGAAACCTGGGTTCTATTCATGGCTCAGTCACCAACTAGCTGATTAACTGTGGGCTAGTCATTTTACCTTCTCATAATCTCAGTTTCCTTACCTAGAGTCTATATTAAACGGTCTCTGCATTGTCTTCAAGATATAAAATTCTGTAGCATTCCATTAAAACTTTACCATGTGACATTGGATTTATTATTTTTTAACATAAAGGTTCCCTGACCTTTCAAGAAGCTGAAAGCCCTTAGTTCAAATGCACACATATCATGTATTACAATCCTTCTTACTTTAGCCCACCAGACTAAATATGATACTTAATGTTCAGAGCACAAGACCTGACTTGGGGGGAGAGGCAATAGGAGAGGAGGTGCTGGGTTTTAAATTGGCAAGAACAGTCATGTTCCTTTTAGTGAGCAAACCATGCTGTCTATGTATTCCATTTCATTCTTAATTTCAGTTTTGCATGGCCTTCTAAAAGCATTTCACAGGTGTTTGCTGGAACTCATTAGACCATTTGGAACTCCTTCATGCTCCCTAAAAGGCAATTAAAATGTGTCTGCAAATTACCTCATGTGGGCCAAAGCACAGCTGCCTTGCTTCCCCTGTTACTACGCTATGTTTCCAAACAGAGAAGGCAACTGCTTGAAAACCACTAGTTGAGAAGGGCAAAGGTGGACTTTCCAAAGTGCAAAGGAAAGGTGGGAAGGAGTTGAGAGATGCAGTTGCTTAATGAAACAGAGGCTGAAGATTCTATGAAAGCAAGAAGGTCTGGAATAATTCGAACTCCCTCACTGAAAAAAGAGATTCAGAATGTCAAAGCCCTTCTTCTGGGACAGTAGTGAAACATAAGTGTGTGTAGGCCATTAAGTTTTACTGGATTAAAAATCCTATGGCTTGCTTGAGGATGGAGAAAATGATTCTTGAATCAAACTGCTAATCTTCTAGCATCTGTTTATTATCTGTCAGGATTTCTCACTACAAAAAGTGCTCAGCGTGAGTTTATGATAGGAGAACATGTTTGTATGGGTCATACAATGTAATGAAAAAATTCTATTTTTTTCTGAGATTTCACCTCTGCAAGCTATCTAAAGACTTACTGATGCATTCAAAAAAGCATACCACTTGCTAAAATAAAGTTCTTATAATTTAATTTGTATCAAAGTTCTCCTTTTATTCAATTTCTTACCAGAAACCAAGACTTTCTTGATATCATTAAATGGTCGAGTCCTTGAGTTTCAATTAAATCACTCTCAACTCTGATATGGAAAGGTATAAATAGAACTGAAAACTAGAATTAAGCCTAACAAATTGCATTATTTCCTGACAAATTTCAGTCATAAAATCAACATGCATGATTATGTCATTTCCTAAATAGTGAATACCAACAATAAATTAATTTCTTATTATTTTTAAATATTTAGTAAGAAGAAGATAAGGTACAAACTGGAATTTTGTAGCAGGAAAATTTACACATTTAAATGGAATAGGGCAACTGACCTCAGGTACAATAAACTCATCATTTTGAAAGTAGTTATCTAAATTGGAACAGGTCTAACATTTTCTCAGAGCACTTACAAAGAACAGTTTTCAATAACTTCCTATGAAACTATTTAGAACTAACAATTATAATATGCTTTGTAATTATGATGAGGTGCATGATAAAGCACTGGTCTTGAATTCAGGAAGATCAGGATTTGAGTCCTATCTCTGACACATATACCTATGGAATCATGAGAAATTCATTTAACTTCTCAGTACCCCAGGGCAACTTTCTATGTCTAAGTTATAGACAATGAAATTCTAGCTTTGTGTCAGTGAAGTAGCTGCACTCTAAGTTTTCTACACCTATTAAATCATAGGTCTGGATAAAATAGCAACATAAACACAAATCCTTTTATGAATGCTGTAAAAAAGAGACAATGGTAATGAAGTGGAATACTGGATGGGAATTCACCTGCCTTGAGACTGACTTAGAAGGTATAACTGTCTGGCAGGAATCTTGAAATGCTAGGAATTGGGTTTTGATGACACCATTGATTAGGCCACTACCATAGCCAATGGGAGAAAAATGAACCTCAAAGAAATAAAGCTGGGAAGAGTTGCAGGTTAACCCTACTTGAAACTATTGGAATGATCAACAAAATACAAAAAATAGTGGAATAAATTGCATTCCTTCATTTTTTGGTGTGAAAAGAAGGGAAGCTTTACTGGAACAAATAAAAATATTAATATTCATATCTTTGGAAATGCTTAAGGTAGATGACACTGATACCTTTAGCAAGCAAAAGCTGAGATTATATGAAATGGACAGAAGATATGAATATTTTCTTTATTTGCCAGTATTAACAAATTTTCATACAGATCTTACCAGTTACAGGCAAGAACTTTATATTGCTTTCTATCAATTATACTATGAACTCTAATTCTCACAATAGTTTATCACAGACTGATACAGCACATTAAAAGGTAACTTCATTCTTTGTGGCAGATTAGATGAATTAAAAATTAAAATAAAAATATAACTAAAATCTAAAGGGAGAGAAGTTTAAGAACACAAGGTCTCCAAAAGTTTTTAACATAGAACTTTAGAAATTTTACCTACTAACAAAACAGATGACAAACATAATTCTTAAGTCTCAAAGAATTTTGAAGAGGAGTTGGGCATACTTAGATGTGAATTTTGAAAATCCCCTTTTGATTTTGACTACAGAATTCAACTAGAAAAAGCAATGAGAGAGACAGATAGATAAATAGAGAAAGGAAGAGAGAGAGAGAGAGAGACAGAGAGAGTGACACAGAAAAGGACAGAGAGTCAGAGACAGACAGAGAGAGGCAAACAAAGAGAGAGATGGAGAGACAGAGATAGAGAAATAGTGACTGAAACAGAGTCAGATAATTTTTTTAAAAAGTTGGCATTTCTTTTACATTTTATGGAGGAACACATTACCTAATAATATTTCACAGAGTATAAAAACATTGTGGCACCTAAACAACTGTAGATGTGGTAACCATGACCAGAGTAAGAATTATAGTATGACAGGTAGGCTTAAAAAGATACCATTAAGTGTAAGAGTGAAGCACTGTCATGGCAGAAATTATTTGAGAAATCTATTCAATACTTGCAGAAAGGCATTGGAAGATTTAATCAACATAGAGCTAGTATGTAATATGCAGAAAAACTGGATGACATACCATTCAATTAAAGAAAACAATATAGGAACATGAGGAAGAGAATTCAGAAAACAGAGATATATTAGAAATTTTAGATTCCTTTAGCCAGCAGTAGTAAACAATTGTCAAAAGGTTAAGGTCATATAATCAGCGCTAATTACAACAAAAACACTTCAACAGTAATAACAATGTTACTATACTGAATCAAGAAGCAAAGAAATGAGAAGAGTCTCCCCCAAGAAAGAATGCATAATTTCTGATCATCTTTCAGACTTCAAAAATTCCAAAACTACGAAAATGCACTTTGGATCAGATGTGATACAGAAGCACACGCACCATTAATAAAACAAATGACAGAATAGTTACATCAAGGAAGGTGTGAGAAACCCTACTTTATTTGATTGTTTCAGATGTTTTTGACTCTTTCTAACCCTATTGGGGTTTTTTTGGCAAAGATACTGGAGAGGTTTGCCATTTCATTCTTCAGGTCATTTTACAGATGAGGAAACTGAGACAAATGGGATCAATTGACTTGACTAGGTTCACACAGTTAGTAAATATCTGAGGTCATATTTGAACTCATGAAGATGAACCTTCCTGACTTCAGGCCCAGTGCCACTCTATGCACTGTGCCACCAGCTGCCTAGAGAGAAAATCTAGCTTCTCTGTGATATTGGAAAGCAGCAAGGCCATATAAACAGGGCCACAATCAATAGCTAAAATACTTCATGGTAGTTCATAAATTACTAGCAATGCACTGCATTAGCTTCCTCTCAGAAACAAGTCTGATTTTACCTTTCTCAACAGAAAGAAATTACATATCTTCCAGCAAATAAGCATATCAATGACTCTTACAAATATAAACCAGTTACTTGTTTATGTGTTTTATACAAAGCATTCACAATTTTTACCTTTAAAAAATCTACTAATGCTTACTAGGAAAATATTGGCTGGTGATTAAAAAGTCCTTGGAGGTAAAAAGAATAACTTATTCAATAATTATTGAACAAATTGCTGTAAAGTACAATAGCACTTAAATTGCCTGTATCAGTTATTGCAAAGCCTTTGACACAGTTCTTCACTCATGACTCAATCATGCATACTATAAATGTAAAATGTTGATGCAAGAAGGATGAAACTATTGAATTCTTTCATTTCCATATGGAATGTTTTCATTTATTTAAAGATATGTCACTAAGGGCAGAGGCAAGATGGTGAAATAACAGCAGGAACTTTCTAGACCTCTCTCCACAAACTCAGCCAAATACCTGTAAAAAATGACGCTAAACAAATTCTGGAGCTGCAAACCTCATAGAATGATGGAGTGAATCAAATCTCTAGCCCAAGACAACCTGGAAGGTTGATGGGAAGTATTTATAGTGCCACACTGGGAACAGAGCTCAGTCCATTGTATGCCTCACCAGCAGAGATAGGAATTGAGCAGGCCAGAGGAGACTGAATCTCTCAGACCTCTGGCAGTTTTCAGACTTCATGACCCCAAACACTGAGAACAAATTGGAAGGTCAATGGAAAAAACCTGTGGGGCCTATGAGAGAGTAGTATAGTCCGACCTCAGCCTCAGGGCAGCAGAGGGGAGAGGAGGCAGAGGAAGCTACAGCAGCATCAGGGGCAGTTGGGGCCACTGTTTCTGGAGCTCTAGGTCCACAGATTGTGGGGGGAAGCAAGTGGCTGATAGTAAAATTCCCACCCCTAATGGAAGCAGAGAACTACCTTGATAAAAGAGCTCACAAGTCAAGGAAATAGTTGGGGAAATGAGCAAAAACTGTAGAAAGAATCAGACTACAGAATCTTACTTTGGTGATCAGGAAGACAAAAATATGCACATTCAAGACAACAAAGCCAAAGCTACTACATCAAAAGACTCCAAGAAAAATATGAATTGGTCTCAGGCTATTGAACAGCTCAAAAATGATTTTGAAAAACAAGTAAGAGAAGTAAAGCAAAAATTGGGAAGAGAAATGAGAGTGATGCAAGAAAACTATGAAAAATGAGTCAACTGCTTGCTAAAGGAGACCCAAAAAATGCTGAAGAAAATATCACTTTAAAAAACAGACTAACTCAAATAGCAAAAGAGATCTTAAAAGCCAATGAGGAGAAGAATGGCTAAAAAGCAAAATTGGCCAGATGGAAAAGGAGGTCCAAAATCTCACTGAAGAAAATAATTCCTTAAAGATTAGAATGGAACAGATGAAAGTTAATAGCTTTATGAAAAATCAGCAAATTATTAAACAAAACCAAAGGAATGAAACAATAGTAGACTGAAATCTCTCATTGGAAAAACAGCTGACCTGGAAAATAGATAGTGTAGAGACAATTTAAAAGTTATTGGACTACCTGAAAGTCATGATCAAAAAAAGAGCTTAGACATCATGTTTCAAGATATTACTGCTCTGATATTCTAGAATCAGAGGGCAAAATAAATGTTGAAAGAATCCATCAATTGCTTCTTGAAAGAGATTCCCAAAGGAAAATTGTAGCAATATTGTAGCAAAATTTCAGAGCTCCCAGGTCAAGGAAAAAATATTGTAAGCAGTCAAAAAGAAAGAATTTGAGTACTGTGGAAATCCAATCAGGATAACACAAGATCTATCAGTTTCTACATTAAGGGATGACAGGGCTTGGAATGTGATATTGCAGAGAACAAAAGATCTAGCGTTAAAACCAAGAACCACCTGTCCAGCTAAACTGAGTATAATACTTCAGGGAAAAAAAAAATGTCATTCAATGATAGAGGACTTTCAAGCATTCTTGATGAAAAGACCAGAGCTGAACAGAAAATTTGACTTTCACACACAAGAATCAAGAGAAGCATGAAAAGGTAAACAGGAAAGAGAAACCATAGGGGGCTTACTAAAGTTGAACTGTTTACATTCCTACATGGAAAGATCTTATTTGTCACTCTTGAGACTTTTCTCAGTATTAGGGTAGTTGGAGGGATTATAAAGTATAGACAGAGGGCACAGGATGAGTTGAATAGGAAGAGATGATATCTAAAATAATAAAATTAAGGGTTGAGAGAGGATATATTGGGAAGAGAAAGGGAGGAATAGAATGGAGCAAACTATCTATCATATAAAAGAGACAAGACAAAAGCTTTTTCAATGAAGGGGAAGAGGAGGGAAATGAGAGGGGAAAAAGTTAACCTTACTGTAATCACATTTGGCTTAAGGAGGGAATAACATGCACACTCAATTTGGCATGAAAATCTATATAATGCTACAGGAAAGTAGGGGAGAAGGAGATAAGCAGGATGGTGGGAATATAAATATATATATATATATATATAATATATTTTTATTATACATAAATTTTTATATATATATATAAAATTTATATATATATATACATATATATATATATATATATATATATATATATATATAAAGAACAAATTTTCTATTCAGCTCTGGTCTTATCATCAAGAATGCTTGAAAGTCCTCTATTTCATTGAATGACAATTTTTTTCCCTGAAGTATATATATATATATATATATATATATATATATATATATATATATATATATATATATATATATATATAAAACCATTACTGAATTGCTTGCTTTCTTAGTGTGGGAGAGAATTTGGAACTCAAAGTTTTAAAAATGAATATTACAAATTGTTTTTAAATGCAATAGGGAGATATACAGGCAATGGTGTATAGAAATCTATCTTTCCCTACAAGAAAAAAGAGGGGATGGGGAAAAGAGAAGAGAGGGGTATGATAGAAGGGAGGGCAGATTGAAAGAAGTGGTAATCAGAATGCAGGCTCTCTTGGGGTGGTTGGAAGAGAGAGATGGGAGAAAATTTGGAACTCAAAATCTTGTGGAAGTAAATACTGAAAATTAAAAATAAGCACTTTAAAAAAAGAACAAAAAATCACCAACACAATAATTTTAAGAATAATTTATATAAAATATCAAGGAGACAGTTTATGACCCATATGATTCTGCCTACCTTAGAACCCATTTTTTTTATCTCTCCCAAATAGAATTGATTATGATTTCCAAGTTGATGAAGGATCCCTAACAAAATAACTTATTAATTACTTTATGTATATGTATGGCATAAAGTTTTCATACACACAGACATATGCATATATATCTATCTATATCCATATAGCTATAACTCCACTGAAAAACATATTAAAAACTTTGTCTTTTGAATGTAAGCTTTCACCAATCACAAAATATCATTTAGTCTTGATAAATGTAAAATTCTTAATATACTTCATGGATAGATAGAGAATGAAGGTTTCATGCACAAATTCAAAGGTGAAGTTGAATCAATGGATGGAAGTGATGTAAATACATTGGTATCTTCCAGACATGGCTCATCAGTCATAAAGCTTTCAAGGAGAAAGTAATGCCTATGTATGTAAAGAAATTTACTAACATTTAAAGCAATTGATACCTAAGCAAGAGTAGTCTTGTTATCAAATTTTGGAAATTCAAAATGAATTATAAGAAATGATCACCTAACAAAAAGGCATACAACAATAATGACAGATCATCCTACTAAGGTAGTTTTGGAAAGGTTAGCACTCCCTTGTCTAATAGGAGGAAAAGGATTGATGTACATTCTAAAAACAAATGATAAAGAGATTAAAGTGTACATAAATATTCTTGTAACAAGAAGACATCACTTCTTGAGCAATACTATCCACTAAAAATAGGTACAAGGGAACAACTCATTCAAAGGTAACTTAAAGTGGTTTATGTTCACATGCATATGGTTAAATACCTAAGGTACAAGACTGGAATTTAAATGCCCTCCATAGGTGATACCCACATGAATTATCCAATAACACTTCAATAAATACATTTCAGTCAAGTGGTTGAGACATACAGAAAACTTTATAGAAATCAAAGGGTAGTAAAGGCAATTCAGAACCATATCATCCCACCATAACTTCTAGATAAATTATTCTTAATGATCCCAGCCTTAATAAGAAATGCAGCTTTTAGAAAGAAATGGTAAAAGTAGAACATATTATTTTGGGTTATAAAAAATGACACCCACTATTCTATCAGGACTTGATCTGAGAATTAGAATTATACTACAGAAGTTCACAATCTTTCATAAATTAATAGACAGCAAATCTCTATACTACAAATACAGGTCCTAAAATACTTTCAAAAATTCAGTAAGTAAACGGATTGAAACCAGACTACTATTGTATCATTAGACAGAGGTAAATGGACTCATTTCCACTTTATGAAAAAATATATATCCACATTACTTTCATGTCTGACTCAATTAGTGATTATTTTCTATAACTGGGTGTATGTAACATTGGTTCATAAAAAAAAATTGAGAACATTTTAATTGATGTTGCCATATGAAAGACTGATTACCTCCAGATTGCATATAATAAAAAGACTTTCAAATTATAAAGCATTAGTAGAAGAAAATCAAAATCATGTGGGAAAAGGATGAGTTATATATTAGCCCATTTGTCTTCTCTATTATTGACATTATCCTAAAGATGATTTCAGTAAGTCTACAGAAGATGAGCTAACACTTATTCATTATTCAATTACATAAGGCAATTATTTTATCTTTCCGTGCAATACTGGGACATGAAGAATGAATCATAGAAGAATAGTGAACAGCCTAATCATTATTTCTATGCAAACCACATAAAATGATAAAGAATGCTAGTAATAAGGATCTAGCAATGTGGTATATATAACAAACTATTTTGATATTGACAGATTTGAGGGAGATTTTACCAGAGACTATAGGATGAGGTCAATCAGGGCCACTATACTGTTATGACTCATTCGCAGAATCTTGGAGATAAACCTAGCATGGGGGAGGCAAATGCTTACCACCAGTGTGCTTTTCATTTATACTGGTTAGTCACAATGACACTATTAACTCTTAACTATGAGGATGAGTAAGAGAGTTATCTCCCACAAGCATGTGAACATTTCCCCCAACAGAAAGGGAGGATGAGAACAATTTGTTCCATAGGCCATGAATATGGCTGAAACAGATGCTGTGAAGCGCTTAGACCCTGGTCAGTCATCAAGAATTCCAAATCCACTTAACCCTTGGCCATTGCCAGTCATTTTGACTTTTATCCTAAGACTTGACTTTGATGACTCTGGAAGAGCGAGTGACGCTGATGACTTTGTGCAACTCTTTCTTACTTACTCCAATTCACATGCAAATCAAGACATCACCTGAGATGTCACTGATCCTCTTCAAAAATGAAGAACAAATTTACTAAATGAGCTGACTGAAGTAAGAATAATAATAATATTATCTAACTAGAAGTCAAGGTAGGAGTTATCAATATATAATAATTTAACCATAAACCTGGTTCATACTCTTTTAAAAATACACAAAGGATCCATGGTTTTGGAGAGGAATACACTTAACAGTGAGGCATGTGATTAGGAAAACACACTTGCTCATTTTAATTCATGACTGAACTGTAAGTCTGCATTTTCTTGGTCTTTAAAGAACAGTGTGTACCATGTTTCACACTGGGTAGAACCAGTCCTCTATTAGAATACTGTACTTTTTTGCTGGATAAAACTGCTTATTTTCTATTTTTGGTTCATGGAAGCCATATTAAGCTTTAAGAAAATAAAATGGTCATTTTACATTCTTTTATTAACAAGCTTTTCTCTTAAACTTGAATTTTTAGAACTGTGTAGGCCTGTTCTTTGGGTTATGAGTGTTTCTCTTTTACGCCAGAGAGAACAGTAGACAGCAATGTAGTCACACCTCTAAGAGGTTTCTTTTTACTAAGCTAGAGATGATACTAAGGAGCAAGGCTCACAAGCCTAGGCAGTTCTAAAAACTATGGAGGCTTCAGGTTTCCTCCAATCAATTCCCAGCATCAGAGCTCTCCTCCAATCAAATCAGCTCCCAGACCAGATACTCAGACTTCTTTCATCTCTTAAGTTGTGGATAGCACTAAAGATCAAGGTAGACAATTCCTAACCTCTCTTCCCCCACAAAAGAACATTCTCTTTTCATCCAATCAACTTACATCATCAGACAGTTTTCTTCAATCAGTTTCCAGTTAAAAAGCTGTCCTCACTCCTCTTGGTGTATCAGGGGAGAAGTATAGGCACTACATTTTTACCCTCAGCAATCAGTGCAGCCAATCTTCCTCCTTGCCTCTGGCTCTGTCTCCATTTAACCTAGCACCATAGTTTCTTTCTTTATCTTCAGTTTCTCCTGCCCTCTCCCACCAATTGGCTTATCCTCAAAGTTCTCTTTTTTGACTCTCCTGTTCCAAAGCAATCTCTCTTTTTGTGAAGTGACTCATCTCTCCCTTATTATGAGAAATACCAAATCTATATTTCTTTCAGCTGTAATACCAAGAATTTTCTTACGATAAGCCCATGGACCCAAAGTAGGTACTTTTTAAATCCAGATTTTACTTTGAATAAACTCCAAACTCCTAAAAACAAGCATATTCAAATGAACTCTTGGGACACAATGCACTGCTGCTTTCTTTACATCAGTCAGTGCTTTTGCCACTGAACTGCTTTAAAATTGGCCCTTTCAGCACATTTATTTAAAGGGCTATTTTCTCTCCAGCCTTCAGATCTACCTATGTTAAACTAAAATACCATTTTTCTTGTCATTTTTTGAAAATAGAGTATATACATAAAATATAGCATTTTACAAAGAAAACAATAACAATTATAACAATAATAATAAACAATGAGAATGAGTTGTTAATAGAAGATCATTGATACTGTAACACAGATTTAGAAAATATTCAGGTTGATTCCCAAACTTCTCAACACAGGACAAGACAGAAGCACAGGACCTGCAACAGTGGCAGCAGTTACTATTTGGAATTCTCAGCTCGCAGACTAAATGTTTGAAAGTCACCTACTTGAACTTCTGGGAGCCAAGATGGCAGAATAAACTGTGAGAGCTCTCATCCTCCCCTTGTTGACCTTGAAAAACCTAGAGAATATTGCTCCAGGAAAAAAATCCTGGAATAGTGGGGTCAGCAGAAGGGTTACAGCACTATATTAGCCCAGGAAGCTAGGGAGATTACTGGGAAGTTTTTTGTCTTGCTGTAACTGAAGAGGACCAGTGCAGGACCAGAGACATTCCAACACCTTAGCAGACCAGGAGGAGATCCTAAGCTCCACAGGGGGTGGAACTGGTAAGCACCAACACCAGGATGTTAGCCTTGCCTAAGCACAGCCAGAAAAAATTGGGCAGACACCAGCACAGATGGGGGTCTACCAGGTGCTGAGCCTGCCCATGCTCTAGCACAGCCTTAGGGAGGAGAAGACCTCCAGTGACTAGGCCATCCCTACCCCACACCTGATATAGTGAGCTTCAGTGTATTCCTGGGGAAACTCAGAAAGATTTTATCTGGTCTCCACCTTGGCACTCACCAGCCAACTCAGGACCAGGTAAGTTGCAGCATTATATAGCTTCTAGTTGATGGAACACAGCATACAAAGTCAGTAACCAGGCCTCTGGCACCCAACACAAGAAACATGGGACAGAGCCCCTTGTGCCCCAGGAGAGATCCACTTTAAAAGCCAGGAAAGAGGGCAGAGTCAAGATGGTGGCGTGAGAGCAACTGCTCACCTAAGTTCTTAGACAAAACCCTTCAGATACCCCTGAAAAGACAATCTGATCAAATTTTAGAGGGGTAGAATCCAATGGGAGACAGATTGTGGCAGATTCACAGCCCAGGGCAGACTAAAAGGTCAATAGGCAGATTCTGTTCTGCAGGGGTGGAGGAGCACACAACACACAACACACAGACTGTACCAGCACATCCCTGTCACAGCAGGGAAGACAGGAGGCCCCAGGCCATCTAAGGCAGTGGCTGCACTGTGAAATCTTGCACATATTAGCCTAGGATGGGAGTCAAGTGGAACTGAGCAAGTGAGAGTTGCAGAGCCCCAGGTGTCTGCAGCAGCTGCTCCTGAGACTATCAGCCTGCATATTAAATTGTGTATAAGTCACCTATGTGAACTCCTAGAAGAGAAAATGGCAGAGAGATCAGTAACTGCTCTCTTCCCTCCCATTGTTGACCTTGAAAGAACCATAAAATATTTCCCCCAAAAAATCCTAGAACAGTGGGATCAGCAGAAGGAGTACACTCATAGCATGTGAGGCTATGAAAATTGCTAAGGAGGATCCATCTTGCTGTGGCTGAAGGGGACAAGTGCAGGACTGGAGCTGTCCCAGATAGCCCCATTTCAGCAAACTGGGAGGAGATCCAGAGCTACAGAGGCACAGAACCCTACAATCACCAACACTAGGACCCCAGGCATGCCTCAGTACTCCAGGGGAATATGGAAGACACTAGGGCAGCCAGGATCACCAACTGCCAGGCTTGCCTATGCTCTAGCTCAGCAGAGGACACATCCTATGATCAGACTATCCATCCCCCATACTTAACAAGCTAGGTCCAGGGTAAATCTGGGGAAACACAAAAAGACTTCACCTGGCCTCTGCTTTCTCATATCAGCCCCCTCAGCAACAGATAAGCTGCAGTAATTTGGCTTCTAGCTGAAGGAACAAGAGGCCACCACACACAAAGCCTCATCATCATGAGTAAGAAACAAAGCAGGAAAGGAAAGACCATAGAATCTTTCTAGGGGTACAAGGACCAAAACACAAATACCAAAGAGATTAGCATTGAGACTGTATTCCCATCTGAATCTTCAGAAGGGACTATGAACTGGTCACAAGCACAAAGAGCACTGTGGAAAAGCTGAAGAAAGATGTTAAAAGCCAAATTAGAGAAATAGAAAAAAAACTGACCAATGATTAAAATATGAAGAAAGAATTCACTGAAAAAAACAGCTCCTTAAAAAGGAAAATTGGACAAATGGAAAAGGAAGCACAAAACCTGACTGGGAAAATTGGATAAGTGAAAAAGGAAGTACAAAAACTAATTGGAAAAAATAATTCCTTAAAAAGAATAATTGGACAAATTGGAAAAGGAGATGCAAAAGTTAACCCAAGAAAACAATTTAATAAAAATTAAAATTTGGTAAGTAGAAGCTAATGACTCTATGAGACATTAAGAATCTGTAAAACAAAATCTAAAGAATGAACAGATAGAAGAAAATGTAAAATATCTCATTGGAAAAACAATTGATGTGGAAAATAGATCCAGGAGAGAAAATCTAAGAATTATTGGCCTACCAGAAAGCTATGATCAAAAAAAGATCCCAGACAATATCTTCCAACAAATTATAAAGGAAAAATGCCCAGAAGTGCTAGATCCAGTGGGCAAAATAGTCATTGAAAGAATTCACTGTTCACCTCTTGAAAGGGATCCTAAACTAAAAAGACCAAGAAATATTGTTGCCAAATTCCAGAATTATCAAATGAAGGAGAAAATACTATAGACAGCCAGAAAGAAACCATTCAAATACTGAGGACCACAGTCAGGATCACTCAGGACCTAACAGCTTCTACAATAAAAGATTGAAGGAATTGGAATATAATATTCCATAACACAAAGGAGCTGGGACTACAGCCAAGTATCAATTACCCAGCAAAGTTGAGCATAATATTTTAGGCAAGGAGATTCAATGAAATAAGGGATTTCCAGACCTTCCTGATTAAAGGCCAGAATTCAATAGAAAATTCTATCTTCAATTGCAGGTCTCAAGAGAAGCATAAAAATGTAAACAGGGGGGAAAAAAAAAACTTGCTACTCAATATAGGCAAATTATTTACATCCCTATAAGGGAAGATGATACTTCTTAATCTTGAGAATTGTATATTTATTATGAAATATAAAAGGGATATGTGTAGAGGTAGCATGTATAAAGTAAATGATGTGATGATAAAAATGTGATTTAAGGGTGCAAAGGGATTGTAACAGGAGATGTGAAAAGGAGGAGGTAGAAAATGGTAAATTACATCACAAGAAGAGGCACAAAATTATATTATAGCAGAGGGAAAGAAGTGAGGGAGATGAGCATTGTTTGATATTTACTCTCATCTGATTTGGTTCAAGGAGGGAACAAAAAACTTAAGTATATAAATCTAACTAGCTCTATAGGCAGTAGGAGGGGAAGGGGGAAAGAAAAGGGAAGGGAGGCTAAAAGGGAGGAAGAAGTAGTAAAGGTAAAGGGAAATAAAAGGCAGGGGAGTTGAAAGAAGAAAGGGAAAACTTCAGGAGGTGATGATCAAAAATTAAAACTTTGTGGAGGGGAAGGGAGAAGGGAGAACTAAAAGCACAAACAGTGGGAAAGATGATGGAGGTACAGACACAGATAGTAATCATAACTGTTAATGCAAATGAGAGAAACCCCTCCCATAAAACAGACATGGATAGTAGTATGGATTAAAAACCATAATCCAACAATATGTTGTTTATAAGAAACACATTTGAATTTGGGGTTACACACAGGATAAAGGTAAAAGGTTGGAGCTGAATATATTGTGATTCATCTGATGTAAAAAAAGCAGGGGTAGCAATCCTAATCTCAGACAAAGCAAAAGCAGAAATAGAGCTAATCCAAAGAGATAAGGAAGGAAACCATATCCTGCTAAAAGGCACTGTAGAAAACAAAGTAATTTCATTACTAAACACATATGCCCCAAGTGGTATAGCATCCAAATTCTTAGAGAAGTTAAGGGAGTTACAGGAAGAAATAGAAAGCAAAACTATACTAGTGGGGGACCTCAACCTCTCCCTCTCTGAACTTGATAAATCTAACCCCAAAATAAACAAAAAAGAAGTTAAGGAAGTGCATTGCCCTCTGGATAAGGTAGATATGATAGATTTCTGGAGAAAATTGAATGGAAATAGAAAGGAATATACCTTTTTCTCAGCAGCACATGGCCCATATACAAAAATTGACTATATACTAGGACATAAGAACCTCACAATCCAGTGCAGAAAGGCAGAGATAGTCCATGCATCCTTTTCAAATAATAATGCAATAAAAATTATATGGAATAAAAGGCCATGGAGAGATAGAGAAAAAATTAATTGGAAACTAGATAATCTAATCCTGAAGAATTAGTGGGTTAAACAACAAATCATAGAAACAACCAACAACTTCAATCAAGAGAATGAAAATAATCAGACAACCTACAAAATCTTATGGGGTGCTGCAAAAGTAGTTCTTAGGGGAAGTTTTATATCTTTGAATGCCCACCTGAATAAAATAGAGAAAAAGGAGATCAGTGAATTGCGCATGCAGCTGAAAAAGCTAGAAAAAGGACAAACTGAAAATCTCCAAGTAAATACCAAATTGGAAATACTAAAAATCAAAGGACAGATTAATAAAATTGAAATTAAGAAAACAATTGAAAAAATAAGTGAAACTAAGAGTTGGCTTTATGAAAAAAACAATAAAATTGATAAATCTTTGGTCAATTTCATTTAAAAAAAGAAAGAAGAAAACCAAATTACCAATATCAAAAAATGAAAAGAGTGATCTCACCTTCAATGAGGAGGACATTAAAACAATAATTAGAAATTACTTTGCCCAACTTTTTGCCCATAAATCGACAATCTAAATGAGATGGATGATTATTTCAAAAAATGTAATTTGCCCAGATTAACAGAAGAGGAAGTTGTATACTTAAGTAACCCCATCTCAGAAAAAGAAATTGAACAAGTCTTCAATGAACTCCATAGGAATAAATCTCCAGGGCCAGATGGATTTACAAGTGAATTCCATCAAACATGAAAAGAACAGTTAATTCCAGTACTGTATAGGCTATTTGGGAAAACTGGGGAAGAAGAAATTAATTTTTCCTTAAAAAGAATTGAGAAGTTCCTTGAAACTTAAATTGATGTCACTTAATGATTGGCTGGTGAATTAGGATAAGTAACTCAGACCAGGAAGCTTTACTAAATTGAATCAACTCAGTATCCTCTGTGTTTATCCTTGTTGAATAGATTTTTCCTGCTAGGGCCAAATAACTCTGCTTACTGCTGAATGACATAAGTATGCTTCATTTCTTTCCCCAAGAATAAGCATAAACTACCAGAGAGAGGCTTCACTCAAACCTAGCCCAAAATAACTAACTTAATCCTGTGGGATTAGAGCATGTTGACCTCTCAGCAGGGAATGGGTAGTCAGAGGAAGGTGAGCCTGTATTGGCCTTCATGATGTTGGTGATGCCTTTTAATGTGGTTGCTGCATATATATGCTGTGGAGGATGCATTGCTGGCATCCTCCAACTTCTGCAGATTAGTGAGCAAGTGACTTGTGTTTAGCACAGAGAGAATGATGTGTGTATGTTCTGTGTCCTTATAAACTGCACTTTGAAGAAAATTGTAATAATCTGTGTTTTTGGTGCTCCAACTAACTATATTGGGATTTCCAACCTGGTAATCTGCTATCCTCTAAGTTCTATGAAGACATTTCTTCAGAAGTCAGTTTAACTTCAGAGTTGTCTGGAGAAACAAAATTTTCAATAGAAAAAGACAAATCTGGAAAGACTAGGTATGGTCAGTCTACTGAGAATGGATGCCTTAGCACTTGTAAATACTCAAGTCACCCAACTGGCACAAATCTATATGTATATGTATATGTATATGTATATGTATATGTATATGTATATGTATATGTATATGTATATGTATATGTATATGTATATGTATATGTATATGTATATGTATATATACTGTATGTGTATATGTATACACACACATACACACATATACATACACATATACAAACATTTACATGTGTATATATACACACATATACATATATATACACATATACATACATACATATGTATATATATATATATATATATTTATACACACACACACACACACATATACACACAGTCATGCATGGTGCAGTGAAGGCCCCAAATGTTAAAAGGGTGGTTAAAGGGTAGAAACCAAGACAGATCTCTGGAGTTTTCAGATTGGCTAATAATTGTACTGAAGAAACTATTTCAGATTTTTGTTTTGTTTTGTTTTCTTGTTTTTTAACATGAAATTTGAAAGACTGCTTGCAATTGTACCCAATGGATTTTCTTGTGATTCTTTTTGTGTAATTATTTGGGGAGGCATTTAAAAGCCCAGTTTAATTCTCCACAGGAACCCAAAGACATTTCCGGAATTGGGGACATGAACAAATGTTCCAATTGAACGGTATTTAATTATTTGAGGACAGGCTAGGAGTGCTGCATAATTTTTTTTTAATTTTTACTTTTATGTACAAATTCTCTTCCTTCCTCTAGCCCCTTCCTTATTCATTGAGTAGGCAAGAATTATAGTGTCCATTATGCATATGATGTCATGCAAACCGTGCAATATCTGTTTAAAGATTTTATTCTCTCATCTCCAAACTGAACTGTAAACTATAATTCTTTATTTCTAGAGATTCAAGGGGGAGGCCCTTGAAGATTATAGGGCTCAGGTTCTGGGAACATTTCCTTAATACTAGTAGAAATGTCCACTACTTGTACATGAAGAACAAAGTACAAATGCTATCCAAGAGGATTGTCTGGATTTGATGCTTTTTGTACATCTGTCCCCCAGCATAAGAGGGCAGTCAGATCCTAGCATTAATAGCACCCCAGCACTCCTGCCAAACATGGGAGGACAGTAGCAACCTACTGCATAACGGCAAAATCAATCTACCACAGTGGGGTTGAGTCAGGTCCCATGAAATTGCAACCCAATAATGCTCAGGCATTTAGCAATACTCTCTCCTAGTATTAGGGCAAATGAACTCTGATCCTAAGAGTGGAATCTGGCCTGCCCTAGCAAGGGAGGTAGTTGTTGACTCTGTAAAAGCAAACAACAGGCAGAGATAAGCTCCTGGGGCTCTGGGTGGTGACAATAGGTGCAGAGGTACTGATATGAGGAGAAGTAGGCATAGGCAGAGGTCCCAGTGACAGCCTTAAGTAGGTGGAGATGTGAGCCCCAGTGATGTTGTAGCCACATGGAGTGTGGGGAGGAGAGACAGTAGGCTGAAATGAGAGCCTCAGAAGATCTGGGCATGGGGGTGGGGTGAGGCATGGGGTATAAGGCCAGAGGCAGAGAGAGGTTCCAAAGTCACCAGGTAGCAGCACTCATTTGGGCCCCACTGACTGTAGACGGCAGATCAACTTCTAGAAACAGTTGAAGCCTAGTGGCATAAGAGCAGGCATTATATGTAGAGTAGGAAAAAACATGCCCATTTTAGCTCACTGATGACTTTAACATAAAACTGAATGACCTTTCCACAATGTTATAATGGAAACATCCAGTGATCATGTTAAAACTTCTCCTGAGGATGGGTAAGGGGGAGTCAAGTGTGACATTGTTGGGAGAGGGCTTGCATTTTGTCAATAAGGCAGAGGTAAAAGTGCCTAACATTCCCCAACAGAAGAGAGGAGTCCCTCAGAAGAATCTCTTAGGGGAAGATTTTGTATCCCACCTCCGACAGGCCTGTCAGGGATAGGGAGATGCTGGCTGTTGGGCTAATAAGTGAATGGATATCCAAGGCAACTCTCTTAGACCTTTCATGAGGATTAGGCACTATAAAGGAATTGTCATATGTTGCTATGGCCTTGATGTTCCTGGTGCTCTTCCTGCTTATAGTCACCTTTTGTTACTGATAGACACCCCCAACCCCTACTCATCATATGAACCTGATAATTTAGACTCAGAATTGGATCCTTACTGAGATTCTCTGAGATGTAGTCACTCCTTAAGAGTAATAAGCAACAACATTTTTTGTCCCTCTCCCCCATGTTTCTGTTTTAGTTGTGCTCTTCTTTATTGCTACCTATTATTAGAGGTCAGGGTTGACTTGTAACAGCCCTAAACTCATATACGTAGTGGAAGATCCTCTGCAAGACATTAGGAATCTTACCATGAAGGGATGGAGTGTGAAAGGAACAATATTCTAATCTCCTCACCCTGCACACTCCCCTTCCTCTATCTCTCCACAAATTAGGCTAGATTTTTTTTTCCTTAAAAGTTAGTGAAATATTCCTTGAGACTTAGTTGGCTCAAGGGACTATTGACACCATTTCTTCATGGCTTAAAAACCAGCCACAAGAAACCAGAGGGGCATGTTGATACTTAGTTGGTGAATTATGATGTATATCTCAGGCAAAGGAAAAATGACTTGTTATTAACTACTACTTACTAAGATCCATAGAACGTGAGAAGAAGCCAGATGAACTTTGAGATCATTAGGACTGTTAACTAGCATTTGGAAATGTGCATCTTTTGTTTTTTGATCAAAAAATTATCTTGAACACTGTCATAATAACTAATGAACTATTCTCTTTGACCAATATTTTTAAGCCTTGCTGAATCAACTGAAGGTGTCCTCAATGTTTAACCTTGTTGAATAGCCTTCTTTGGCTAGGGCTAAGTAAATTTCACTAGAGATTTACTCATTGAAATAATTACACTAGAGTCCTAGCCTTCTGCCAAAAATAAAAGAACTGAGTAGAAATTTTTAAAAGAATTGCAAACTTCTAGCAACCATATTTTGAAAAATGTTCCAAATCACTAATAAGATTAATGCAAATTAAAACACCTCTGGGATTTTACCTCAACCATCAAACTGGTAAAAAAAAAAAAAAAAGATTCAAAATGGAAATACAGATATAAACTTTCATTCACAATTCCTAGAGACATGAAGTAACAATCATTCTTGAAAACAATTTAGAATTTTATAAGAAAAAAATTATGCAGTTCATACTCTTTGATCCAGCAATTCCACCAAGAGGATAGGTGTTAGGAAGTTGAGAGACAGAGAGAAAAGTTCTGTATATATCCAATCAAACAAGCTTTTCAATATATAGTACATTCAAAGCTCTGTGGGAATAGAAAGGGAAAACAAAGCAAGTCCTTGATCTTAAAGTGTTTAATTCTACAAGGAGACACAATACTTAAATAGAAAACTATTCAAATGATTATTTGATAAAGCAGAAAATTCTAACAGTGAGGGGATTAGGAAAAGACTTCCTGAAGGAAGTGGCTCATGAGTCAAGCCTTGAGGGCATCCAGAGATTATCAGGTAGAAATGAATAAGTGCATCACTGATATGGACGACAGACCACCTATGGAAAGATAGGTGTGTGGGAGACAGAATATCAAATTTGGGGAACAGTTAATATGTAGAATGTATGAAGGGAAATAACGTGAAATAATCTTAGAAAGGGAAATAAGAGCCAGGTGCTGTAAATGACCATTTGAACAGATTGTACTCATTTAGATGGCACAATAGATAGGATGCTGGACCTGGAATCAGGAAGATTTGATTTAAAATCTGCCCTCAAATATTTACTGATGTGTGATCCTGGGTAAGTGATTTAATCACTGCCTGCCTTGATTTCTTTATCTGTAAATTGGAGGTAAAGATAATTGCATCTACCTCTTAGGATTGTTGTGATGATGAAGAGATAATATTTATAAATTCTTTGCAAACTTAAAGTGCTATATAAATTCGAGCTATTAATATCATTGCCATCATTGTCACCACCATCATCATTATCATCGTTATTGTTGTTATCATACTGGAAGAAAAATGAGCCTGTAAAAAATAAGCAAACAAACAAAAAACTCCTAAAGCCTGGGAGTGACTTGGTTAGACGTGCTCTAAAGATTTCTTGGCCAAACATCCAGAAGACCAAAGGCAGAAGAAGAGATATAGGAAGACTGAAATCAATCAAGAAATTATTGTAAAATCTAGCTTAGAAGAAATGAAGTCCTGAACTAAGATGGTGGACTTGAGGGTTGAGACAAAGGGATAATTTCAGGATGTATTGTGGAGGTCAGATTGTCAGGAGCATTCTAATATCTTTGCCAAGTAAACCCTAAATGGGGTCATGAAGAGTTGGACAGGATGAATCAACCAAACAACCACAACAAAAAATTGCATGGCCTGCACTGTGTGACATTTGTATTTTTGTCATTGCCAGGCTGTTGACGTTTTTGTAATTCTCTTCCATAAGTCTCATTTTCCCCCATTTTTTTTCTTTTTCATTTTTTCATTTTTTTCTCTTACTTGATTTTAAAAATCCTTTTTGATCTCTTCCATGAGCACTTTTTGGTCTTGAGACCAATTCATATTCCTCTTTGAGGCTTTGCATGTTGACATTTTGACACTGTTGTTCTCTTCCAAATTTATGTTTTGGTCTTCCTTGTCACCATAGAAGCTTTCTATTGTCAGGACTGTCTTTTGATTTTTGTTCATTTTAAAAAATTAAGCTCTGCTCCTTGGGTACAGGGGGTACTGTCCCAAGTTTCTTGTACTGGGAGCCAGCAGATTAGTCACTGGCTTTCTGTACTGGGACTTCAGGGGCTGATGGCTTGGCTACTGCACTGGGGTGGCCCAACCTAGTCATGTCTATCATGCCCTGGGGTATGGGGCCAGTAGTTTGTCTGCTGTGCTGGGGCTGAAGGTCTTACAGATAGTCTGCTGGGCCCAGATCTCAGGGTCAAAATGTTGATCTGTATTGTGGCTAAGAGATTCCTGATGATGTGCCTGGACACTGCCTGCACTGGTCATGTTCCTTTTTATCCAAATGAGACAAATTTTCCCTGAAGTCCTTCTAAGTTATCTTGGGATAGAAAATTGTTTTATTCTGCCTTTACATGGATTCTGTTTTTCCAGAATTCTTTTAGAGGCTTAATTTGACATTATTTCTGAGGGAAACTGGGGAGAGCTCAGGCAATAACCTGGCTTCTCTCCACCATGTTGGCTCTGCCCTGTTATTACATTTCAAACCTAAAAATGTTCTCCTTCTTGGGACAGAAAGTGACTGGACCTGAAAAATATCTTTTCACACTTCAGGTGCACACTTCAGAAAATGAAGTGTTTTGGGGGACAAGGAAGGAGAAATGTGACAATAATGAAATGTCAATGGGGAAAACAAAAAAAAAACTCTGAAGATGTAGAGGGGAAACTTGACTTTCATTGAGAGATTAGACACTAAAAAATGTCATACCAAGGCAAAAAAGAAGTAAAGGGACCCTTGTATGCTTGGGGTAAAAATTAAAATGCAAAGGTTTTTCTAAAGAGCAGGAAAGTAGTCCTTGGGAAGCAGCTAACTATCCTTCAAGGAATCCCCAACTAGAGCCATAGGAGCTATCTAGTGAAAACTCATCCAGGAAGTATCAGAGGAGCATGGTGGTTGGTGACTCTCTGCTTACGGTAATATTTGTGGACATGATAACCTCAGTGAAGCAGTTTATTGTCTTTCTGGGACATGTACCAAAGATCCAACAGAGAATTTCTCTATACTTGTCTATTTTTGGTGATTCATAAGGGCACAACTGATTGTGCCAGAAGGACCCTAGAAAGCATTGGTGGAGATTATGATATCTTAAGCAAAAATCTAAAGAACACAAAGGCAGATGCCGTGTTTCTTTCATTGCTGCCTATTGAAATCAAGATATTTAGGAAATAAAATAGATTTGGCAAATAACTGGCCAAGGAGGTGGTATCTGAGAATGGAATTTAGACTTCTGGAAAAAAGACTTAAAATAGAGAAGTGCCAGACTCTTGGCCAAGGATAGAAAGCTAATTAAGGTAGGCAACAGCGTATCTGATTGGTATCTTCTAGATATAACCAAAAGGCCTTAGAATGAGAAAAAGATGAGGAAAGAAGATTTCTCATATATGTGTGTGTGTGTGCGTGTGTGTGTGTGTATGTATGTATGTATATATATATATATATATATATATATATATATATATATATATATATATATATATATATATATATATATATATATACATATATATGCCAAAGAGAATAGGTATAGTGAAGGAAGAAGCATAGTAGCATTTGAGATGTCTGGAGATTTAGACAGGAGAAAATCCAAAAAAAAAAAAAAAAACTAGTAGGAAGAACTTTGGGTTCAAATGTTTGCTCACAAAGCATTAAAGTTAAGGCAACAGATACGAAGATGGCAAATTTGACCTCACAATAATCACTTAGGATGGAAAAGAAGAGACCATGACTCATGGTGAGTTTACTTTACTCACAGGAAACAGAATAGGTAAAAGGAGGGAAGGCTTAATTGAGCACTGTGCAGTACAATAAGAAGATATACTCATCTGAGAAAATCTAGATAGCAGAGTAGGTAAGTATAGCAGACAATATTTGAGTGAAGCTCAACAGAGGGGGGAAGAAAAATAATTTTGCTACTAGGGTATACTACAAACCAAATCAAATCAAGAAGCATTTAGTAAGCATTTATGTTCTATGTGCTAAGTGTCGGGGAATACAAATATAAGAAGAAAGAAGGACAACTAATGCCTTCAAAGAGCTTACATTTTAATGAGGTGGGGGGAAATAACACACACACACACACAAAGAGACGTTGAAAAGACAGCGGGAGAGAAAAGGCACTGGCGTGCAGTCATAATGGAGAAATGCTGGAGAGTCACGAGTGGGGCTCAGTAAAGAGTGAAGACATTTGTAGCCTGGGCATTTTCTTAAATAGAAGTTCTTAAAGGAGCCAATCAGCCAGAGAAGGAGACTATACCGATAGAGAAAACACGTAGCAGAATGAACATCCAGGGTGAGGAGATCACCAGAACAGTAAGAGATTATGAACGATGAGTCTAGTGAATATCACATTCCTGTCTTGGAGGTATGAGCTTTGGGGAGCGAAGGTAAGGATCTAGATAATCTGCTTAAGCTCTCTTCCCTTCTCTCTCTCTCTCTGACAAAAAGTGATTACGTATGAGCTCATTAACTTTTCCTTAATATTCCTTTCATCCTTCAAAAAGTTAAGCAACCAGCAAGGAAGAATCAACTGACACATACTGGGTGTGTGACCCTGAAAAAGCCACTTAATCTGTCAGTGTTCTAGGCAACTCTCTAAAGTTTTAGATAAATTCTAAATTTTTTTTTTTTTTTACTAGGTAAAGGAGGCCATTCTTTCCCTTATTTCTTACCTAGCATTAATCACCAAATGAGCATTGCCTCAATCAAAATGAATTATGCAATAGAACAACTTAAAAAGGGCAAAGTTTCTTATTGCATCTGGGGCCACCTACAGTCATCTTGATTTATATCTGGTCACTGGACCCAGTTGGCTCAGGAGGAGAGAGTGAGGGTTGCGACTACACAGCCCTCCCTCACTTAAATCCAATTCACTTGCGTATCATGGCATCATTTTCCTGACGTCATCATCCTTTCCAGGGAAGGGTAAATAATAAGAAAAGCTGCATGTGTTTGAAGGGGGTTTCCTCACCTAGGAATCCGCTATGCCAGTGAGATCACATAGACGCTTCCTATTCCTCTCCTTTTTTCTGACACAGAGAATGTCTGCAGCCCTAGAAATGATGGAACAAAAATTGCTAGCAAGTATTTGATATCTAAGAAAAGGAATTAAACAGTGAGAGAGTATCTATTTGCCTTTGATAAATTCAAGGAATCTCATACACATGATGTAGATCCATAGGTACTGAAAACGTAAATGTGATTGTGAATCAACTTTCTGTAATATCTGGAACACTGTAAAAAATGAGAGGAGAAGCATAAGATTGGACAAAGGCAAATGATGCTTCAGCACTTGAAAAAATTTTAAAAAGAAAGAAAGAGCTTAGGACTGTAAGTTTCATTTTGATTTTTTAGGGAAATTCTAGAAGAGATAATTAGATGATCAATGAACATTTTTTTCTTCCTTCCTTCCTTCCTTCCTTCCTTCCTTCCTTCCTTCCTTCCTTCCTTCCTTCCTTCCTTCCTTCCTTCCTTCCTTCCTTCCTTCCTTCCTTCCTTCCTTTTTACCTTTCTTTGACAGCATTTTAAACTGATAATCTGGGGAATCCTATAGTTATATTTTGTCTAGATTTTAGCCATGAATTCGATGAAGTACCTCATGGTATCTTGTGTTAAAGATAGGAAGATGTGAAATAGATGATAACACAGTTAATTCAATGATGTAGAAGTGGTTGAATGACCAAATTCAACATTATGATTTGATGTCAACTTTATAGATGGTCTCTAGTGACACTGTCCCTGAGAGTTAGACTGGGTCCTGTGCTATTAACATTTCTGTCAATGACTTAAAAGCATAGGGGACTCATTTATTGAATTTTTAGATGACACAAAGCTAGAAAAGATAGCTAATTCACAGAATGACAAGAGTCAGGATCCAAAAAAAATCTCAACCAGCTAGAGCACTGGGCTAAATCTAATCCAATGGAATCCAATAGGAATAAATATAAAGATTTATTGTTGGGTTAAAAAAAATCAGCTTAAGAAATAGAAGATTGGTGATAATAGAAGATTGGTTGGATAAATTTGTCAGGAAAAAAATATTGTATTTTAGTGGGCAGCAAACTTGATATGAGTTGGTGATATTATGTGGTAGCCAAAATACATGGTCTTTGACTACATTAAGGGAGGCAACACTTCCAAGAATAGTGATATTTATTTAAAAGTCCTTATTTATTTTTTTTCTCAGTGAGATCATATTCAAAGTTAAAAGGGATTTTGAGAATTTGGAACAAAGGAAAATGCGGGTTTCTTGAGGATAAGTTGTAGGCCTGGGGTTCATTACTTTCCAAGAAATATTTGAGTGAACATGTTAACTGTATTTATGTATGTAGCTGATGGGCTGACCTGATATTAATGGTGGAGATAGTTCAAATTAGTCTTGATGCCAGGAAAAACATGTCCTTACACTGAGAGCTATCCCAAAATAAATTCGGCTGTCTTGGGAGATGGTAGAATCCTCATCAATGAAGGTCTTCAAGCAGATTATGGATGCCCATTTTCCAAATATGTTACAATGTAGATAGTTTTTGGATTATGAGTTGGACCATATGGTTTATGAAGTCCTGTCCAATATGGAATACCTGTCATTGATTTTGGAGCTTGGAATCTGATTAGGCATTATAATTGACAATTGCTGTTCATTCATGTCCAACTCTTTTTGACCCTGTTCAGAGTTTTCTTGGCAAAGGTGCTGGGGAGGTTTCCCATGTCCTTCTTCAGCTAATTTTATATATGAGGAAACTGAGACAAACAGAGTTAAGAGAGGTGCCCAAGGTCACAGAGCCAGTAAGTGTCTGAGAGGAGTCTTCCTGATACCAGGCCTACCACTGTACTTACCATGCTATCTAGTTGCCCTAATTGACAATGTGACAACTGTTAAAATAAATGAGCGTGTAGAGATAAGACAAGTGTGTCTAGATCAGAACCCTGGGGGAGAAATGAATAACGATCCACTAAAGAAAATTAGGAAAGAAAGGTTAGATAGTTTGGAAAAGAATGAGGAGAGAAGAAGGTCATGAAAACCTATATTTGAATTCCAACGCAGATACATAAGAGCTTTGTAGTCCTAGGTAAGTGACTTCACCACTCTATTGTCTCTTCTTTAAAATGGGAATGATATCACCATCTACCTCCCAGGGTTCTAGTGAAGATCAGAAACAATGGATGTGAAGTGTTTTAAAACGGAATTGTTATATAGTTGTGAGTTAATGGTTATTATTCTGAGTCATACATTAGAATATGACTTTAGCATTACATTCAAGTAAGCATTTAGAAAACAAAAAGCATTTGCCTGAATGTCTCCACCAAAGAAACCCAAAATAAACATTGTATTTTAAATACCCAGCAAAACCTCCTTCTGAGCTTTTCATTTTAACTAGTGTTTTGTAAAATAAATTCATCATTTTGAAATATTGATTAATTGCCTTGATTCTTTAACTTCCTAATTTAGCGTTTTGAAAAATGTTTTCCATTTTTGGCCTTTATTTTGCAACATTTTATTTTCAACTGAACTTTACTTAGGTTGTCGTCAGAAGTTTTATGTGATGGAGTTAGCAAGCAAAGTCAATATTTGGCAGTACTAGCATGCAGTACTTATAAATATACTTTCCAACATCATTCCAGCAATCCATAACAAAAGATGGATGGTGCCAAACTCTCCTGTTTTATTACAGTTGTACAAGCACGGTGGGCTTTAATAGAAGAAATATACACATTTAATGCCTTAAACCAAAGCTAAAATAAATATCCTACAATAAACCCTACTGATGTCATTCTGTATGTATCAGAGAATGATACAAAGGGAAAATCAGCAGTAACTGCAATCCTCTCTCGTTCACCCTATGGATGAAATTTAAAATTGATTCTGTGTCAGGTAAAGCACCGTGATCTGATGAAATATATGAAGATAATTTGATATCACTGCAACTGCTCTCCTGAGTTCGCCGACCAAAGAGCTAAAATTATTCATTGCCAATTCAGGGATTCAGCAGTGGTTTCTAGGATCTAAGCCTAGATGCTTATCTTCTAACCTCAATCAATTTATTTGTTATTAATATACAAATATCTATGTAGACTATAAAAAGCCAGTGGGTGGTTATTTCCCTTCTTTAGTTGACATCATCCTACATGATTCTATGCAGCTTGACAACTACTCATTAGATGCAAGTCATTTGTACATAATTTATTTGCTTATCTTTTTAATGGGAAATGGTTTACAATATTACAATCACATACCACTTTTTCAACTCCATTCCCTATGTTGTTGCTCTTTAGTTGTTTCAGTGCTGTCTTATTATCTGTGACTCCATTTGGTGTTTTCTTGTCAAAGAGACTGGAGTGGTTTGCCATTTCCTTCTCCAGGTATTTTCAAAGGAAATTGAGGCAAACAGGGTTAAATGACTTTTCTAAGCTTACATAGCTAGTCATTATTTGAGACCAGATTTCAGCTCAGGGAGATGAAACTTCTGGACTCCAGGCCCAACACTCTATCCACTGTGCCATCTAGCTACCCTATGTATACATTCTCTATAAATCTTCTACAATAAGGTGGAGAACCTCCAGTCTAGAGGCCACATGTGGCCTTCTAGGTCCTCAAACACTGCCCTTTGACTGAACTAAACTTCACAGAACAAATCCCCATAAAACTTGGACTCAGGCAAAAGGTGGCACCCAGGGACCTGGAAGACCACATATAGCCTGAAGGTCACAGGTTCTCCACCCCTGCTCTGTACACATACACTGAAAGGCTATTGTCTGACTGACAATCTGTACCTGAATCTTCTTTCACCATGAATGAGCTTGAAAGGAAGGACTGGCCCTGTCACTGACTTACCTATGTAACTGGGACAAATCAATTAATGTACCGGGCTTTAGCTTCCTTATCTGTACGTAAAGGGAATATGGGATTTATAATGATGAATGGAATCCTGGTAGAGGTAACCAGCTTTTGCAATTTCTACATTATTCTTAGTGCTTTCAAGTGCCTTTTTTTTTTCCAAAACAATTTGTATAATGAGTGAGGTGGGTTATGACAGAACAGAAAAGGGCAGTTGAAAAGGCATATGTGTATGCGTATGTGTATGCATAGTGTTTAGGGAAAACCAACCCTTCTGGTATTAGAGGTTGCTGAGCCTTTTTTAGGGTTGTTCAGCCCCCTTTGGTGCTCACCTTTCACCCAACTACCCAACTCACCCATGGCTCCAAGAAGCTGTAGCATACTCAGTGACCACACCCTGGTAAAACTATCTTGGTAGATGGGCTAAACAAGGTTGAAAGTGACTAAGGACCTCAAACTTATTGGTGACTTAGGTGGAAGTCTACCCCAAATTTATGAACAGTTCATCTAGAGGACAGAGTGGATGTGAAAAATTTGTTCCACTGGCCATGAAGGCACCTGAAGCAAGTGCTGTGGAGGGCTTAGAGCTTGGTCAGACATCAAAGGTCATCCGCTGTATCAGGCCATCACCAGTCACCCTATTCTTGTTTTACCACTGACCTTTGATGACTCTGGAAGAGAGAGTAAGACCGATGACTTTGTGCAGCTCTGCCTCACTTAAATCCGATTCAGCTACAAGTCAAGACATGCTCTAGGTTATCATTAGTCCTCTTCAAAAAGGAAGGACAAACACAAATCCCCTTTGTCAGAAAGAAGCAGAAAGAGGAAGGCAGGGATCATGTGCACTCTGAGATGGAATTCATTCAACCTTAACTCACCTAAAAAATATGACTGGGGACCCTCCATTAAAGAATATGTCCACAAATTGTAGAAATGACTCACTTGTCGTTTGTGTGTCAGTCAAAATGGAATTGTGGGACAGACGAACAAAAGACCTGAGAGTGTTTTGTCTAACCAAGAAGCATGTTGGCCCAGGATGGCTTATTTTTAAAAGTGATGATACTTGTCCAAAGCAGTCACAGTATCAGTACAATAGCACTGTAGAGTTTCAGCAGAAGGCCATTATGGATGTAGAAAAATAACACTGGGACAGAGTTTCAAAGGAAGCAAATTGCAACTTTGGAGGCATAAAATAGTCTCCAATGAAGGTGAGGTAGATAAAAGCACAAGAGGATAAATAGGCAGCAGCATGAAAGATCTAGTGACATTGGCTTCCTTGATAATACTTGTGCAAGGCACTCCATCTTCCGAATAAACTGCCATTGGCAGTCCTGAATGTTCCAAATTCTCTCTTTCTTTGTCTGTTTCCCTGTTCAGTAAGCATTTATTAAATGCCTACTATATGTCAGGCACTGTGTTAAGCTCTGATTTTCTTGGTTTCATTTAAATTTAAGCTAAAATCTCACCTACTGAAGGAAACATTCCCTAAACCCCTTTTAGACTTGTGCTTTCCTTTTGCTTATTATTTTCATTTTATCCTGCTTACCTCATAAATACTACCTTTCATACTGTCTTCCCAGTTAGATTGTGAGCTCCTTTAGATCAGGGACTATTTTGGTCTTTCTTCGTATCCTCAGTGTTTACAGTGTCTGGCACTTAGTAGGCACTTAATAAATACTTCTTGACCTTGTCCAGAGGCTATAGGAAGTGGCAATGATAGTAGCAGTGAGGCAAAACTGTTTGTTGGCAGATAGAGCCACAGGAACTCAGTCAGAAAAAAAAAAATTCCTAACCATGATAGAAATAGACATTTAAATAGAACCATTTTCTCACCTCATCATATGAAGTTGTGAGAGATTATACTCCTTTATAACTGGGGCCTTAGGATGATCCTTGATTTTTCCTGTGTATTTGATTTGTGTTTCTTCCAATTAAATAATTTACCATTTGATTGGTAGTTACCACCTGTTCTTGGGGTAGAGTAGGAACTGGAGAGAGACTTGGACATATTTCTTTCCCCAACTTGATCTGAGTAAGGTATGATTCCAAAGCTGATCAGGGTACCTGTTAACGTTTTTGGGGGAACTCACTGAGGATCGGTAGGTTATTGGATTCTCTAGCAGTTCCACTCTAGCTTTCTCTTTGTTCATGTGGATCCCAAGGTACCACAGTGTTTTTGGAGGAGTGCATAGTTTCCTGGGGATGTAGAGCTCCTGAGAATGGAAAAGAGTGATTTTGACTGTTTATTTGTGTGTCTCCCTGATATTTTTGTTGCTGCTGTTATTGGGTTAAATTGCAGATCATCTAGTATTCACAATTCTGTTAGTCTGAATGTTGAATAGGAACTGAGGGCCTTTTCCTTTCTTGTGGAGATCTATATATAAATCAAATGCAAATGTTCCCAAGAGAAACCCTGGGCAAAGTGACAATTCAAGGAACGTGATTTTAAAGAAGTGTACGATATTGAAACCAATCTGTGAAAACACAAAGCTGTGGTTCTAGTCTATGGTATTGCAGAAATAAAGGAGTTAAATTAGATGATCTCAAAGGTCCTTTCCAGCTTTAAATTTTATGTTTCTATGATGTAAATACAGTTTTGGAAATTAGTTAAATCTTAAAGCAGCTGACAATAATTTGAGAACAATTACAGGTTGTAAAATTTTCCTTTCTAAGTATAATTGTCTCTAAATTATCTAGACAGCAGTTCCCAGGCAGGCTAGTCCTGGGCAAATCTGTAGACTACTGGTCTTTATCAACAACTCTGCCCCTCTCCAATTCCCTTTGAATTTCTTTTCTTCTCCCTCATCCCAATGTCTACTTCTCTTGTATTGCCCCCTCTGGATCCAAAGCTCTAATGCACTACTCTCCAAATGCCATTTTCTTCCCCAATACTATTTGCAAACAAAAGTATCTAATTGTTTTATGTTATTATTTGTGGTGTGGAAAAAAAAAAGTGTCTGGTATGAGGTAGCAAAAAACCTTTTGAACAGGAGGACCTGTGTTCAAATCTAATTTGTTACACTTACTATATCTGTGACCTTAAACAAGTCATTCAATTTTCCTGGGCCTCAGTTTCCTTTTCTGTAAAATGTGAACATTAGTATTAGATATCTATCCAAGAGGATCCCAGTATCCTCTTGTCGTTTTTTAGAAATGGTTGAGAAGACCAGGAGAATTGATAAATAATCACCTAGACCAAATGACCAGTAAAAAAATAGAGCTGCTTCATGATGAGGAAGGTCCTAAATTTCTCATATAAAGAAGATTAAGGCTTTGATTCAAGCCTCCAGAGGAAAACAAAAAAAATAAAGTAAAGTAGGAGTAGGGGGAGTCATATGGGAGTAGAAAGCAAAATGCCTCTTGTGGTTTCAACTGGAAAATGTTGGTAAAAAAGAAAAAAATACCAACATCAATGGTGAAAGCCAGAAAGAGTCTCAGAAGGTGACAGACCTTAATCCTATCAACAGCTAATTTACATATCCATAGTAAAAATAACAATGGCATTTTTCTCATGAAAAATATATGCAAAGCAGTCATTGTGAAAGTTCAGTAGCTATTTTTGAAATGGAAATTTCCTTACTATTTGAAAAAGCCTCTTCTTCAACACACCAAAAAAAGCCTCAGCCTGAATTTGAGAGCAAAGAGTACATTTTCAATGTGATGTGCTGGATTTAACCAGGGAATTCCCATTAGAGGGAAAATTTACCCCTGTCTGTAAAAGTTGATTGATTTTTTTTTCTGTGTATGTTTGAGATTGGTACAAACATTTGAAACTACTAATAAAAAAAAAACTGAAGCAATGCACTCAAGTTATGCAGCAATACCATTTTTCAGCTTAACACAATTTTAATTTTTTCCCCAGGAGAAAGGGAAAGAACCCCCAAAACCCCAAAACATAAGGTCTCCCATGAAAAGGTTGACAAATTTTTTCCATTAGCACCCCAGTAATGAGTATCTGATTATTTATTAGATATGGTTCTTTCAAGGAAAACTGTATAAGCTCACATTTCTGTAGCTGATTTGGTGTTTCTATACAGTGATAACATTTTAATAGCAAAAAAAATGTTAAATATCAAAGTAATAGATGAGCATTTCTCTAAAAGGCAATTCCATTAAATACCATTGGTATTAATCTTTCTAAATCTTAATTACAGCTATTTGACATATTATCCCCATTTGACCTTTTCTGCTGAATTCCGGTAAGGGATTGAAGGACAGACTGTAAACCTACACAAATATTTCATTTTAGTGTAACTGAGCAAATGGGGACAGTCGCCTTAATTTGTATTATGTGAAAGAATTGAAGGAAACACATGTTCTGCTCAACCAAGTCCTAACTGCTCATTTCCAAGACCCCCTGAGAAACCCAAGTTCTGCTTATTCTTGAGTTTGAGGACATATAACCCTAAAGATGAGTACTTTAAAAGTTGTTACCAAAGAACCAAACTTCCTGAACTAGATATGTCCTAGCAACATTTAAAAACAATTAGTAATGGCAGCCTTTAATCGAACAACTTGAATTTCAGTTGAAAATAGTAGGGGCTGGCAGTTTCAAGATTAAAAAAGTAATGATTGTGCTATTAAGCCACATTTGCACCAATCGATACCTCAAAAGCAACCAGATTTCTATTAGATCCACTGAGTAAGCAGAAAGCAAAATCTTGGGGAAATGGGATTTAGGACTACATAGAGACTACCAGTTATCAAAAGCATGGACCTTAAAAATACACATATCTATCTGTCTGTATACATACACATATACATATACACACATATACAGATATACACATAAACATATATGTATTTATATACACACATATATCTATATACAAACACCTCTTCCTTTTCAAGTTGCTTTCTCTGAGTTAATTTATCTCTTTCATCCCTCTATAGAGCTCTTTTTCCTTTTCTCTTAGCTTCCTATTTTGTCATCTTAATAGCTTCTACCTGTTTTTTTCACATTTCCCTTTTTATGTTTTTCTTCAGTTGCAGGAAATCTTAAAACTCATGTGTATGAATTGGGAAGGGTAGTTCAGAGAAAGGGACCATGTACAATTATTGGTATATAACACTTACATACATAGGATGGTGGATAGTGTTGGAGAACTCAAGGACATACTCCCAATATCTCCCCACTAATACTGACATTAATGTATCTTAGAAAAAAAAAAAAACTAGTAAATGATGCACGTATGGGATCACAGAATTTGAAGTCAGAGAGGCCCTCAGAATACATCTAACCCAACCCCCACACTAAAAGAATACCCATTGTAACTTATGTGATGAGTGCTACTGCTGCCTCTTCTTGAACACCAAGGAAAGAGAGACCCACACTTCTCAAGACAGCTCATTCTACTCTGGAATAGCCATAATCATTACAGAATTTTTTTTTTTCTTGACCAAGTTTAAATTTGTCTCTTTTAAACCTCTACCCTATGTCCCTAGCTGTACCCTCTGGGACTCCAAAAATCAAATTGAATCTTTCTTTTATTTAAAAGCCCTTGGAATTACTGAAAATAATGATCATATTCCCTCCACCCTCCCCACTCCCCTACCAAGTTATCTCTAGACTTGTATTTTCTCAGTTCCTTCAACCATTTCTCATATGACATAGACTCAAGGCCCTTCACTATTCTGGTTGCCCTCTTCTGGATACTCCAGCTTTTCAATATCCTTTGTAAAATATAGTATTCAGAACTTAACACAACACTCCAGATTTAGTCTGGTAATAGTAGAGTATGCTGACAAACATTTTTTTGGAGTTTTATTTGGGTTTTACATTTCTGGAAGTACATATTGTCCTAGAATTCTTTTTTTTTTTCTAAACAGAGGTTTGAAGATATTTAAAACACTAAAGTCCTCTTTTGGTATCTTTTTGGAGGTGACTTTCATCTCTTGGAAACTTGTCCACCAGAGAATAAGCAATGATAAGAAGAACCAAGCTAGAAAATTGAAGTATATGTCATGCACTCTATATTTATTATGGGAGCGACAACTGAGTTAACTATGAGGAGTTGCTTTACCTGAAACTTGGTGATTAGGGGATTCATTATTACATTTTTTTGTTGTTATACCAGCTCATAAAGACTATCTACCAGGGCAAAAATGCATTGTGAGCTGTGTCAGAGTAAAGGGAGTATTCACATCAATGAAATCATTGATCTTTTGAAGTATGGAAAAAAAGACACTTGTGGCATTTATCTTTCTAATGCCTTGGTGAAGAATGACTCCCTTATTTTCACATAGGAAGTGGACTGAAAAGATTTGTCTAGAATTAGAGTTAAAATCCATAGCTATGAGCTATGACTCTGTGGGAGCCTGCCTCTTACAAGGTTGTCTCTGCCAGCTGAGACATGGATAAATATATGGATGCCTAATCTATGTTATTGGAGAACTGCATTTTTCATTGAAGTTATCCAACAGGGCTTAAATTCTGCATCTTTAAAGGCATTTAAAAAATGAACAGCAATAACAGGATAAGTCTAAAATTTTGGCAGAGATAGAAGTTGCCAACATGCTATTATTTGAGGGCTACAGGAAAGGTAGACTTTTCCACAAATCTGTGATACTTACCTCACCCTAAGTTCCTCTGACATTCCACCATTAAATATTCATTTATCAAGTTTAAGAACTGACTAGTCATCTGGAATCCTCTTTTAAGATGTAGATTCCCCTGGGAGGAATGATACATTAAATCATAAACACCACTGTGTAAATTTGTCTGCAAGTCCATATAAAAAAGTCATATATTTATTTTAATAAAACTGAGGAAGACAACCTCAATAGCAAAGACAGATCTTTTTACCTCCACTCATTAATCACTCTCCACATTCTCTACTTCATACAAATGTTGGATTAATAATCTTTATGCTTAGATCTCATCATTACTCTCTTCTGTTTAACATATTCAGTAGTTAACCTATTGCCTATGAAATAAAGTTTAAAATCACCTTGCACTGAAAGCCTTCTACAATCTTCATTTCCAACCTAACTAGCCTTACCTCATATTGCTCCTTTTTAGGTATTCTGTGTTTCAGTCAAACTGGATTATTATCTCTCTTGAACACTCCCTAAAATTTCCTTCCTCCATCCTTTTGTTTGTACCCTTGAAACTTCATAATTCTCCTCTTTACTGGTCCTTTAAAGCACTGCTACTTTTCATAAGCTTTCTGTGTTGCAATTTCCACTCTACCCTTCCTCCACCCAGTCTTTGACTCTATTCATAGTGTAAAAGGGAGTCAGGCTTTAGAAATTCAGAGAGAAGTGAAACAAATGTGTACACTTAGTACTTATAAGACATAGATAGTAGCCAAGGTTAGGTGCCACACAGGAGACAAGGCTGAGGGAGATGAGAGAGATTCCAAGGCAAATAGTGGTAACAGATTTTTCCTTGTTGAGCTTGCTATTGACTTCCTTTGTGTCATAAATGGAGTTACTTGGTCTTGTCTCAACCAGAAATATAATTAAAACAGAAAAAAAAAACCCAACCTTTATTATAATGTATGTTAGGCCATATCAGGTCCTAATTTCTTGTTCATCAGAAATGCTTCAAATAAAATGCTTTACATACAGATGGCACTTGATAAATGAATTTTGAAGAGAGTTGACTGAGCCAAATGGCATTCTGGGAAATTACTTTGTCCTTGATTGAATTTCCTTTGAGGCATCTATTTGGTGTCCCTATTTTGCACACTACTGAGTACCGCTGAATGTTTTTTGCAATAGCTTGGAAAGAGGTCATTTCAGAGGGAAATGCATTTCCAAGGCAGGTATTTCTGAGGAACTGGGAAAACACTGAAAAAGCAGTTATGGAAAATTCAGTGAGATTCCTTTATAAAGAGAAGCATAGGAGGCAATTTTCCTCATGCACGAATAAGTCAACTAATTCTTGTTAGTTTTGATAGAGATAAAATTTTTATGATGCACATTAATAAGACAATTTTCTCAGAAAAAATAAAGTGGGCTACATGGATGGCACATCGTATATAAATTTTCATAAGGATACAGCATTTTGACGTGTTATGAAGAAGGAGAACGCCTTTCCACACCATGGCTGTTAGCTCTGAGATGAACTAGTGACCTTCAAGAGATATTTTTTAAAATTCCATTCACTTCATAGTCTAGAGAAAACAACCTTCCTTTTCATTTCATTCTTCACTTTTCTGGGGCTCATATGCTCAGGTTGCTCTAGTCATGTTGCATTAGATATTTTAACTAAAAGAAATTGATATGATACGTAATAATGAGATACACCAGTAGTAGAATTTGAAAATAAAATTGCTGGGAAAGGTGAGTCACAAAGATCTCCCCAATCTTGACTTTGAGAGAAGTGAGATGCATGTAGACATCCTCTCATGGTGACATGAATCATTGATAATTAACTTGGCAAATTTTAAAAATGAATGTTAAAGGCAGAGCCAAGATGGTGGAGGTTGGATAGGGACTTGCCTGAGCTCTCCCAAATTCTCCTCCAAAAACCTCAAAATAATGCCTCAAAATGAATTCTGGAGTAGCAGAATGAGCAAAAGGGTAAGATGAAACAATTTGCCAGCCCAAGACAACTTAGTATGTCAATAAAAAAAAAAAAATCTGTCACATCAGGGTGAGAGTGGAGCATAGTCAAGCTCGGGCCAAACCCCAGAAAACCAGCAACAGATTTTGGGGATGACTGAATCCACAGTAGCAGCTGTAGCTTCTGGACTTTTCAGGCCACAGATGGTAATAGGGATAGACAACTGTGCAGAAGGATATTGCAGGTATTCCGCTGCTAGCACTAGATGAGGGCCTCTCTTGCACTGTCCATACACAGATCTGGATTCCAGTCCAAAGTTGCAGTCCCAAGGTAAGGAGAAACATTAGCATACCAGAATTTGTAGCCACAGGGAAGTAGGGACCCTGGACACAGTTGTAGGGCACAAAAGAATGTTTGTGGTGTCTCACAGATCAGAGCACAGGCCAGGAAAGTAGTAAATACACTTCTCCTTAGAGCATATTACCCTGGAAGAATTGAAAACTTACAGAACTCCCCAAACTAGCTATAAAAACAGTTCCACAAAAAACCTGAAGCATAGGACAGTGATTCTTCCACTATAAACTAAAATGTCAAGAAAATGACTAGAAAAATGAGCAAACAACAAAAAAATAATCTGACCATAGAGAGTCAGTATGGTGATAGGAAAGTACAAGACACAAACTCAGAAGAAAACAAGAAAATCAAAACTGCTACATCCAAAAAGACTCAGAGAAAAATATGAATTGGTCTCAGGCCCAAAAAGAATTCCTCAAAAAGCACAAAAAGAATTATAAAAATCACATAAGAGAGATAGAAGAGTAAGTGGGAAAAAAATGAGAGTGATGCAAGAAAGCCATGGAAAGAGTCACCATCTTGGTAAAGGAGACATGAAAAAATACGGAAGAAAATGTCTTAAAAAATAGAATAGGCCAAATGTAAAAGAGGCACAAAAATTGAATGAGCAGAAAAACACCTTGAAAAGCAGAATTGACCTCATGGGAGAAAACATACAAAATTTCACAAAGAACTTCTCAAAAAGTAGAATTGATTAAATGGAAAAGGAGATACAAAAATTCACTGAAGAAAATATTTCCTTAAAAATTAGAATTGGGTAAGTGGAAACTAATGACTCCATGAGACACAAAAAAACAAAATCAAAAGAATGAAAAAAACAGAAGAGGAGGAGCCAAGATGGCAGAGTAGAAAGACTCACATATGCTAGCTCCAAACCCACAGCCCACAAATTTTCTGTAAAAAGAACCCCCCACAAATTCTGGATCAGTGCAAGCCCTGGAAAAGCCCCAGAGAGCCCTGGAAAGCCGTTCCCAGGGGTCCGTTGTGCTCCGGACGTGGAGTCCACCCCTGCGCTGCCCGGGCCATGTGGCCCCAGAGGAGCTGATCTGAGTAGGCTTCAGGGAGGGAATCTCCGACATGGCCAGGAAGGTCCATCCACCCTCAGGTGCTACAGGTCAGTGAAAGAGACTTCTGGGCTGGCTGAGAGGGGAGCGGGGTGTCTCTGTGACTCAGGCCCCCTCAGGAGGCAGTGGCAGAGGTAGCAGCAGCCTGGGAATCCCGGAGCAGCAGGCAGGAGCTTCATTACCGAAGGTCTCTGTATAAAGCCCATGAGGGAACGGAGCCTGGGAGGTGGCCCTGTCCTCACCAGAACACCAGAACTTAAGCTCACATTGAATAGCAGCTGCTCCCGCCCAGAAATCCCTGAGGCTGGGGAGCAGCATTTGAATCTCAGACCCCAAGCACTAGCTGGGCGGATCTAGGAGGGGGTGCAGAGGAATCTCAGAAGTCAAGTAACTGGCTGGGAAAATGCCCAGAAAAGGGAAGAAAAATAAGACCATAGAAAGCTACTTTCTTGGGGAAGAGATGTTCCCTCCTCCTTTCAGTTCTGATGAGAAAGTAAAATACTTGCCATCAAGGAAAGACGTGGAGGTTAGGACTTCTCTATCCCAGACATCCGAGGTGGATGTCTAGTGGGCTCAGGCCATGGCAGAACTCAAAAAGGATTTTGAAAATCAAGTTAGACAGGTGGAGGAAAAACTGGGAAGAGAAATGAGAGAGATGCAAGAAAAGAATGAAAAATGGGTCAATACGTTCGTAAAGGAGACCTAAAAAAATGCTGAAGAAAATAACACCTTGAAAAATAGGCTAACTCAACTGGCAAAAGAGGTTCAAAAAGCCAATGAGGAGAAGAATGCTTTCAAAAGCAGAATTAGTCAAATGGAAAAAGAGGTTCAAAAACTCACTGAAGAAAATAGTTCTCTCAAAATTAGAATGGAACAGATGGAGGCTAATGACTTTCTGAGAAACAAAGAAATCACAAAACAAAACCAAAAGAATGAAAAAATGGAAGAGAATGTGAAATATGTCATGGGAAAAACAACTGACCTGGAAAATAGATCCAGGAGAGACAACTTAAAAATTATGGAACTAACTGAAAGCCATGACCAAAACAAGAGCCTAGGCATCATCTTTCATGAAATTATCAAGGAAAACTGCCCTGAGATTCTACAACCAGAGGGCAAAATAAGTATTGAAGGAATCCATAGATCACCACCTGAAAGAGATCCAAAAAGAGAAACTCCTAGGAACATTGTGGCTAAATTCCAGAATTCCCAGGTCAAGGAGAAAATATTGCAAGCAGCTAGAAAGAAACAATTCCAGTATTGTGGAAATACAATCAGGATAACTCAAGCTCTAGAAGCGTCTACATTAAGGGATTGAAGGGCATGGAATAGGATATTCCAGAAGTCAAAGGAACTAGGACTCAAACCAAGAATCACCTACCAGCAAAACTGAGTATAATACTTAAGGGCAAAAAATGGTCTTTCAATGAAACAGAGGACTTTCAAGCATTCTGGATGAAAAGACCAGAGATGAAAAGAAAATTTGACTTTCAAACACAAGAATGAGAAGAAGCATGAAAAAGTAAACAGCAAAGAGAATTCATAAGGGACTTACCAAAGGTGAACTGTTTACATTCCTACATGGAAAGACAATATTTGTAACTCTTGAAACTTTTCAGTATCTGGGTAGTTGGTGGGACCACACAAACACATGCACACACGCACACATACATGTACATGCATGCGTGCACACACACATACACACATGCATGCACATACAGAGACAGAGAGCACAGAGTGAATTGAATGGGATGGGACCATATCTTAAAAGAAATTAAGGTAAATGGTGAGAGAGAAATGTAGTGGGAGGAGAGAGGGTGAAATGGAATGGGGTAATTATCTCTCATTCAAGAGGCAAGCAGGAGACTTTTTAGTGGAAGGAAAAAGAGGAGAGCTGAGAAAAAAACATGAAGTTTGCCCTCATCACATTCGACTAAAGGAAGGAATAAAATGTACACTCATTTTGGTATGAAAACCTATCTTACAATACAGGAAAGTGGGGGAGAAGGAGATAAGCAAGGTGGGGGGGATGATGGAAGGGAGGGCAATGGGAGGAGGGAGCAATTTGAAGTCAACACTCAGCAGGATCAAAAGACAGAATAGAAACAATGGAGGGCAGGATAGGATGGAGGGAAATAGAGTTAATCTTACACAACATGACTATTATGGAAGTCATTTGCAAAACTACACAGATATGGCCTATATTGAATTGCCTGCCTTCCCAAAGGCAATGGGTGGGGAGGGATGGATGGGGAGAATTTGGAACTCAAAGCTTTAGGAACAACTGTTGAGTATTGTTCTTGCTACTAGGAAATAAGAAATACAGTTAATGGGGAATAGAAAGTCATCTGGCCCTACAGGACAAAGAGAAGATGGGGACAAGAGAAGGGAGGGATAACAGAAGAGAGGGTAGATTGGTGATAGGGAAAATTAGAATGCTTGTTGTGTTGGGGTGGGGGGAGAGGATAAATGAGGAGAAAATTTGGAACCCAAAATCTTGTGAAAATGAATGTAAAAAGTTAAATAAATAAATTTATATTTAAAAAAAAAAAAGAAAAACAGAAGAAAATGTGAAATATCTCATTGGAGAAACAACTTAATTGGAAAATAGGTCAAGGAAAGATAATTAAGAATTATTGGACTACCTGAAATTCATGATCAAAAAAAGAGCCTAGACAATATCTTTTAAGAAATTATCAAGCCAAACTGCCCTGATACTCTAGAATCAGAAGGTAAAATGGAAATTGAAAGAATCCAGTAATCACATCCTGCAAGATATCCCTAAATGAAAACTCCCAGGAATATTACAGCAAAATTCCAGAGCTTACTAGGTCAAGGAAAAAAGAAAAAAATTCCAATATCACAGCAGCATAATCAGGATAACACAGAATTTCATCAACAATGGGTTTGAGAGGAGCAGTACGCATATATTTAGAAGAATATAAAAGTCAGAAGAAATAAAACGGTAGTGACACAGGGAGAGGGGAGGACAAGCGAGAGTTCTTTAGAGGGGAGAGGGGGGGGAATAGATAAAAGTGAAGTATAAAAGAGTTTCCAGATTTATTTGAATAGGAGGATAGGGGAAGATAGGCAAATAAATAATTGGAGGGCAAGGTAGTGGGTAGAAGCAGAGGTGGTAAGAAGAAATAGGAAACAAGAAATCTGCACAAACAAAAAAAAAAGATCAGGAGTAGAATATGTTTGGTATATGTCTATATGTGTGTGTATATAAGTTTATGTGTATGTATATATCTGTAGCTATAAAGAAACATATCTAAACTTTATTGTAGGTTTCTGGAAGGTGGGAGCCAGGGAGGGAAAAAAGGAAAAAAGTGTCCAGCAGAGAATAAAAGAACTCACAAGGAAGCAGAGAAATGTTGGACCATTTTCAACACAAGTATTATTTATCATATAGACTTTCTTGAAATGAAACTTTATTGTTCCATAATTTGAAGCCTCTCTTCTGCCATACACATAACATGTTTTTTCTTTTTTTTAATTTTTAACTTTGTATTTAAGTTCCAATATTTAAGTTTATGATCTGTTTTTTTTTTTCATTTTTTTTTCTATTCTGTATTTGTGTTCTGGTGTTTGAATCTAAAGTAAAATTTAAAATAAAGAAATATATCTTATCCTACAGGAAAGTAGAAGGGGAAGTAGATAAGAGAAGGGGGGAGGGCTGATAAAAAGAAAGGCAGATTAGAAGAAGTAGTGGTCAGGAGGAAAATACTTTTGAGGATGGACAGGGTGAAAGGAGTGAAGAGTAGGATTAATGGGGAAAACAGGATGGCAGGAAATTGTGAAAAAATTTTTGTAGCACATTTCACCGGTAAAGGTCTCATTTCTCAAATATATAGAGAACTGAGTCAAATTTATGAAAATAAGAGCCATTCTCCATTGATAAATGGATATGTACTGGCAGTTTTCAGATGAAGTAATCAAAGCTATTTAGAGTAATATGAAAAATGCTGTAAATTACTCTTGATTAGAGAAATGCAGATTAAAATAATTCTAAGGTACCACCTCACACCTATCAGATTGGTTAATATGACTGAAAAAAAGTAAAATAGCAAAGGGTGGAGGGGAAATAGAAAAAAATAAGACAGCAATACACTGCTGGAGGAATTGTCAACTGATTCGACTATTCTGGGTACCAAGTTGGAACTATGCTCACCATATCTTTTGACTTAGCAGTAGCACTGGGTCTGCATCCCAAAGAGGGGGAAAACTAAAAAGGAGAAGGACTTATATGTACATTAATATTTATAACAGCTTTTTTACTATTGGCAAAAGATTGGAAATTGAGGATATGCCCATCAATTGGGGAAATGGTTGAACAAGTTATGGCATATGACTGTGATGGAATAGTACAATATTGGAAGAAATGATGAGCAGGATACTCTCAAGAAAACCTGGAGAAACTTACATGAACTAATGTGAAGTGAAATGAGCAGAACCAGGAGAACATGCAATTTTGTATGATGATAAACTATGAATGATAACTATTTTCAGCAATACAATGATTTAAGACAATTCTACAGGACTTTATGATGAAAAATGTTATCCATCTCCAGAGAAGGAACTGATGAAGCATAATTTTTAAATTTTCTTCATTGTTCTTTGTTTGTCTGTGTTTTCTTTTAAAAACATGAATAATGTATAAATATGTTTTTCAAGACTTCACATGTATAACCTACATAAATTGCTTGCCTTCTTAATGAGTGGGGAAGGAAAGGAGAGAGGGAGAGAATTTGGGACTCAAAACTTCAAATAATAAGTAATAAAATTATTTTACATTTAATTGTAGAAAAATATAAATAAATATTATAACACATAATTTAAAATGCATGTATTTTTTAGATTTCAATATCACCTGCAGAACACATCAACAATATGTGTTTTCTTCCCTTGGACAAAATACCTATTAAAGTAGGCATCAGTCATTCATATGCTTCCACCATAAAAGGCATAGTTAATAGCTGATGTTATATTCTCAATGATGCAAAAACATATTGTTATAATTTGGGCACTTCAAGACTTTCATACTACAAGTTGGTCCTGTGACAATTTGTGGAAATTTCCCTTAATCAAAATTGTGGGCTGGAGGAGAGAATGAAATTCTTGTTTTCAACAATTTCCAGACAGACTTTGGAAATGTATCAGGAAAGCATCTTTGAAGGACTTCAGAATTCTTATCAATGGCTTGACCAACCATGACTTGAGGAAATGATGATGAGACATGCCTTTTACCTCTTTCCAGATACATTACTGGAGTTTCAGAAAGAAACATTCATTTTCAAAGGTAAGTAATGTACTGATTTGCTTGATGGACTATACTTATTTATTATAAGGAAATGATTCGATATGGTGGGTGTTGGAGGTAGAATTGGATTGATAGGTGATAATAAATTTAAAAAAGAAGAGAAAGAATAGTAATTAAATATTTTTAAAAATGCATTGTAAAGACCAGAAAGAGGCTCAGGAAGAGATACAAACAAACAGGGTAGTTTTGTTTTTATCATATTAGATTGAACATATTCCTAAACAAAATATAAGTAGCTTCAGAATTGTATATGATCCCCTTTTTTGTTTATTATTTGTTCATTATTTGAATGATGAAATATTTGTTAATGTTAATATTTGTTAAATTCCTAATACAAAAGGAAAAGAATTATTGGTCTCTTTCTTCTGGAATATTCCTAGAACTTTTGATCAAATTTTTCCTTCATAGCTTTCACTTGTCTTATATTTTCCTGTGTTCACAAGGCATCTATCTTCAACTAGAATATAAATAAGCTTCTTGGAAGCAAAAATCAAAATAAGCTATTTCTTATATGGTGTGACCTTGGGTATTCTATCAGTTGACCAGAAGCATTTGTTAAATACCTAGCATGTATTGGAACTGCGGATACACAGAAAGTCAAATAGCAATCCCTTCTGTCATAGGAAACCATGGTCTAATGGGGGAGATACACAAACAATGACATATAAATTCTATGTGAGATAAACTGGAAATAATTAACAGAGGAAAGGTACTACAAATAAAAGGAAGAAAAAATCGGTTAATGGAGCTTTCAGGTTGATCTATGAAAGTGCTTAGCCTCCCAAGCAAGAATATTTATTCAAAAATCATTCTATTTTCCCTCAAGATCTCTTCATGCTTGAATTACCTGGACAGTTCATAGAACTTTGAGAGATGGAAGGGGACTTTAGAGGTCAATGAATATAGCTTCAATTCAATGTACCAGGTATTTATTAATCACTTATTATTTACCAGTCAGTGCGGATACAAAAGAGAATAAAACACTCCCTACTCTTAGGTATTTTGTTTGGGGAGAGGAGAGAAAGATGGGAATGTGATCAGATAAGTAAATACAAAACATAAAGCAAATCCAAAATATTTTCAAGGGTGGGTGGATTTAGTTCTGCTAACAACTGGGGAAGTCAGATTGTCTTGAGTAATCATGGGCAGATTTAGGGATTCCAAGAGACGGATGACAAGAGGGACTTAATTTCATGGAAGAGAGATAGACTAGGCAAAGGCCAAGTGACAGGAAATGGAACGTCATTGGGCAAAAGGTGGGTAAAGCAGGGAGCTCCTTATGACTGGAATGAAGAATGGGTGAAGAGGAATAATGGGGAATCAGTTTGGAAAAAGAGTTTAGAGCCAGATTGTGAAAGGTTTTAAATGTGATATCAGGGAGTTTGTATTTCACCTTAGAAGCAATAGAAAGCCACCAAAAGTTTTTGAACAGGAGAGTGATCTGATTCCACCTGTGCTTTAGAAACATCAATTTGACAGCATTGTGAAGGATGAATTACAAATGGAAGAGAGTAAAGGAAGGTTGATCCATTAGGAAGCTGGGGTAGTAGTCCAGTTGTGAGGTGATGGGGACCTCAACTGGGGTGATGGCCTGTCAGTAGAGGGCAGGGAATGGATGAGAGAGATGCTGGGGAGGTATTGAAGCAATGAAAAAAAAAAAGGAAACTTCAAAAGCAAAGTTGACAAATGATTAGTCACCTAGCCATCTATCCTCTGCTTAGAACTTCCACATGGGGGGGAGGGTGGGAAATGAGGGTGCCATTACCTAATGAGTTCCATATTCTTCAGTTCTAAAAATGGTGCACATTCTAAAAGTGCTTTAAGGTTTGCGAAGTGTTTTACATGTTTTCTCATTTGACTCTCTAGTTCTGGTTCTTAAAAAGTTCTTTTTTCCACATTAAGTCATGATCCCCTCCCTATATTCTATGTTGATTAGTCCTTGTTATGACCTCTGGATAAATATAGACATCATCTTAACAGTTAAACTGTCTGCTCAGGCAAAGTAGTCTACAGATGTCAAAAAAAAATCCTATAGATGCTTCTGAAAAATAGGAAAACTAATTCTTGAAAGCAGCAAATAAACTAATGAGGAATTTCAATTTAATTACACGTTAATTACACAGCATTTTCACCCTAATTAGTGTCACTTAACTTGAATTGTGTCTACAAATTTGTTTCTATTGATTGTGGAGGTAAAAAAGCCCATTCAAAGAAACATAGAGTAATACCTTTTTTATATCACTCAATGGATTAACTCAGTTTTCCATTCACTACTGCCTATCTGAGGGTATTGTGCCAAGTGGATTAGAACTTCAAATAGTGCAAAGATACAAAAGCTCTTTACAGTAAAATCTAAGACACCGGTAATTATCATCCAAGTTTTTCAATGATTTTTTGATGTTTAGGTTGAGCTTTGAGCAATAAGAATGTTTTTTTTTTTAAGGAAGAATGAAAAAAATATTTTCAGTAGATACATAATAGTCTTCAATGTCTCATCTATTGATTTTCTTCAGATGTTTAAAACCTCAGTGTGACTTATATTCCATGAAATGGGGTCACTGACATCTGAAAAAGTACAACAAAAAATATACACTGAATATCCTGTGGACTGAAACACATAATTGTCTAATGAAAAGGTTATCCACTGTGTTAAGTCCATCACCAGGAGAAATTTTCTACTACTTCTAAGTGAACAGATTTGGCAATATCTTCAAAGGGCTCAAGTTTTATGTTGACTAGAATTTGTCCACGGGTATTACTATTTTCTATTACCTGCTTACGGTATCTAATTTTTAAAGTCAATTTACATGTAAAGCTCTTTTAAATACCCTTTGTTGTTCTTAAATTCATCACACTACATTTACGTTCCTTTTGTGAAGGAATTCCTTGACTCATAGTCACTCAATATATACCTTTTAAACAAAAGACATGAATTGAAATTACTTTTCTATTATGGAACTTCCAAATTTGGAAGTAAAGTCCTTCAAACATTTAAAATATTTCCTTCTAACAAAACGTTTTCTGATTAACAAAGAGATTTAATTTACAAGTAGCTTTTTAGAGTAAATATCCTTTTTGTGATTATATTAAACAAAAAGTAATTCTGATTTTTGGATCATCTCTAGTGGGTGGTACAAGGCCAAGTGCAAGTGATGCTGTGTGAAATCCTTCTCTATCAGATGTTGATATGGGCTACATTTTATTAAAGTCAAGATCTGGAGAAGCCTGCAACAGGACATGCTCCAATATTCTAGAGAAGCTGTGATCTCATTCAGGTGAGTACTCCCCCTAGCATATTGCTGCTCATCGACGCTTAGCCATCCCTTATGACTTTTCTATTTCTTCTTGTCGACCTGTCCCTGGGGGGTTCCTTCAGTGTAACTAAGAAAAGAAATCACGAAAAGATAAATATGCCATAACGGTTTATAGACAGTGAATGTGGAGGAGGGGAGTAATATCACTTGCTTTAATTACAATAATATAGTAATAACTAACATTTGGGTAATGCTTTATGGTCTGCAAAGCACTTTATGTATATTTCCTTATTTAAGCTTCACAACAACCTTGTGAAATCTATATTATCCTCATTTTGCAGATGTGGAAACTGAGACTGAGAGGTTAAATGAATTGTTCAGTGTCGTGTGACTAGTAAGCATCTGAGATAGGACTTGAAATTAGGAGTTCCTGACTTCAAGACTACCATTTATTATTCCTAGATGCTCAATGGTGCCTTTGCAAGGACTCATAATGAAAAATGCTATCTACCTCCCTGGAGTGAACTGATGAAAGGTGAGTGCAGATTGAAACATATTATTTTCACTTCCTTTAGTTTTCTTTCTTTTTTCCTTTTTTGCAACATAATGAACGTACTAATATGTTTTGCATGGCTTCATGTGTGCAATAGGTGTCATTTCTTGCCTGCTCAAAGGCTAGGGTAAAGATGGGTGAAAGGAGGGAGAAAATTTGAAACTTGAAAAGAAATTTAAAAAATTAAATGTGACCTTGTGAAACTTGGGACTCATGTCAGATTGTATAGGATATATGAGTCTTTCATCTTCTATACCAGCATTTGGAGGAATTACTTTCTTTTCCTGAGGAAGCTGTGTGGTTGAGTGGTTAAAGCATTGGGCCTGGAGTTAGGATAACATGAGCTCAAATCCAATCTTGGACACTCACTAGTTGTATGACCCTGGGCAAGTTGTGACCTCTATTTGCCTTAATCCACTAGAAAAGGAAATGGCAAGTCATTTTAATATCACTGCCAAGAAAATCCCATATGAGTTCATGAAGAATCAGATAAGATTTAATGACTGAACTTCTTTTTCTATCCTAGTATTGCCTCCTTGAGTCACTGCCCAACTAGCTGATTCTGAAACAATGGAGGTAAGATGGGGAGTAGGCAGAGCCAAGATGGTAGAAAAAAGCAAAGACTCATCTGAACTCTCCCAAATTCACCTTCAAACAAGTTTTAAATAATGTCTCACAATGAATCTAGAGTGGTAGAACCAACAAAAAGAATGGGCAAAACAATTTTCCAGCTCAAGACAACTTATAGAATCAGTAAGAAAGATCTGTCTCACTTGGGTAAAAGGGGAATGCAGTTTAGTATCAGTGACTTCTGGGCAAGTCAGTAACAGATTAATTACCAGCAATCTAGGTGCTGAGCCCCAGTGCAGGTCAGTGGCGAGGGCCCACATACCTGGCACAAGAAGTCAGTGGTGAGGTCCTGTGCCCTCCCTTTCCCCCACATCCCCTTCCTATATACAAGAAGCTTTAGACAGAAGCAGAGCCCTCCATCCAAGGAGCAGAGCCCAACTTTAACATAAAATTAAAAATAAAGAAATGGCCTTGTAAAAAGAGCAATAACCAACCAAACAAAAAAAGAACCTAACTATAGAAAGTTATTATGGTGAAGGGGGGAAGCATAACACAAACTCAGAAGAGGACAATGTCAAAACAACTACATGTGAAACTTCAAAGAAAAATGTGAATAGGTCTTCCCTGCCCTTCTCCCTCCCCACCCCCCCAAAAAAAAACTCCTGGAAAGCTCAAAAACAATTTTAAAATAAGAAAGGTAGAAGAAAAATTGGGAAATGAAATAGTATGGGCCCAGGAAGTCTGAGCCATTCATCATATCCTTAGGAGCAGATCTGACCTATAGATTAGCTGTTGTCTAGGATGTCAGATATAATAAAATACATTGAATATTAAAATTGCAATGATCACAACTTAAGTCTTTGATGATTTGAATTTCTGACATGCCAAGTGGCCACCATTTTTAGTAACAGGGATCATATTTATGTTGTTGTCTCTAGAGATTGGGGGGAAACACTTCATTTGCATTATTTTATAATCAGTTAATACAAACTTCTCAGTACATGGATTGACGTCTGTGTGAATGAGCAGCCAAGATTAACATTTGAAATCTTTTAGGCATCTTTCTTTCTACTTGCATAAAACATAGTTCAACTGGATGTCAAATGGGATGTATTTTAAAGTGCAATAAGCACCAAGACAACTCTAGAAGTAGAAGAAGTTCATTTTAATGATTTGGGTACTTAACTGTCTTTTTACTCACCTTTCACTTATGTTTATTACGTCTTTATTGAAAAGTACAATTCAGTCAGTGTGATCTGCTGGACTCGTCAATGAATTCTACCTGGTATAATCTCATTAAGGGACATTTCTCATACCTAAATAAAGTTTCTGATGTTGACAGGTTGCTGGTATATAACTGATACCTCCTGGAATAAAGACTGAAGAAATCTATTTTAAATTCCATTTCACAGGACTATATTTTCTCAACAAGGAGATTGCCCTTTCCCCCACCTCCCCCTTCTGGAAGTATCTCTTTGTAACTAGCACACTGGCAAGCATACACTATCCTTTCAGATAAAGGATATCCAGAATTACTGATCTCACTCATTTATGACAAAGTAGGATTCTTATTCTTGGTGGCATTTCAAATGCACATCACTTTACCAAGTTTAGGAATAAACCACAATCTTACAAATTCACTGTAAACCTGTGGAAGATTATCTTGTAACTGCCTGAATTTGCTTGAAAAACAAATGGAAAAACTGCACTTGGAGCCACTACCATAGTACAGAAAAAAGAGGTTTCCCCTGCCCATGAATGGATTTTTTTATAATCCAAGAATAACTCTTGTGAATTTATTTGCAGGGGCAGGAGAGGAATGCCAAGGATGAAAGAAATTTTTGTTAGAGCTTTGGGGAAAGAGGGGTTTAAATCTCAACTCTATCATTATTACACATATGACACTGGAAAAATCTCAACCTGTGTCTTTGTTTTCTCATCTCTAAAAGTTGATCTTTGATGTTCCTTCCAACTCTAAACCTATGAATTTAATTAATCAGTCAATCAATCAATAAACATTTATTAAGTGCCTACTATATACCAAGCACTGTGCTAAGCACCAAGAATATGAAGAGGGGCAAAAAACAGTCCTTTCCTTCAATGTGCTTACAATATAAAGAGAGATAATAAGCAAACAAATATACACAAATCTATGCACAGGATAAATAAGAAATAATTAGAAAAGGGAAGGCACTGGAATTAAGAAGGGTAGTGGAAGGCTTCCTATGGAAGATAGAATTTTAGTTGGGACTTAAAGGAAGTCAAGGAGGTCAGCAGTCAGAATTATGAAGGGAGAACATTCCAGGCATGGGGTCAGTCAGAATAAAAAGCCCAGAGAGAAAGAAACTGGGGGTCTTTTTCATGGACCAGCCAAGAGGCCAGTGTCATTGGAATATGTATTGCGAAGTAAGGTGTAAGAGGATTAGAAAGGTAGGAGATGGCTAAGTTTTGAAGGGTTTTGAATGCCAAATAGAGTATTTTGTATTTGCTCCTTAAAGCAAGAGGAAGACACTGGAGTTTATTGAGTAGAAGGGTCATAGTCAGACATAGTCAGACCTGAGTTTTTAGGAAAATCATCTTAGAGGCTGAATGGTAGATGGATTGGCATAGGAAAAGGCTCGAGGCAGGTAGAACAATGAGCAGGTTATTGTAATAATCAAGATATGAAGTGATAAGAGCCTGCAGTAGAGTGGTGGTAGTGGCAGAGGAAAGAAGGGGGCATATTCAGGAGATGTTGTAAAGGTGAAACCAGCAGGTCTTGGCAAATACTTGCTTTATAAGAGACTGAAATATGAGTTGAGAGCAATAAGGTTATATCAACTGCTTATTATTCTTCCTGCATGGACCTCTTCTTCCACTGCCTCATTGTTCTATAGCGGAGACCCTTGGATTTTTGAAGGCTTTGTTAGAGGAACACAGGCTCTGATAGAGGCTGTTAGTCTAGCAAATCTTCAATGATAATGTTGGGATTTAACTCTGTGGGTATTATCTGATTACCTGCCTAACCAAATGTGGAGTAACTGAGCCCCAAAAGGCAGATTTTCCTACAGCAACTCATGAATGCTATCTACTACATATGAGAATTATTATCTGCATAGATCATACTCATACCAAGGAATCACAGGTCCTTTAAGCGCTGGAGCACACACATGCCCCACTATGTAGAACAGTGGCTATTTCTGTTGCTTGTTTCATTTAAACATATGATGTTTTAAAATGCAAAGTAAGAAGGTTAATTTATTTTTTCCTGTTTTGCCAGTTGACAGAATGGAAAACACCTTCCATCTTTTTGACTGTGAAAGCCTCATCAAAATATTGCTTGTATGGAGCTTCTTATGATGATTGTATCATGGCCTAAAACTCTCTTTCCTAATCTCTATATCTAGGAATCCCAAAGTCTTGTTAGGCTAATCTACCATAGCAGCTCTTAGTCAGTCTTTCCCCAGTTTTGTGTCATAAATGGCTTATCTTATAGATACAGTTAGTTGGATATCCTATAGGCACTTCAAACTCAACGTGTTAGAAATAGAACTCATTTTCTTTCCCTCTCTTTAAAGTATTCCCTATTCCCTCTTCCTATTTTCTAGTTGTTTTTTTTGTGTTTTTTACTGAGGTCATATTCAGCATTCTAGCAAAGCAGTTTTATAATCTCTGAATCAGTTTTTACTCTTTATTCTCCCTCACCATTCATAACCAGTTTCCCATGTCACCAATTATATCTGTCCAACATCTCAGATTCTTTCCCTTTCTCCATTCATACATCTATCATCCTTTGTTCAGATACTCATCATTTCTAGCTTTCCTCTCAATCCTACCTTTCTTTTGAACTTCCCTATTCACCCTCCCTATCATCCAGGTTTGTGATCATAGTGTCAGCCTTGAATTCTTATTTTTACTCAGTACACATACCCAAACAGTAGCCAGATCTTGCCACTTCTGTTTTACTACAATGTGTCTTGTATGTCTCCCTCTTCTCTACTTATATCTCCACTGCCCAGTTCAGGCCCTAACCACCTCTTGCTTGTAATCTTGAGATAGCTTCCTATTTTTATCTCCCTATCTCAAACCTCTCACCAATCTAATTTATGCTCTACACATCCACCAAAATAACTTTCTTGAAGAGCCGATCTAATCATATCAAGCCTACTTTTGTCAATAAATTCTAGTGGTTTTGTATTCTATTATTGCTGGTAAGAAAAGCAAAATCCCTTATTTAGCATTTAAAGTTCTTTACAATATGGTGCATTCCTGGTTTTCTGGTCTTCTTACATATTGCTCCCTTCTACATTCTGAGATCCAGTTACACTCTCCTGAACACATGATACTCCATCTACCATGGCCTTGAATAGAAAGAATAGCCTTCTAACCTCAGCCTTGTGGAAGCCTTGATTTCCTTCAGAACTCACCTTAAATGATACATTTTACATGAAGCTCTTCCTTATTTCCTAGTTCTTACTACTTTTCCTTCTTCCTTGCTCATTGTGTGTATAATATATAATACATATGTGTGCATATATGTAGATACATAAACAAATGTGTGTAATATGTGCCTATGTATGTATATCTAGAGCATACATATATACACATGTATACATGTCTCTCTCTTACCATAACCTCTCTGTTGATGTCCAATTTTGTATCTCTAACTACTTTTCAGACATTTTGAATCATATATCATTAGACATTTTAAACCCAACATGCCCAAAACTGAACTCATTATCTTCACCCAGAACCCTCCTCACTGCCCACATTCTCTATTACTATAGAGGACAACACTATCCTCCCAGGCTCCCTCAGGCTTTCAATCTAGGTGTCATCTTTGATTCCTTACTATCTCTTACCCTTCAGATCCAATCTATTGTCAAAATCTTTCTACTCTAATCCATCTTCCATTCAGCCAGTAAAGTGATTTTCCTAAAGTACAAGTCAGACTGTGTCACTCTTCTACTCAATAAATTCCAGTGGTTCCCTATCCCCTCTAGGTTCAAATACAAAAATCTCCCCTGTAAAAGCCCTCCATAACCTAGCCCCCTACTACCTCTCCAGTCTCTGCATCCCTGCTCCTCACCATGTACTCTATGATTCAGTGGCGCTGTCTTTCTTGGTGTTCTAGGAACAAGATACAACATCTCTCTCAGTTCTGGGAATTTTCTCTAGCTGCCCCAAATGTCTGGAATCCTCTCCTTCCTTATCTCTGCCTATTGACTTCTCTTCCTTCAGGTTTCAAATAAAATATGACCTTCTACAGGAAACCTATACAACCCAACTTAATTGCAGTACCAATATGCCCTTTAATTATTTCCTATTTATCCAGTATGGATAAATCCGCATCTCACGGGTTGGTCACATTGTTTGATGCCAATTGTATTATTTGACTATTTGTACAACTTGCCTAAAATGCTATTTTATATAGAACTCATGCAAGGCAAGCACTCACATGGAGATCAGAAGAATCCATACAAAGACACTCTCAAAGTCTCTCTGAAGAACTTTGGAATTGCTTGTGAGACATTAGAGACAATGGCACAGGCCTAAATTAAAGAAGGTGCTGTGCTCTATAAGTGAAGTACAAATGCAGTACCTCAAAGGAAACATGAGATGTACAGATTTAGAGATGTTTCCATTTCAAATATTCATATGGACTTTCTGTGCCCAACTTAAGGTAAAGCCTAAAGAGCTTGTATTGGTCTGATCAGTCACAGTTGGACATACTGTATTTTAACCCCAGCAGAGTGATGTAATTTTTATTCTCTCTAAGAATGAAGGACAACTGCCAACCAACCATTTATTCAGTTTTATATAGCTTGTTTGTATGTATTTGATTGTTTGTTGTCTTCCCTTTAGATAATGAGCTCCCTGAGGGCAAGGACTGTCCTTTGCCTCCTTTTGTATCCTTGGTGCTGTAATGATAATGCATTTTTGCTTATTGTTATTATAATTTTGCTTATCAATGGGAAGATCTTCCCCACCCATTAATCAACCTGGGAAGATTTTTAGGAAGGTCCATACCTTTTGTTAATGAGGCCCTGGTTCTCAAGGGTTGTAACGCCCTCATGTATAAATAGTCTGAGGTGAGGTTTTACTTTGGGACTTACTCATCAAAATGTTTCTTGGGCCAGATGAGACTGAGCAGCTCCCCAACTTTGAAAACTCAGATGTCTGTGCTTCTCTCTCTGGTAACTGCATCTGTCTTTTGATCTATGATGTACACATTGCTTATTCTCAGACAGCTGGAAGCATGGTCTGTTGATACTGATTTCTCTATATTTTCTCTAAAGTTCAGGGTGCTGACTTTTTCCCCTGAAATAAGTGAATGATATACATGTGCTTAACTAAAATGATTGCTATCCCCTCAAAAGTTTCCTTTTAGAAAAGCAGGTCAAAGAACATGTGATAGCGAGATCTCCTGTTTATGTCAGGGTGCTTGCTGGTACAAGTACTGGCACAATAGTAGGTACTTAAAAATGGTTATTGAATGAATATATATATATATATATATACTTATGTGTGTATATCTATATACATATAAGTATACATATATATAGACAAGCAAATGTAGCAAGATATACATATATATATATATACACATTGAATATATTTTTTCTTCACATCAAAATACAAGGTCATTGAGTACAAAAAACTATTTTTGTTTCTATTCTTTTATTCCAAATTATTGATTTATTTATTATTTTCCCCTTGGCTGAAGTAAGGAATTAAAAATCCTTGAAGTACTCATGATTCATTTCCTGCCCACTAATTTTCCTTCTCTGATTCAGCCTTTACAAATTGGTCAAATTAATATCCTTAATCTATAGATTATGTCACTGGCCTGCTCAAGAGACTCTAGTAGCTGCCTTTTACCTCTAGGATAAAGTACCAGCTCCTATGTTTGGCTTCACATTCTGGTTTAAGATTTCATTTTCAGGCTTATTGTATATCTTCCTGCTTTTTCTCCTCCTCCTCCCAAACAAATGTACCTATTTGATGCTCTTCATATGTATAATTCTGTCATTTGGTGACATATACCCCATGCTGCTAAGTCAGATCCTCCTCATCTTGTGGCATTCTTGCTTAGTTCACCACAGGTGTTATCTTCTTTAGAAGAACCCTTTCCTGATGTCTCTAGATGTTAGTAGCTTCCCCTGGAAATTACTTGGTATATATCATGCAATTATTTTTCTAATTACATGTTATTTCTTGTTAATCAGAAATATGACCTCCTTGAAGAACTCTTCTTTTGTCTTTATATCCTTAATGCCTTGCGAAGTGCCTGATCCTTAATAATTGTTTGCTGATTGGTTCACTGATTGATTCTACACCTTGATCTCCATATTCCTTAGCATTTATTTTGTGTATACTTATTGGTGTTAGGGGTAGTTAGGTTGTGCAGTGGACAGAGTGCTGAACCTCAAGTCAGGAAGACATCTTCCTGAATTCAAATCCAATCTCATATAATAACTAACTTTTTGACTTTGGGCAAGTCACTTAATCTGTTTGTCTCAGTTTTATCATCTATCAAATGGACTGGAGAAGAAAATAAAAAAAAAAAACCAAAAACATTCCATCATCTTTGCCAAGAAAACCTCAAATGGAGCCATAAAGAGTCAGGTGTGACTGAATAAAAACAGAAAGCTGCCACAAAAGTTCAAGTCTGATGTCTCATTGTGGGATGGAAATAACCTATGGCTTTCCATCCATATAGGTAGCAAAGTGATACCTAAATTCTGATGAGTTCTATAAAGCTAGTTTTGTCTACATTCCAAGGGAGAGTCTATGTTCTTAACTGAAGACCAGGGTATAGCTTTCTCAAGACTCATGACCAGATTCTTCTGAGATATCACCTTTGCTTATAAACAGGAAGCATGCTATAGCCACAAAGTAAAGAGGACTAAATATAGTTATAACTTGATTTAACTTAAGGCAGCAAATAATTGATCACATTTTGAGAGCATTAGAAAACATCTTTACTGGTGTTGTGTAACACTGAATTAACAAGATAGAGTTGTGTATAGTCTCAGAATAGAGAAAAAAGGCATCAGCAATGTATTAGATTTGGATTTATCAGTGCATAGAAATTCATGATGTTTAACTTTAAGGCAAAAAAAGAGCAGAGCTCTTTGAGTAATAGCTTGATGAGGATGATTAGCTAAGGGGATGCAACATTTAATAGCCAAAATAAATTACTATAATTATTTTATTACCTATGCTAACTGATTCCATTGTTTTTATTGAAATAACAGCTCCCGGAGGAAGGGAACGGTGATTCAATGAATCTAAGCTGTAAGCTTCTGTGTTCTCTTGTAGCAATCAAAAACAATGAAAAATAGCCATCATTGATAATACTTTTAATAATTGTATTTTAGCACTTTTGAAAACTATTTCATACAAGTGCAAACACCTGGAAAATAATCCAGAAGCCTCTAGAAATGGGGAATGCTCATTAAAGAAAATGTGAATATTTATAAGCACTTTGCAAATCTTTTTTGTTTCAGAAGTCATTCAATGGCAATGTTTTTCAGGCAATAGATTTATATGCTTTGACCGATGCCATGCTTTAGACCTTGAATCTCTCCTTTTTTGAATTCTTTCTGAGACTTTTCATCTTCAGTCCAAAGATGAAGAGTATTTCAAAAAATGTAAAATGCTATAGAAATCCTAAGTATGTTGTTTTTGCTTTGATTGGGTTTATTTGAATTAAAAATACATGTTTTAAAGAAACATACTTATCTGATGTACTATTCTATATACATATCATATGCAATCAATATCTAAGAAAGGAAGAACAGGAAAGAGCAGAAGAGAAGAATATGGAAGGGGAAGAAGAGAACTATGGCAAAGCCAGACTTAAGGATTATCATATATGTGTGATCCACCATTAATAGTTTATCCTAAATCATTTATGTTTTAGGTCTTAGCATATCAAACGACTTGGTTTATGATCCTCAGAATAACTTACTTTGTCTTTCTTTTTCTTTATACTCATCTTTCTAGAGAATATGAAAGTGGTTTAGAAAATTCTTTTTGTTGCTGTGACATTTCAGTCGTGTTCAAATCTTCATCATCCATTTGGAGCTTTCTTGGCAAGGCACTGGAGAGGTTTGCCATTTCCTTGTCCAGATCATTTTATAGATGAGGAACTGAGGTAAACAGGATCAAATGATTCATCCAGGGTTACACAGCTGGTGAGTGTTTGAGGTCACATTTGAACTCAGGGAGATGTCTTCCTGACTCTAGCACTCTATCTACGGCACCATGTAGCTGCCCCAGAAAACCCTTACCTATCCTGATTCTAATTGGATAATGAGTTCACAAGCTTATTTTTGTTGTCCAGTTGTTTTAGTTGTGACTGCCTCCTTGTGACCCCATTTTGAGGAGTTTTCTTGGCAAAGCTGCTGGAGTGGTTTGATATCTTCTCCTCATCGAATCCAGTGAATCGATTTTGTCAGGCAATCAGAGGTTAAGTGATTTGTCCAGGAAGCTAGGAAGTGTCTAAGGGCAGATTTGAATTCAAGTCTTCCTGATTCCAACCCCAATGATCTATCTACTGTGCCACCTAGCTGCCCATTAGGCCTATAAAATCTATTAATATTTTCCTGAAAAGCTCCCCCCTCCCCAGGTACTTCAAATTGCTTCATGATTTAGACAAAACTTAACTCTCAATTAGCACTATATTCACACTAGTATTAGATTCTGAATTTTCAGTTTTGACTGTCCCTTTTAAAGAGATTTTTAAAACATATTTTAGACATGTAGGGAGGTGGGAAGGCACATTGTTCTGTTATCTACAAAAGCGATGTGAGTTTGGTCCTTTGCCACCAAAAATTGTTTGTCCTGTATTGGATCAGAAGAATTTTTGACAAGGCTGTGGAGTTTAAATGTTTGAGAGGAAAAAAAGACACACACACACACACACACACACACACACATAAACACATATATTTATTTACAACATATTCCCTGAATGCATCTGTGAACTTGTCAAGATGGGTTTTGCTTCTAATGATGCAGAATAAAATCTATTCACATCTGTTCATCCTGGTGACCCTTGTCCATCTCTCCCACAATGCCTCCATAGAGTATCCATCCCATGTACTGGAGGTCTTTTCTCATAACTCTTCATTTTACATCAGTACTGATGAAATAAACAGTTGTCCATATGTCATCATTTGCCTTAGCAACATAATAGTCCAGCTTCTTCTTTACTCATAATAGGGTAATGCTACAGTTGAATGCATTTCTTACATATTTCCTTTCTTCTATTTCTTGGCACAAACCAGTCTTAACATTTACTTAATTTGTCACAGTATATTTAAATTTTGTAAAAATTCTTTATTTCTATTCTAGATTTAGAAGGTGGGAGGGATGAATGGGAGTCATCTCAGATGTTTTATTTTCATGCTATAGGTTTGGGGAGTCAGCAATATCTTTGATAGATGTCTACCAAGTTGGGAGAGGTTTCAATTTAATCTTCAAAGTATTTATTGAAGTTCAATACACATAATTTTCCTTTTCATTGTGCAAAGAATAAAATCTGTACAACAATTGTACTTTACAAAAGTACCCTTTTGGGGTCATAAAAATAAAGTTGCAATTTAGGATTGATAGCTACAAAGAAGAATAGGAGTTCACTGTTTTCAAAGTTTAAGACAAACATTTTGCACATGCACCAGTTAAGTGGTAAGTGTTTACAATCCCAGGAAGTATATTTAGACCCTGGGGCTCGATAGGATAAGCACTACATGTACTTTATAAATGCAAGTGAAATCATCAATTTAACACATTTGATACATGAGCTTTCTGCCCCAGAGAAGTAAAAAGAAAACTGATGGAAACAAACACTGTGGACAGCAATATTGCTTGGTACCAGGCATTTTGAAAATGCACATCTAGAAATGAAAACATAATTCATCTTGCAGTTACAAAAGCACTTTAGGGGCCACTTTGCAAAGTCAGCAAAGTGCCATGGGTTGGCAATCAGCCTGAAGGAGACTGAGGTCATTGACCAGCCTATAACACGGGAACCCTATGTGTTGCTGAAGTTCTTAATCAGAGATATGGAGCTGGTGGCAGCTGTATTGACTGTATATAGACATACCCAGGAGTAGAACATTATAGCAAGCAATACTATATTGCCTCTAAGAGAGTGGCTTGCAGAGTGTTGAGGATGCCCCAAAATAGCCAATTTCATGATTAGTTTCAAGACCAAAGCTCCCCATATTGTATATAAAATAGGAGAAAAGAATCACCAAAATCAAGTCTTGTACAGATGATGCATTTAAATCCAGCACAGCTGTTGCAGTATTGGCTGGAGTGTAGTTCATATGAGTTGGACATAACAGAATAGATAAATGAGAGCAAACTCTATGGGTCTGATGAGCACACATATTAACTGTACTATTATTTTCCCTATATTCCTACAAGAATATCATGAGAGAAATTGTCAAATGCTTACTTAAATTAAATGCAAGAAAATGATGTAATGAATGACAGCCATTTCAGCAAGCATAAGAAAAAACGTCAGACAAAGTAATAATTAAGAAATCAGGGAGAAATTAAGTTAAAGGCATTTTTCTAGCCTGTTTATACAGAGATGTCAAAAAGATGGTTGTCACTACAGAAACGGTCTAAGCAGAGAATCCCATCCCAGGAAAATAGGACCTTCCAGTACACAGACTAGAGACAAGCCAAAGAAAGCAGCTATGTTGGTTTCAGAAGCATGAAAGGCTTTGACCAAGAAGGTAACTAACATGAAGCCATCTAGATCAGACTATATCGGTACAACATGTTGGAATGAGCAGTCCCTGAGGTTCTTAAAGACTGCAGTGCTCAATACTTGGCAAAAATAGGGGATAAACTACAGATTATACAGATCAGGAATGACCAAGGTCAAAGCATTCTTTCCAAAGGTGTGTAGAACTTCAACCCACACAAAATCCAAATTTAGGAAACAAAGATAGAATAATGGGCAAACGAAAGGCAAAAAAAGGCATAATAAAGAAATACTATGAAGTCAGTGATACGCAAGATACAAATGCAGAAGAAGTGAATAATTCAACATTTACAAATAAAATTTCATACAAAAACATAGATTTGTTACAAGATAAGCTGGAATTTCCAGAAAAAATCAAGTGAGAGTTTTTTATGTAAATGAAATTAGAGTTCTAGAGAAAGGAATAGAAAGGGAAATGAGAATTCTAGAAGAAAGAATTAGGAAGATAATAAATAGCTTTGCAAGAAAGGTACAAAACCTTGCTTAAGTAACAGACTTTGAAAATTAGAACAGATCAAACAGACTTCAATGACTCCATTACATAATAAAAAATGGGACAAAATCAAAATAAGAAAACAAATCAGAAAATATGTTTTCTTCTATCAAAAAAAAATGCCCTGTAATATATGTCAAGGGGAGAGAGTTAAAAAATAAATGTACTACCTGAAAACCAAAGTCATATACACACACAGACACATACACACACTCACACGCATACACCCTAGATACCATATGTCAAAAAATCATGAATGAAAACTGACCAAATGCATTAGAACAATAAGGAAAAGTCAAAACATAAAAACTGACAGACAGAACTTAGTTTCTAATAGAGGAAGACAGATCATAAAGGGGAACAGAAAAAAGGAGGAAGGCATAGCAGACAAGGTATGGCACATGAGAGATATCAGATAAGAATTTATGTAGAGACCTAGAACCAAGCAAGAGAAGGTGAAGATTGGCCTAGGATTGCCCAGGTAGCCTCCAGGCATGAAGTCCCACTAGTAACTTCCTGAAAAAAACTCCAAAATGAAAAATTTTAGAAATATCATAGCTAAAAACCCAAAGCCTTAGGTTCAAACAAATAATATGCTATTAAGTATCCAGAAGTCACAGTTAGACTCATATGCTATCCCTGAGTGGAAGTCATTTCAGCTTTATAACTTACAATTATTTACCTGATAAACATAGAAAATTGTGGCAGGGGAAAAATGAGCTTTAATGAAATAGAGGATTTCCAAATGTTCTTGAAGAAGCAGATTTTTTGAAATGTAAACATAGGAATCAAAACAAATGCCAAAAGGTTAATACAATTGAGAAATATCATGTTAAAATGTTCATATTCAAATAGGCAGAGAAGAAATAAAAATTCGCACAGCATCCTAAAATCTTCAAGGGTAATAGAGTGATAATGACAGACATATGACAGACTATGACATTTGTTAATGTTTGATTTTCTTAAATGAAAAATGAATGGAAAAGGAATGCACTAAGGAAGAAATAGAGAGGTAGGAGTGGAATTTACAATCTTACAAAACTTGGATACATGAGAGAGAGACTATACAGACATGGAGAAATAGTGAGGGGGAAAATCTACACATGAACCTCACTTTTTCTGAACTTCTAGAAAAGGAGATTTGAACAGACACAGAGAGAATGATGGAAAAGTATATTAAATTCAACAAGAAAATAGAAACAAGGAGGGGGAGGCTAGAGATTAATGAGATCAAAATAAACTTCAAATTTAGAAGGTCAGTTGCAAAATGGGAACAAAAAGAATGTGTGAAAACCTATGATAAGGGTCCATGTAAAGGGATGAGAGCAGAAGCAGATTGCTGCAAATAAAAATTACAAGTGTTGCACGTACTGCATCTTTCTTACCACTTTCTTCTCTATAAAGAGAGTAATGGAGAGGAAAGGGAGCAAGAGTTATAAGAGTTTAGGAGGGAAATATACACAATTAACTGAATGTGAATGGGATTGACTCACCTAAAATAATGAAGAAAGTTATAGGATAATATTTATAATGACACTGACATAAAATATTAAATATAATACCAGCCTGTAGGCAACAGTCACATATAAAAAAAGATTGTCCACTATGATAATAAACATCTTCACCAAAAATGAAAGATCAGTTAACCATGTTAATAAACAAAACAATAAAAATCATGTGATTAAATGAACAGATGCAGAGAAAGGTTTTGACAAAAAACAAAACACATTTTAGTTTAAAATGTCAAAATGTAGATATAAATAGACCTTTATTTAATATGATATGACATTATATATCTAAAAATAAGAGTGAGAATTAATCATTTGAAATAGGGGCTTCCCCAAAAACCTTTAGGATAAAGCAAGAATGTTGATTATTGCCACTATTATTTGTTACATAGCTATAAACAACACTTATAGCAATAAGACAAGGAAAAGAAGTTCTAGACAAAGCAGAGTTAAGGGGAAAAAGTTATCTCTTTTAACAGATGACAAAATGGTTTGTATAGAGTACCCCAGGGAACCCACTAAATTAACTGAAAAAATTTGGACATTAATAAAGTAGCAGGGTGTAAAATAAACCTGGACAAATCATCAAACTTTCTAAATATCACCAATACACCCCAGCAGGAAGAAACAGAAAAATAAAGTCAATTCGACGTGACTATGTAGCATACAAAATATTTGTGAGTCCACCTACCAAGCAAGGTACACACAAGAATTATATGATGAATGTTAAGGTAATTTTTCCCCAATAAAAGATAAATAATTAAAGAGATGTTAATTGATCATAACTGATTGGGTCATGATAACATAGTAAAAATAACATTACCTAAACTAATTCTAAATTTTCATCCATAACAAAGTACCAATGAATTATGTTAGAGAGTTAAAAAAAAAGAGTTACCTGAAACAGGAGTGTCCCCAAAGAATCCATGGGTCAGTTTCAAGATTCGATATGAAAAAATATATATCTTTATTTTCACTAACTTTTAACCGAAATTAAGCATTTCTTTCAATTATTAAAAAATACATTCTGAGAAGTAGTTTATAGATTTGATCAAACTGATGATGAGTTTCATGTCATAAAAAAAGGTTGAGAATCATTGATCTAGATATATAAAAAGTTAAGACTCTCAAGAGGAACAGTAGGGGAAAAAGGGCGAGGATAATCAAGTAATACTTGATTATAAATAAGTCGACAAAGTAATAATCATCTAAGTTAATTGATACTGGTTAAAAAAAGAAAAGATAAAAAGCAGTATAGGTTAAGTATTTAACATGTAAAAGCACATGAACATTGTAACATGGTGTTCTATAAGCCCAAATACCCTAACTACTGGTGTAAGAGCTCATTAGTCAACAAAAATTGCAGGGAAAACTAGAAAGCAGACTTAGAGAAAATAGGTTTAGATTAACATCTCATTTTACATGCGAAGATAACTTTAACTTCAAATGAATGCATGACATATATAAAAGGTTATATCAACAAATTAGATCAAGGAAGAATATTTTTCTAGCTGTGGATAGGGAAGAGTTATTGGTCAAATAAGAGATAGGATCAGAAGAGATGGACAGTTCTGATTATACCTTTTTTTAAAAATTTCTGGACAAACAAAACCAATACTTTTAAAATTAGCAAGAAAATGTTTAAGTGGAGAAAAAAATGGCATCAAATTTCTGTGATAAAGGGTTGATATTCAAGCCATATGAAGAACTGTTTTATAGTAGCTTATTTTCTAGAGCAGACAACTGGAAAGGAAGGTGAATGCCCATTAATTGGGGAATGACTGGCCAACTTGTCATATGTGAGTATAATACAATATTACTTATACCATAAGAAATGATAAAAAATGATGATTTCAGAAAAACCTGTGTGAAATGATGGAAATTGAAACCCACAGAACCAGAGAATAATTTATATGAAAATGGAAACACTGTAAAGAAAAATAATTTTGCAAGACTTAATTGCAATCCAAATACAAGTACAATTATGAAGGATCCATGAGACCACTTCCTGACAGAGATATAATGGTCTCAGTGAATGATATGACATATAATCTTGCACATGGATAACCTGGATATATATTTTGCTTCACTATTCATATGTATTACAGGTTTTTTTTCCATTGAATAAATTTTGGTGGGACATTGGGGATTAGTAATAAGTTTATGAAAAAAGACAAAAAGGAGGAGATGGAGGAGGAAGAGGAAAGTGAGGAAGAACAGAAGAAAGCAAAGGAGGGAAATTGGGTCACCGGAACATTTTGAAAATGCAAGGAGGTCACAGATATAGACAATGTAGACAGATCTGAATGTTACATGTTAAATTCATAATATACTTAAAAAGAAATGTAAGCTCTATTGCAGTTTCACATAAAATCTCTTGTTCTTTTATTTTGCATATGCAAATATTCATTTCCTTTCATAGATGTTAAGATAACAAATAACAAAATGAACACTTATAGAGACAAAAAACTATAAACAAATAAATAACTAAAAAGCACAGGTCAACCATATTTATAGAATTACTCTGATAACTGCCTCCAATAACCATGTTCCAAGAAGGAAATGAAATTTGTCTAGCATGACCTACTTTTTAAAAATAAAAATAAATATTTCATTGGTGTCTTTAAAAACATAGCTGTCTCTGATGTACAACACCCTTCTTCCCTACTGGAAGATTTTTCTCAACAAATTAAAAACTAAGCAACCTAACAGGCCAGTCTTAAAGTAGATATTACTTCCCACACCCAAAGATCCCCACATTTCTAAAGGAAGAGAGGGAAGTACATTTCCTCATTATTTCCTTAAGGTCAAGATTGATTATTAAAATGACACAATATTCAGATATATTTTAGGGTTTTCGGTTACAATATTTTAATCATTTCCATATTGTTTTAATGGTTTTGTTTAGTTTTCCACAGAGACCAGGTGGAGTCTCTGGAACACTATTGCTGTTTAATCATTTCAGTTGTGTCTGACTCTTCATGATCCCATTTGGGGTTTCCTTATCAAAGATACTGCAATGTTTTGCCATTTCCTTCACCAAATGGCACATAGTAGTCACTTAAAAAAAACTTTTGTTGATTGATTCGCTTGAATCAATTCATGTCTCCTTACATTTCGTTAACTTTCGATATTCATAATTTCTTTCACAAAGATAATTCATTACACTGATTTATTACAACTTGTTTTGCTATCTTCCATATATAAGTACCTATTGTGTTTCCAGTTTTTTCTACTATGAAATATACTGCTATGAATATTTTAATAAACATTAAAGATTTGTCTGCCTTTGACTTCCTTGTGGTATACACCCAACAGTGGGATCTCAGAGAAAAAGAGCATGGATATTTTAATCAGTTATTGTTAACATGACTCCAAATAATTCCTTAAAATCATTAGACCAGTTCATAGTTACACTAAGGATCTATTAATGGGCCTGTCTATCCCAAACCCATCAAGTTGGAATATTTTTATGTTTTTGCATTTCATTATTTTTAGTGATTTTGAGAGGGGAAATCTTGTTTTAGAATTGTTGACAGTTTGTAATGCTTTGAATTATCTTTTTACCATCCTTTGATCATATTTCTATTGACAAATGACTGATTTGGTGTTACATATTTATTTCATAGGATTATGGATTTATTGCTGGAATAAAGCAATACAAAATCCCTCCTTTTGCAGAAGGTGAAATGGAGGCCTAGAAGGGTTGTATCTTGAACACAAAGGTTCATGACAGAGAGAGAATTTGAACCGAATTCTGATGATACCAAGATCAGTGCTCTTTCTACCACATAATATTGTGTCTATATAATAGTCTCTATCAATTTTGAAAAATCAGATTTTTATCCAAGATGTATGAAGATTTCTTCTCTTCACAAATGGCTACTCTCCCTATTACAATATTGATGCTGATTATGCAAAACCTTTCTTTTTCAAACATTTTCTGTATTCAAAAGTGTCTGTTTTTCTTTTAGTTTCATATTGATCCCATGTCTGCTTAGGGATTCTCACAGTAGCTGTAATTGTGAAAGGTATCTCCATTTTTTCTTCTTTTAATTTATCTTATTTTTAACATTTTGTCTTTTAAATTTAGGTGACAAAATCTTTGTGGAATATGTTGTTATAAGTTGTAAAATTTTCTTCTAATTCTATTTTCTACAAATCCAATTTTCAGATTGCCTCAGTTGTTTTGTGAAATAGGGAATGTAGGGAATGCCTTCACTAGTTTCATTTTTGTTTCAGATTATTGACCACTGAACTCCTGAGTTCAATTGCTCACCAACCCTGCTTGCTCACGTATTTTGGCTGGTACCACACAGTTTTGAGGTTTACTATTTTATCAAATATTTTGAGGTCTAGAAATACTCTTTCCCTTCATTTTCCTTCTTTTTCATTAAATTATTTGAAAGAACATTATTTTCTTCCTAATGAATTTTGGTACTTTTCTAGTTCCATAAAGTAAGCCTTTTGTAGGTTACTTAGAGCTCTATTAAGTAACCTTTCCGTGGTTTACTTACACCAAGTTTGTACATTTAAACATAATCCTTTGAAATCAGTTATGGCCTAAACATAAAAAATGGATGTCCTTGCAATTTGTCTTCATATATTTCTGTAAATATGACTTTATATTTGCATTTTTAAAATCTTGAGTGGGTTTTAGAAGGTTTAGATCAAGATATTTAAGGATTTTTATAGTTATTAGAAATGGGTTTCTTTTCCTTTTGTTTCTTGCTAGTTTGTAACTGTTATTTTTAAAACCTAATGTTTTGTGTGCAATTGTTATATCTTGCTACTCTACTGATTATTAAGCATCTCAGTTTTCCTTCTGAGTCTATGGAGTTTTCTAAGTAAATCATCATGTTCTCTTCAGATAAAGATTAAGATTCTTTTTTCTGGTTTATATCATTAATCTATTTCATATTCTTATTAACTGTTTTTAAAGCATATCAAAAAAGAGTCAGGAATAAGAAATTGTTACTTTATTTCTATATTTATTGGGAATACTTCAGTAATGTTTCCACTAAAATAATTTAAGGTTTTCTTTATTATATTTTTCAATATATCACTTAGATCATGCTTTAAAAGTTATATCAATTTTTATGCTGTTTTATTACAAAAACGAGAGTTTTGTTTGGTCATGGCCTGTTTTTCATGAAACAATGCTGGCAAATTGTAATCAAAGACACCTAAAAACAAAAGATGTCCATGGACCATATGAGGACTCCTGAAGGAAATTAGTATATCTAGTTTTACAAGACTACCTTACTAGACTTATATACAGTTCTTCACTCTACATTCTAATAAAACTGATCTGACTACTGCTCTCCAAGTATGTTATTCTACTAATACTCTCTTTGTTTTAGTACAGATTGTCTCTCATGCCTGGAATGAAGCTTCTCTTTACTTCTGCCTTATAGAATTCTTAGCTTCTCTCAAAACTCAGCTCAGGAGCCAACTTCTACAGGAAAAATATTTTGATCTTCCTAGATTCTCATGCCTTCCCCCTAGAAATCTCTATGTTTTACATTTACATTTACAAAAACATTTTTTTTTTGTTTATAGCCACTCTCTTTGTGGTGGCAAAGAACTGGAAATTGCATCAATGCTCATCAATTAGGGAATGGCTCAACAAGTTGTTAATTATGATTGTGATGAAATATTATTGTGCTATAAAAAATGATAAAGAGTCAAGATGATGGAGTAGAAAGATGCATATACTCTAACTCTTCCCCCACTAGAGCAACCCAGTAGAGCAACAGAAGTTGCAAAATGACAGAGGGAGAGTTCTAGTCCAAGGTAGCCTGGAAGGCCAACAGGAAAGGTCTATTGCATTGGGCACAGAGCAGAGTGAAGCTCACATAGCCCAGTCCAACCTTGGCCATGTGGCAATAGCAGAAACAGGACTGGAACAGGCCTTGGGGGTGGAATTCCCAGCAGCAGCAGAGGTTCTCAGATTCCTCAACCCACAAATGCCAAAGATAGCTTCAGAGGTCAGTGAGAAAGTTTTTTCATCTGGGTGAGAAGAGAACAGGGTCCTTCCCTAGTCATGGCCCCAGGCAGTGACAATAGCAGTGGAGATGGCAGCATCAGTGTCCATTTTTGGAGTTCTCAACCAAAAGCCCCTAGGGGAATTGAGCCTCTGATCTGGGTCTCAGGCCTGAGTGGTACCCGGAGGTGAGGAAGAGTACTGACTGTCATGTTCGTGTTGGTGGAGGCTCTGGAAAAGGAATTCTACTTGAAGATCCTGGGTAGAGAGGCTTTGATAGCTCCCAGACCAAAGCACAGGCCAGGAGAGGAATAAACTCCTCTCCCTTGGTTGTGCCACCTTGGAGAAACTGAGAACTTACAGAGTATACCCAGTGTACCCCCCTTTTGACAAAGGACTCAAAAGTCAAGTAACTCATTGGGAAAATGCCCAAAAAGGGAGAAAAATAAGATTATAGAAAGTTACTTTCTTGGTGAACAGGTATTTTCTTCCTTCCTTTCAGATGAGGAAGAACAATGCTTACTATCAGAAGCCTCCAAAATAAATATGCAGTGGTCTCAGGACATAGAAGAGCTCAAAAAAAGGACTTCAAAAATCAAGTAAGAGAGGTGGAGGAAAAATTGGGAATAGAAATGAGAGCAATGCAAGAAAATCATGAAAAATGAGTCAACAGCTTTCTAAAGGAGACCCAAAAACTGCTGAAGAAAATAACACCTTTAAAAATAGGCTAAATCATTTGGCAAAAGAGGTCCAAAAAAAAAAACAATGAGAAGAATGCTTTAAAAAGCAGAATTAGTCAAATGGAAAAGGCAGTCCAAAAGCTCACTGAAGAAAATAGTTCTTTAAAAATTAAAATGGAGCAGATGGAAGCTACTGACTATTATGGAAGTCTTTTGCGAAACTACACATGTATAGCCTATACTGCATTGCTTGCCTTCTCAGTGGGGATGAATAGGGAAGGAGGAAGGGAGAGAAATTGGAACCCAAAGTCTTAGGAACAAATGTTGAGAACTGTTTTTGCATATAAGTGGGAAATACAAAATACATGTAATGGCATATAGAATTTTATCTTACCCTACAAGATAAGAGAGAAGATGGGGATAAGGGAAGGAAGAGGTGTTAGAAGAGAGGGCAGATTAGGAGAAGGAGTAATCAAAATGCAAGGCATTTTGGGGTGGGGGAACGGAGAGATGGGGAGAAAATTTGGAAATCAAAATTTTGTGGAAGTGAATGTTGAAAACTAAAAGTAAATAAATAAACATAAAAAAAAGAAATGATGAACTCAATGATTTTAGAAAAACATGGAAAGAGTTGCAAGAAATATTGGAGGGCTAAATGAGGAGAACCAAGAGAACACTGTTTACAGTAACAGTGATATTGTTTTAAGAATGATTTTTAGGGAGCCAAGATGCCAGAGTGAAAGCTGGGCTTCACCTGAGCTCTGCCACAAAGTCTAAAATAAGTCTGAACAAATTTTAGAGTGGCAGAATACACTAGGATTCTAGGAATTCCACTAGGAATCCACTAGGCAGATTTTGAGTCCAGCACAGCCCACAAGATTGATGGGAAGAATCTGTTACACAGGGTTGGAGGAGCACAGAGCTTGTGGGCTGAACCAGCTGAGACTTGGCCATAGTGGAGTGGAAATAGCCTCCGGTGGACTGAATCAGGAGCTGTAGTGCAGCTTCTCAAGCCCCTCAGCACAGGACATCAGTTCAGTGGAACCGAGTGAGAGAAAAGCACAGGACTTACAACTGCAGTTGCAGCCACTCCTGGGGCAATCAACCCACAGACTAAATTTTTGAAAGTCACCTACTTGAACTTCCAAGAGCTAAGATGATAGAGTAAACTGTAGGTGCTCCCACCCTTCCTGTATTGATCTCAAAAAACCAGAGAATACTGCCCCAGGAAAAATCCTGGAATAATGAAGCCAGCAGAAAGGGTACAGCAGTCTTTCACCTCTAGAGGTTAGAGAGATCAGTGGGAAGGGTACTTCTCACTATGGCTGAAGAGGATCAGTGTAGAACCAAAAGCATCCCAGCAAGCACCACCTTAGTGGTCCAGTAGAAGAATCTGAGTCCCAGAGGTCCCAGTCCCTAACAATGGGACCTCAGGCATGAATTGGGCAGACACCAGTGAAGGCTGGGTTCACCAGCCACTGGGCCTGCAGGTGCTCCAGCAAAGTCTAAGGAAGGAGGAGATATTCAGCAATTGGATTACCCCTCCCCCATACCTTATCCCAGGAACATCAGTATAAATCCACAGAAACTCAGAAAGACTTCATCTGACCTTGGCGTTGGCACATACCAGCCAGCTCAGCACCAGGTAATTTGCAGCACTATATAATTTCTAACTGAAAGAACCAGAGGCCACAACACATGAAGTCAGAAACCAGGACCCAAACCCCAGCATAAGAAACATGAGACAGAGCCCCCCTTGTGCTTCAGAGGTAGAGATCCACTTTAAAAGCTAGGAAAAAAGCAATCACCATGAGCAAGAAGCAAATCAGAAAAATAAAGATCATGGAATCTTACTACAGGGAAAGGGAAGATCAAAATATGAATTCAGAAGAGGACAGCACTGACAATATACCCATATCTGAAACTTCAGAAGGGAATATGAACTTGTCTGAAGTTCAAAAAGCATTCTTGGAAGAGCTCAAGAAGGATTTTAAAAGTCAAATTAGAGAGGTAGAAGAAAAATTGTCCAATGATTTTGAAAATACAATTGACAAAATGAAAAGAATCCACTGAAGAGAACAACTCCCTAAAAGTGAAACTGGACAAACAGATACGAAGGTACAAAACTTAACTGGGAAAATTGGACAAATGGAAAAGGAAATATGAAAGCTAACTGAAGAAAATTCATTAAAAATGAGAATTGGGCAAGTAGAAGCTAATGACTCTATGAGACATCAAGAATCAGTCAAGCACTGATCTAAAGAACAAAAGAAAATACAAGGAAACAAAATATCTCATTTGAAAAACAGTTAATCTGGAAAATAGATTCAGGAGAAAAAATCTAAGAGTTATTGGTCTACTGGAAAGTCATTCTGAAAACAAAAAGAGCCTGGACAGTATATTCCTAGAAATCATCAAGGAAAACTGCCCTGAGGTCCTAGATCAAGAAGGCAAAATAGTCATCAAAAGAATCAACCTATTAACTGCTGAAAGAGATTGCACATTGAAAATGCCAAGGAATATTGTTGCCAAATTTCAGAACTATCAGCTCAAGGTAAAAACACTGCAAGCAGCCAGAAAGAAACAATTCAAATATCAAAGAACTACAATCAGAATGACATAGGACCTTGCAGCTTCTACATTAAAAGATAGGAGGGATTGGACTATGACATTCCATAAGGCAAAGCAGCTTGGGCTGTAACAAAAGATCAATAACCCAGTAAAATTGAGCATAATCTTTCAGGCAAGGAGATGGACATTCAGTGAAACAAGGGATTTCCAGATCTTCCGGATGAAAAGATCAGAGCTCAACAGAATATTTGATCTTGAAATACAAGACTCAAGAGAGATATAAAAAGGTAAACAGGGGAAAAATTGTTATTCAATATGGACAAATTGCTTGCATCTTTATATGGGATGTTGGTATATATTAATCTTGAAAAATTTATAATTATTATGACATTTAAAAGGTGTGTACATGAGGATGAGGGTATAAATTAACTGATATGAAGATAAAAATCATAATTAAAGGGAATGAAGGGATTGTCATGGAAGAAGGAAAAAGGAGAAGGCAGAAAGGGGTAAATTACATGAAGAGGAACAAAAACATATTATAGTAGAGGGAAAGGAGGGAGATGAGCATTATTTGAGCTTTACTTTAATCAGATTTGATTCAAGGAAGGAACAATATACTCAGTTAAGTATAGAAATCTATCTTGCCTTGACGGCAGTAGGAGACAAAAGGGGAAAGAAAAGAGAGGGGATAATTAGAAGGGAGGGAAGAAGTAGGAAGGGAAAAGGGAGGGGGGCTAATAGGAGGGAAGGAAGACTGAGGAAGGAAGTGGTCAAGAGTAAAACTCTTGAGGAGAAGAAAATGAAAGGGAGAAATAAAAGCATAAACAGGAGAGGAAATACAATGGAGAGAAAGACACAGATACTAATCATAACTTTGAATGTGAATAGGATAAACTCTCCCATAAAACAGAGGCAGATAACAGACTGGATTAAAAACCATAATCCTACAATATGCTGTTTACAGGAAAGACATTTTAAACAGGGGGATACACAGGTCAATTTGATTAAAAAAAGGAAGAAAGAAGAAAACCAAATTACCAATATCAAAAATGAAAAGTGTAAAGTCATATCCATTTAACAGGAAATTAAAGCAATAAGGAGAAATTACTTTACCCAACCATATGCTCATAAACTTGACAATCTTGGTGAAATGGATGAATATTTACAAAAATACAAACCACCCAGATTAACAGAAAGGGAAGTAAAATACTTAAATTACTCTATCTCAGAAAAAAGAAATTGAACAAGCCATCAATGAACTACCTGGGAAAAAAATTTCTATGGTCAGATGAATTTACAAACAAATACTATCAAACATTTAAAGAGCAGTTAAATTCAACAGTAGATACACTATTTTGGGAAACTGGCAAAAAAGCAAGTCCTGCCAAATTCATTTTATGATGCAAATATGGTGCTCCTACCTAAACCAAGAAGAGGCAAAGCAGAGAAAGAAAGTTATAGACCAAATTTACTAATAAGTGTAGACACAAAAGTTTTAAAGAAGACATTAGCAAAACAGATTGCAGGAACTAACGAAGAAAATAATACACTTTGATCAGGTAGAAATTTATACCAATGATGTAAGGCTGATTCAGTACTAAGAAAACTATCAACATTATTGATCATATCAACAACAAATCTAACAGAAGCTATATGATTATCTTAGTAGATGCAGAAAAACTTTCAAGAAAATACAACATTTATTCCTATTGAAAACATTGGAGAGCACAGGAATAAATGGACCCTCCCTCAAAAAAAAAAAAAAAAAGCAATATCTGCAAGCATTATACGTAATGGAGATGTTAAATGCATTTCCAAGAATATCAGGAGTGAAACAAGGATGTCCATTATTACCACTGTTATAGCAATGAGGGAAGAAAAAAGAAATTGAAGGAATTAGAATAGCCAAAGAAGAAATACCACTCATTGTGGACAATATGGTGATAAACTTAGAGAATCCTAGAGAATCAAGTTAAAAAAAAAAAACAAAAAACTAGTTGAAATAGGAAACAACTTTGGCAAAGTTGTAGGATACAAAATAAACCCAAATAAATCATTTGAATTTCTATATATTACTAACAAAACCCAAAAGCAAGAGATAGAAAGAGAAGTACCATTTAATGTTACTGTAGACACTATAAAATATTTGGCAATGTAGCTGCCAAAACAAATTCAGGAACTATATGAAAACAATTACCAAACACTTTTCACACAAATAAAGCCAGATCTCAATAATCGGAAAAGCATCAATTTCTCAAGCTAGGCAAAGCTACTGTAATAAAAGTGATAATTCTTCCTAAATTAATTTACTTATTCAGTACCATACCAATGAAACTACTAAAAATTATTTTGGAGAGCTAGAAAAATTTATATCAGAATTCATATGGAACAACAAAAGTTCCAGAATATCAAGGGAATTAATTAAAAGAAATGCTAGGGAAGGTGGCTTAGTCATACTAGATCTTAAATTGTATTATAAAGCAACTATCATCAGAACCAGTTTGTACTGGTTAAGAAATAGAGGGGTAGATCAGTAGAACAGGTTAAGTATACAAGGAAGAGCAGTCAATGATTATATCAGTTTACTGTTTGACAAATGTTAAGGACCCCAGCTTCTGAGATAAGAACTCACTGACAGAAACTGCTGGAATAACTGGAAAATAGTGTGGTGGAAACTGGGCATAGACCAATGTCTGACACTGTATACCCAGAATAAAATCCAAATGGGTGCATGGTCTGGGTATGATGGCTGATACTATAAACAAAGTGAGGGAGTAAGGAATAGTTTATTTGTCAGATTTATGCAGAATGGAGGAATTTATGAATGGAGGAATTTATGATCAAACAAGAGATAGAGAGCATTATGAAAAGCAAAATGGATAACTTTGATTACATTAAATTAAAAAAGATTTTCCACAAACAAAGGCAATGCAACCAAGATTAGGAGGTATGCAGAAAACTGGGGGAAAAAAAAACCTTTATAACTAGTGTGTGTGATAAAGATCTCATTTCTAAAATGTATAGAGAACCGAATCAAATTTATTATAATCCAAGTCATTTCTCAATAGATAAATGGTCAAAGGATATGAACAGTCATTTTTCAGAGGAAGAAATTAAAGGTATCTAGTCAAATGAAAACATGTTCTAAATCACTATTGATTAGTGAGATACAAATCAAAACAATTCTGAGATACCACATCATACTTATCAGATTGGCTAACATGACAAAACAGGAAAATGATAAATGTTGGAGAAGAGGTGAGAGAGCTGGAGCACTAATTTATTGTTGGTGGAGCTGTGAGCTGATCTAACCATTCTAGAGGTCAACTTGGAACTATGCCCAAAGGCTATAAAAAGGTGTATAACCTTTGGGCCAACAATACTATTTCAAGGTTTGTATCCCAAAAGGATCATAAAAATGGGAAAAGGACCCACATGTATAAAAATATTTATAGCAGCTTTTTTTATGGTGACCAAGAACTGGAAATTGAGGGGATTCCCATCAATTGGGGAATGGTTGAACAAGTTGTAGTATATGAATGTAATGGAATGCTATTCTGGTGTAAGAAATGATGAACAGGTAGACTTCTGAAAAACGTGGAATGACTTACATGAACTGTTGCTGAGTGAAGTGAACAGAACCAGGAGAAATACTGTATACAGTAACAGCCACAGCGTGTGATGACTGATTTTGATAGACTTAGCCCTTCTCAGCAACGCAAGGACCGAAAACATTCCCAAAGGACTCATGATGCAAAATGTCATCTACATGCAGAGAAAGAACTATGGAGTCTGAATGCAGAGTGAAGTAGACTATTTAATATTTTGTTTTGTTTTTCTCATGGTTTCTCCCATTCATTATAATTTTTCTGTGCAACATGAGTAATGTGAAAATGCGTTTAATAGAAATGTATATGTAGAACCTCTATCAGATTGCATGCCATCTTTGGGAGGGAGGAGGAGGAGAAAACTGAAAACTTACGGAAGTGAATGTTGAAAACTAAAAATAAATAACAATAATCATTAAGGAAAAAGAAACTGTCTCATAGAGAAGACATACACACACCCCACACACACATACATACCAAAGGAAAAGTCAGAATTGAAAGGCTGAAATAAAACTTCAAGTCTTTCTGAATCCTTTATTTTATAGTTTGGTAAGTTTACAGTTTAGGAGGTTGAAGTCTTGGGAGATGAAGCAATGTGTTCATGGGTAGCTAGTGACAGAGGTGACTCTAGAATTAGATGTCAATGTGCAGTCTGAAGTTCTTTTGTTCCTATAATAAACTATTTTATTTTTAGGTCTCTGTTAATTTGCATGATAAATTTCTATTGCAAAGATCAAAATTTACCTATAGAGTTGACCTTTGAGATAATAATCCTCTATTCAGAGAATTTTAGTTAGCAACAACACACTCAGGGCTGTTGCAACAATTGAAAAAAAAAACAAAACAAATGGAGACAAAACAGGAAGCATAACACCTATTTGTTACAAGTAAGTGAAAGGTGGCGGCTAGATGGTGCAGTGGATAAAGTAGCAGTGCAGGAGTTAGGAGGACCTGAGTTCAAATCTCCCCTCAGCACTTGACACTCACTAGCTGTGTCACCTTGGGCAAGTCACTTAACCCCAATTGCCTCATCTTGGGTCATCTCTAGTCATCCTGATGAATCACTGGATTCAGATGGCTGTAGAGGAGAAGTGAGGCTGGTGACCTGCACAGCCCTTCCTCACTCAAAACAAAGTCAAGTGCAAGTCATGTCATCGTTTCTCTGATGTCATGGTCTTCTTCAGCAATGAAGGACAAACACACAATAAGTGAAAGGTGCCAAAATAAAGAGGTAGCTCGAGAAGGGTAAAAGGAAGCCATTATAAGGAAAAGGAATTGATAGGGAATGCATAATAAGTCCGAGTAGCTCCTCACACTATTACATTATAAATAGGATGAACCAAGTGAAAGCATGATCATGTTAGGGTGCAATTGCATCAATTATTTTAGTTGAGTCTGTCTGACATCCTCTTGTGACTTTGTGGTGACCTGATTGCTTTTAAGGATTCATGCACCCACAATCTGCAGCAGGCGAGTCTACCAGTTGTTTTTGTGCACGTATAATCATCCCAAGGTCTTGTGTGGGCTGCCCATGAAAACTCACAAGTGGTCATGGATTGGAACAATGAGCTACTTTATTCCCTGGAAATAATGGCTTCCAGCCAACTCATGAGAAGAATGAAACTGCCTTGTATCCGACTCCCTGCTGCGCATTAGAATTTCAGCTACAGCTGCTACCTTGTTAGAACACCCACATTTCTCAGCTCACAAGGACAGCTTCACAGAGAAAATGCCCTGCATTCATTGTCTAATTATCAACTTCACATACCTTGGAAACAGAGTATGGCTCAAACATGTGTATGACTCAAAACATTATTGTAAGATTAAGATCTGGAACAATAAAACAAATTCCAAATGCTGCTAGTAGCCTATTATTACTGGGAAAATGGTGACATAAAACCACTTTTTTATCTTTGCTTTTTATGGAAAGATTTATCAGTGGGGAAAAACGAAATGATTTAGATAACTGGAAGAAGAAAAAATCTAGCATGGAAAAAGGATGTCCAAGAACTTGTTCAGGTGGTTGGCAACCTGCCGAGTGCACCTCTGGAAGGAGATATGCCACTTTAATCTCTACTGTGGAATGATCACAAGTGGACTATTTCTGAGCCCCAGCTGTTCTCTGTGAAGCATATGAGTTCCATGCTCCACTCTGTCCTTCACCTCAGGCTCTCCTATCTCACCCAAAATCCCATTTGGAAAGGTTTATTGAGAAGAAAAAAATACATTACTCATATTATATTATTATAACTAATATTTTAACAAAAACACTTTCTGTTAATGAATATTAAAGATGACAGATGAGGTACTTCTTTAATTCTGAAGGGCAGAACAGGTGAAAAGGGAAGCAAGCTCACTTTGTCACCATGAATCTTTTTACATAGTACAGGATGCATGTTCAGTTGGATCTCTAGATGTTTAACATTTATAGACCACATTTCTATCAAACATTTTGGTTGAATTGTAGCTCCTTTGTCTGCTATCTGAAACTGATTAAATTGACATATCTTTTAAAATGGAATAAATGCCAAACTCAGGAATCTGCTTTTTATTTTCACAATGTCCTAAACAGAATGAGTTACAGTTTAATAATTCTTTGCTTGCTTTCCTTCTTTCTGTTGGAAAGGGCCTAAACTTTCAGGTAACCCATGTAATGTGTGACCCATTCAGGACTGTGTTTATAGGGCTTCTTAACCTTTTCTTCACCACGGATCCTTTTGTTGATCTTGTGGAGCCAATGGAGCACTTTACAGGACCATGTTTGTACATGCATAAGATACATGTAATAAAATACAAAGGAAACCAATTATATTGAAGTAGATATCTATATCTATATGTATATGTATATCTATATCTATCTATCTATCTATATCTATACCTATATACATATCTATATCTATGTTTATCTATCTATATCTATCTATCTATACCTATATATCTATCTATATCTATCTATCTATCTATCTATCTATCTATCTATCTATCTATCTATCTATCTATCTATCTATCTATCTATCTATCTATGGATACCAGGTTAAGACATCCTATTCCAGAGTTCAGACTGCAAAATCCCACAGAGTAAAATTTGCAAATATTTGTTGAATTAAAGTGATGAAATGCTTTCTTAATCATTGTGTATCTTCAATAGATAAAAACTATTCAAATATGTTTGGTCCCCAGGCAAGATTGCGAAGTAGGTGAAACTGACCCTTGGCACCCTCTCACCTCCCTTTCTATACTTCTTCTGATGTTCCTAGTATCTCTTTCCCTTTTCCCCAGGATTTTTCAATCTATTTCCCAGCTATTCAAGGAAAGTCAATGTGGCCTATCTTCCCACAAAGTCCACCGTTTTGCAAAATTATTCTCATTCCTTTCTTAGCACCTTAACCAAACTCCTAAAATTGCAGAAATATGATCTTAGCTAGATGTTACAAAGAAATGACCAAATAAAATTAATTCACTCCTATGTGATTAAAAGATAAATATGGTAACATTCCCAAAGGATTTCAGTGTTACCAAATAATTTTCACTAAATTTTAAGACAGATGCAAAAAGACAAAGGAATAAAAACATTTTTGAAATTAACATAACAGTAGCTGCATAGCAATTACTGTGATGATTTGGAGTCAGAAGGCACTTCAATGAGTTAAACATAATGCTTCTCAAATCAGGAGAGTCAACTGGCTATAAGCATAGATCTAAGCATTAGTAATAGTAATGGTAAACACTGAGAATGATTAGGAGTCAGGGAGGGCCATCTTAGATCTTTTAAATTACAAATCATAACTTGGGAGTATAAAGCTGAGTTTTGACCAGTATCATTATATTCTATCTCCCCAGAGATTAAATGACTCCTGGGGAAAGTTCCCGGAAGATTTAACCACATTATTTACGGTTATTATTTAACCACATTACCCCGTTCTCAAAATATAATCAACTTCCCCAGATTCTAATCCACATTTAACAAGTAGTATCTGCCTATTTGGTCATTTGTTTGTTTAAGTTCTTGTCAATGAAGCGTCTGGGCACTCACCTAAGGCTATCTCCCACCACCTAAATAACATTTGTTAGTATTTCCTGTAACTTCCATTCCTAAGGCTTGTTTGAAAGGATGCTACTATATTACTGTCAAAATGCATACTTATAGCTGAGCATAACTCAATTACCCTGACAGCATTTCTAACATTTATCTCTTACTACCTAAAGATTTATTGTTCTGTCCCTTAAGTAAAACTGTGGAGCAAATCAAAAAACAATTTATTCCTAATTTGCAAAGGCAGTAACAAACAACCTTGTTCCTTTAAAAATGAGATTACTAAGGATAATGCTCTAAGTATGTCTTTTTCATCAAAGGGAATTTTTAAACAGGATTTCGTTTTAAGATAGAAGCACTTCTCTTTTAAGACAGTTCCTTATCTTGTGAAGCTGCCCTTGTGGAACATACACAATGACAAAATATCAGGATATTAGGGTTGACAGAGGATAACTGGAGGAAGCTGAAAGGATTTCAGCATAAACAAATATTTTGAAGTTCTCTTTTCAGTAAATCTTATGACAAATGCAAAAAGACAAAGGAATAAAAACAGTTTTTTTAAAAATTAAAACAGTAGCTGCATAGTAATTACTGTGATGATTTGAAGTCAGAAGGCACTTCAATGAGTTAAACAGAATGTTTTTCAAATCCTAACTTCAGGAGAGCCAACTGGGTGCAGGTAAAGATCTGAGCACCAATAACTCTTAATGGACAGCAATGAGAAATAATGGAAAGAATATTTAGACTAGAAATCATAAGAACTGGAATCTGTCTGAGCCCTGGTTATGATCTGCTAAATAAATTCAAACCAGTATTTCTAATCACACAATGTTACTGTTTAAACAAAATCATACATTCATTGTACGTATATTGTGTATGTGCATATATATATATGCATATGCATATATAACATTTGCATATTTCATATAGAAGAGGGGTATTTTTTATCTCATCATTTAAAACAAAGCAAACCCATTAAAGAAAATTAGAACAATATGTAAACAGGCCCTGATATACAATGATATAGCATATAACAATTTCTTTTAGGTATCTGTACTGCTGAACTTATCTCTATTGCTAGGGTTAAAGCAACAAAATTTCGTATAATTGGAGAAAAGCATACAAACTTGAATAAATGGTTCCCCCTTTATAGATATAGAGCTTTAAAAAGCTGACAAACAGTGAGAAACACTCTGAACAAAGCTGAAAGACTTTTTGATTTCCCAATGTTGCATTCCATCATCAGTTTTGAAGTTTTAAATCTTAGGGAAGGAATATAGGAATTAGAATGCTTCCTTTTACTAAAGAATTATCCATTTGTCAGTTCTCTCCCTGTTGAGGACCATGAAGTCTTTCCATGTTAAATTCAGCTTTGGGCTTTCCTGTTGGTGGCCCTGAATTTCACCTTTTCAACTGGACTCTTCAGGTCGCACTAATTTGCTAAGGAGCCTACATGTGTTCTGTCCTACTGAAATTCTGTAGGTAGAGCCAAGTCCAATGAAAACTGTGCTGCCAACTATCTTGGATTTTATATTCTTCAAAGGAGGGCAAAGTGAAATCCACCTCAAGTGCTTGGCATTTCCTGAGAAGACCAGAAAACTGCTAGTATGATAAATAAATCAATAAACAAAAATATCACATTTCTGGTAGGATGATTTCTACAAATCCAGCTTCCCTTGAGCTTCCCAGAAGGTCTCTATCATGGTCCCTTTGGGGGTGGCTGATATGCATTAGTTTAATGAAGAAACAAGTCAAGGAACTTACATCAAATGGAGAAGTAAAAATCTACTGAACAACTCTCTCCACTTTCATTCCAATAACAATAAAAGGAAAAGAAATAAAAATATAATTCTCACAGTTTTTTTTAACGTTAAAGATGTTGGCTGTGCTCTGATGGCTTCTTACATTCAGTGGATAATGTAGCTACTGAGTCAAAGGAAGCTTGAAACTAATGAGGTGGAATGGAAAGTCACCAAGAACCCTCACCAATCACCTTAAAATTCACTGATGGTAGTAGTTCTGCATTTGCTAAACCCACCCCAGGTCACATGGTCATGCCTGCTCAATACAGGCTTTTTTCATATTGTTTTAGATGAGGAGTTAGAGTGGCTACTGAGTCAAAGAAAGTATGACTAAAGGAAGGATGGATCACTACCCAGGACCTTCACAAACTACTGCTACAGAATATTTCCTAAACTCTCTTTCATTCATAGACTTTCTTTCATTCCTCAATAAGAAAGGAAAGTTCAAGAGTTAAATAAGCACTTATGATTGAGTGGGTTCATAAGGCAATGGAAAATGTGAAAAAAATGTTCAATCAAAGAAAACTTAATATAGTTAAGATATAGCATAGAGCAAAACAATCACAGGATTAAAATTCAGAAGAGATTAATTATACAATAACCCTAGAAAATAATATGGAATGTCTGTCAAAGACCCTAAAATGATTTGTAATAAGAAATAAAATAACTGGAAAAAAGGTAGAATGAATGGGACAGTCTAGACCAGAACCTGGAAAACAATGGCAGCACATCAAAAGAAGTAAAGAAGAAACTACAACTCAAGATTTCAATGGTACAAGAAATGATAGAAAAAGTGGGAAAACCCATCTTGTAGCTACTAACAAAAACAACTATCCTGTAAAACAGAACACAGAAAGACAGTCTAGAGAAATCATCCCAGAAGAATATGACAAAACAAAACACAACAAATGAACAACCAAAACCTGAGTATGTTATTAAAAAAAATAAAAGAAAATTACCAAGATATGTTAAAATTGGAGGCTAAAGTTCAAGTTGGTAAAATGTACAGGCTATTACAGAGGAAGACTATATATAATGTTCCTGGAAACACTTCTCCAAAAATCCAAGGGTCTGTGGTAAAACCGGAGAAAAAGTATCAGGAATGGCTAGAAAGATGTAGATCATATGCCATAGAAATATATTTAGAATTAGGTAGGACTACATATCCATTATTAGAAAAGAAAGAAAATATTGGCATATGATCTATCAAAAACCAAAAGTAAATGATGATAAATTCATGTGAAGACATCAAAAAGGCAAATATGGTTATCAAAGGAAAAAAAAAACTTAAGAAAGATAAAAAAGAAGAATAGGAAGTCCTATAAAATTCACTTATCTTGGTTGACAAAAGTCAATTAAAAATTGATACAGATAAAATAGTGGTTAGAATTTAAATTAATTCTGTCCTGGGACAGAAATATGGATGAGAAGATTTGAGAGGGAAGCTAGTCTGGGAGAGGATAGACTCAGATGAAGTGGACAGAAAATAAATATTATAGGATTTAATGGTGGAAAAACAAATTTAGTAATCATTATCATGGATTTGAATGAGGTATCCTTCATCATTGAAAGGAATAATGTGATAAAAAGGATTTAAAACAAAATCCATGAATTTGTTATTTTTTATTATTTATTTATTATTTGTTAGACATAAATCATACATAATCAAAATGAAGGGTTGAAGATGGATTTGTAATTTCTGGAAGTGGCAATTTTAATCTCAGAGATGATAGAAAAAATAAATTCAGTTAAGTGCTACATAGAGGGAAACTACTTTCTACTGGAAGGCTCCATAGGTAATTAAACAACAGAAATATGAAGTATGTCTAATGCATAAATAAATGCAGAAAGGCAGAATTATCAAACACGTATTTAAACACCATAATGCAACAAAATAGCAATCAATAAGTAATTATGAAGAAATAACTGACTCAAATGATGACTAAATTGTTGAATCCTAAATAATGAGGCGGAATCAAAGAACAAAACATAGACATAATAGATAATTCAATACTTTGTGTGGTAGAGAAAAAGGAAATTAAATTACTGCCCATCAGTGGAAAATAACAAATTATAGTATACAAATATAATGTCATTAGACTCAGAACTAACAAATACGAATAATTTAGAAAAAGATGGGAAGTTGTTATAAGTTATGAAAAAAGAAACAAAGATGTCATACCAAGGGAAAATGTGTATGTGTGTGTGCATGTGTACTTTAAATGATACAAATGAAACAACAGTAAAAGGCAGATGAATTCAGATTGTCTGCAAAGTGCAATTTTGAGTCCAGAAAATAAAAGATAATACACATCCTCTTTTTCTCAAGAGAGAGGTGAGTTTCCATGGTTCAGTCATTTAATCAGTCAGCAAGTCAATAGACATTCATTAAATGTCTATTATGGGCCAGTGCTAAGTGGCAGGGGTGCAAAAAAGGGCAAAAGACAGTCTCTCCACTTAAAAAGTTCACATTTTGATACTTGTGGAATATTGCATTTGCCACAATATATTACTGCTTCTTACACTGGTTTTATTTATTGTTTTTGTTTATTTTAAGGGGTGTGTGTGTGTGTGTGTGTGTGTGTATCTGTGTCTGTGTGTGTGTGAAAAGACTACTGGGAAATATCTCTTGTATTATACACATATATGTATGTATGTACATATATACATACGCATATATGTATGCATATGTATATACTTTTTAAAAAAAAGAGCCATAGCTGAAAAGCATGGTAGTTAAAAGTCATCTGAAACTTTATCTGTCATTTTCTTCCTGACAAAACAAACTGAAACCCAGGAACTGATTACTCCAAACTTTCTGAGGGTTTTCCTATTAGGGAATAAGTGATTGATATTTTGAAGGAATAATTTTAAAACACACACACATGCGCGCACACACACACACACACACACACACACACACACACACACACACCATGGATACCAGTATGCCTATTTCTGGGGAGAAAAATCTCACTATTGTTGAGAATAAATGTTCTAGTAACAGAAAATAGTTATCTAGCAATTTATCAATACCCATCAATAATAAATATTTTAAGGGATATAATTCAGTTGTTCTAAATTTTAAACATTCTTTCAAACTATTGTATAAATAAAATTGATTTTTATGGGAACAGAGAATTATTTTGATTTTATATAATCTAATTGATTGAAGCACTAGTGAATCACTTTTAATTGAAGAGAAGCATGTGTAGTTTTCAGAGATTTTTGCATTTAATATCCGAACTTCTCAAAACTTGAATTCCATATTCATTTCTACATTCCTTTGGAAAAAAAAAGGAACGTATCTGCAGAATGGCACAGGCAGCATTTCTATTAGATAAATAAATAGATAAATTTACCAGAACAACAAATTATTTAGCTGTCTATGGAAATATTTACCCAGGGCAGGCCTGATAACAAACATCTAAGATTGGTTTTTTTTTTCAAACTCCAGTAATTTCACTCTTATCTTTTTCAGTGATGTCAACAGGTGTTTTAGAGAGGTGAGGCAATTATCTCTAGGAACTAAAGAAACAGTCTAAATTGCATGAGATATTCAGTGGATAGACTTGGAGACTTAGAAGACCTTTAAGAAGAGTAGATTACCTGCTCTTCCTGTTGGGACTTTGAGTTGGACACACTTTAGGGATGTTGAAAAGCCATAAATACTTTTAAAAGTTTACATTCAAATACAAATTCCCACCAGAATTGGCCACTAGAGGCAAAGACGATGTTAAATTGATAGGAAAACGTAAGATAAAAGCAATATTGTAAAGTGAACTTCCTCATTTGAATTTCAGCCTAATTTTTGGGAAGGTTTTTTTTTTTTTTCTCAACAAGAGAACACAGAAGGATATTCTCTGAGAAAATATCAGGTAAACGTATTTGCATGGATGTGATTTTTTAGATTCATTCCAGAAACTGGCACTGTAGATCTATATTAGATTGTCAGTTGGTGCCCTCTCTTCTGCATATATCACATCCTGCATCTCTATTTGGAAACAGCAATTAGAATTGTGTGTTGGCCTGAGGAACTCACACTTTACTCTCTTGATTTAATATTGCCTGTGTTGGCATGCTCTTAGGAAATATGAATTTCTCTCTCTGGACACTGACAAGTTTGGAAGCAATTGAAACACTTTAAAAATAATTATGCTTGCTTAAATAAATCAAAGGACTAGCTTGGTGCTGAGCAGGATTGGTTCTACAGTACTGATAAAGCAGATTTTCTATGATGAAACTGCCCCATGAGAAAGCATGCCTCCAAGAGAAAGATTTCTACTGGGTCCACTGTAGTGGCATGCACTCCTAAGGTGCCCTTCTTTTTAGTAAGTCATTTGAGACAACATACATTCATTCAATTGTTAAGAATATAGAGTCATAATGTGAGGGAATCATGGTCTATATTGTATTGGCAGGTAGTTTGTGTGTATGTGTATGGGTGTTTGTGTATGTATGTATGTGTGTGTCTGTGTGTCTGTGTGTGTGTGGGTACACACACACTGTAGAGAGACAAAGACAGAGAGAGACCAAGATGAAGACAGAGATAGAGAGGAAAAGAGACAGAGAGATAGAGGGAGAGAGAGGTATTCATTGCCTTCCAGGTTACCTAGTAAACACAATGAGAGTTCTTTTTAGAGTGTCCTCTTTAATTCTACTATATTATAACTTCCATATTTCTCTCACTGCATTTATATAATACATTGCCCACCATAAGTGGTCCACAAATATTTTCATATTCTTTACTTCCTTCCCTTTCTTGCTTTAAGTACTCCAGTACAAGGATTCACCCTTTTCATCTAGACAACTATACTAGCCTGCTATTGGGTTTTCCTCTCTCTCATCTCTCTCTCCTTCAATCCTTTGGTCACATTGCTGCTTGAGTGGTACTTTGAATTCTGCTTTGATCACATCACTTAAGTTAAAAGTCTAGTAGTGACTTCCCATTACCTACCAAATAAAGCATAAACTCCCCTTGGCAACCTCGGCTAGAACCAGATGTATAGATCACTCAGAGAGCATTTAGAAATGAAACTGGAAGGAGGACAACAAACAAAAATGAAATACAGCACACTTACCAATGTTTAATTGTAATATTTTCTCATCATCCATGATACTATCCTTAGATTCTATGACTGTAGTACTTGGTATGCAAAATTTTAAAATAAAATGTTACTTAACAATATGGAGTCAGTAAAAGCCAGTGGGATGAACTAGGTAGTAATACTCCAATGGATCTGTGATTTCATTAGTTTGGATATTATCTCCAATTATTCAGATAGACTATAGCCTAGTCAAGCTGAGAAGGACTTCAAATTCCATGCAAAAACATCTATTATATGCCTGAGGAAAGGGGGGCCCACAGAGAAAATTCTCCTCAACAGCTGTTTAAGTATCAATATAAATGAAGGCATAAATCAAGGCAACATATGTTTGTGATATCTAGCCTGATTCAACTCTATCATACTACTCTCTAGTCATATTCATGTTATGTTGCCTTACCCTGCTTTGGTTTTCTGGTACTTCAGCTCCTACTCTGGGGTCTTAAACTCCCGGTTGGGGGGAGTATATTGAAGCCTATTGTGTAAAAAAGGGGCATTGTCAAACCTTGCTTTAAGAATTGGGGATTTTAATAATTTAAAGTTGGGGGCAGAAGCAAAATGGTGGAGTAAGGCAGCAACTCATATAGACTGTCTCAAATGCTCTTCTAAATAACTATAAAATAATGCCTGAAAAAGAATTTTGGAGCAGGAGAACCAACAAAAGAATTGGGTGAAACAATTTCTAAGCCTAAGACAACCTAGAAGTTGACAGGGGAGAGTAAGTTCTCACTGTCTCACTCAGATAAAAGGAGAGTGCATTGTAGTTCAGGTAGTATCTGTGCAAACCAGCAGCAAGCCATGCAGGAAGAACCCAACTTCTGACACAGGTCAACAATAACAACCCATGTTTCAGGCCCACAGGCCAGTGGCCAGGTCCCACACCTCTCATGGAACAGGTCAGTGGCTAGGTACTGTACCACCCACATAAGAAGTGTAAGACAGTAACTCCATTTCAGGAATAGAGTCCTATTTTAACATAAAATTGATAAACAAAAATAGGATAGAAAATGAGCAAAACAAAACAAACTGAAAATACAAAATTACCATGGTCATAGGGAAGATCAAAGCACAAAGGTCAAAATGGCTACATGTAAAGCCTCAAAGAAAAATGTGTACTGATCCCAGGCCCAGAGAAAACTCTGAAAAGGTCAAAAAAGATTTAGGAAATCAAATAAGAGAGGTAAAAGAAAAATTAGGAAAATAAATGAGAGTGATACAAGAGAATCATAAAAAAGCCAATAGCTTGGTAAAAGAAGTTTAAAAAAAATGGAAAAAGATAAGACAAAAATTCACTGAAGATAATAACTATTTAAAAAGTAAAACTGGCCAAATGGAAAAGGAAGCACAAAAGTTCACCGAAAAATACCATTACTTAAAAATAAGAATTGGGCAAGGAGAAGATAATGACTTTATGAGACATAAAGAAATGGTAAAATAAAATGAAAAGAATGAGAAAATAGAAGAAAATGTAAAATACCTCATTGGAAAAGCAACTGACCTGAAAAATAGATCCAGGAGAGATAATTTAAGACTTATCAGACTGCCTGAAAGTCATGATCACAAAAGAAGCCTGGAGATCATATTTCAAGGAATCATCAAGGAAAACTGCCCCAATATCCTAGGACCAGAGGAAAAAATAAAAATGGAAAAAAAATCTACTGATCATTTCCTGAAAGAGACCACAAAATGAAAGCTCTCAGGAATATTGTAGTCAAATTCTTGAGCTCCCAGGTCAAGGGGAAAATACTATAACCAGCAAGAAAAAAATAATTCACATGCCATGGATCCACAGTCAGGATTACATAGGATTTATCAGCTTCTATAGCATAAGATCAGAAGGCTTGGAATAAGATAGTCTAGGACACAAAGGAGCTAGGATTAAAACCAAGAATCACCCAGTGAAACCGAATATAATCCTTCAGGGAAAAAGGAATATTTAATGAAATAGAGAATTTGCAGGCATTCATGGTGAAAAGACAAAAGGTAAACAGAAAATTTGATTTTCAAATGTAAGACTCAAGAGAAGAATAAAAAGCTAAACAGCAAAGAGAAAACGTAAGGGATTCAATAATGTTAAACTCTTCAGATACTTGCATGATAAGATGAAATTTATGAACTTTATCACTATAGGCAAATTAAAAGGAGTATACGTAGACAGAGGGCACACTTATAAGTTGACTTTGATGGCATGATATTCAAAAAAAATTAAAAAATTACGAGGAGAGAAATATGTTTGAAATAAAGGAAAGTAATAGGTAGAATGTGGTAAATTATGTCACTTGAAGAAGTGCATATAACTTATTGCAAGGGGGAAATATGGGGTTATCACATCACTTTTACCTTTCATCAGAAGTAGCTCAAAGAGGGAATGACATATATACTCACTTGCGCATAGAAATCTATTAATAGGGAAGTAGGAGGGAAGGGGCATGAGAAAGGAGGTGGACTGATAGAATAGAAAGTGGATTGAGGAAATTACACAATTTGTAAGCATAACTGTAAATGAGAATAGGATGAACTCACCCATAAAGCAGGAGGTAGCAGTTTTATATATATATATATATATATACACACACACACACATATATATATGTATACATGCATACCTACATAAGTATATATATGTATTTATGTATACAAATACATATATATGTACATATATACACACATACATAATAGCCTAATATGAGATTATTAGTTTCTAATCAATTTTAATATTTCCATGGTCCTTTACTGAATGTAATTTTTATTATATCATTATATGAAAAGGATGTATTTGACATTTCTGCCTTTCTTCATTTGCTAGTAAGGTTATAATACCCTAATATATGGTCAATTTTATACACATACATATGTGTACACACATACGTATACACACATATATGTTATATATATGCATATTAACAAAAAACATATTTGAAGCAGAGAGACACACATAGAGTAAAAGTCAGAGACTGGAGTATAATCTATTCTACTTCAGTTGCAGTATAAAAAAAAGCCACATCAGCAACAATACTCTTAGATGAAGCATAGCAAAAATAGATGCAATTAAAGGAAAAACAGAAGGAAACTACATCTTGGTAAAAGGTATCAGAAACAATGAAGTAATATCAATGCTAAAGATATATGCATGAAGAGGTATATAGCAAGAACATTTTTAAAGGTGGTGTTAGATGAATTACAGGAGGAAATAGTAAAATCATACTACTACTTAGGGACCTTAACTTTTACCTTTCAGAACTGGATAAATCAGATCAAAAAGTAGATAAGAAAGAAATTAAGGTGGTTAATAGGATTTTAGAAAAGTTAGGCATCATAGACTGGAGAAAATTGAATAGAGATAGAAAGGGATGCACAGTTTTGTTTTGTTTTTTCTCACTGAGGCATGCCATCTACAGAAAAAAAAATGACGATGCATTAGGGCATAAAAATCTCACAATCAAATGCAAAAAAGTCAGAAATGTTAAATTCCTCCTTTCACAACCATGATGAAATAAAATTACATTCAATAAAGGGCCATGGAAATACGGATTGAAATTAATTGGAAATTAAATTGAACAGGAATTAATTGCAAACTAAACTGATTTGAATTAATTGGAAACTAAATAAAGTAGAATTAATTGGAAAGCAAATAATCTAATCAAAAGAATGAGAGGGTTAAAGAACAAAACATGAAAACAATCAATAATATTTTTTTAAAAGAGAATGACAACAATTTGGCAATATACCAAAATTTGTGGGATGCAGACAAAGCAGTAGTTAGGGGAAAATTTATATCTCTAAACATTTACATCAGTAAAATAGAGAATGAACATATCACTGAATTGGGTGTACAAGTAAAAAAATAACTAAAAAAAACAACAAATTAAAAGTTCCCAGTTAAACACCAAGTTGAAAATCCAAGGAGAGATTAACAAAATTTCAAGGAAGGAAATCATGAACTAGTAAAACAGGCAGCTGGTTTTATAATAAAACAATGAAATAAATAAACAATTGATTACTTTGCTTAAAAAAGAAAGAAGAAAACCATATTATCAGTATCAAAAATGAAAAGGATGGATTTACCACCAGTGAAGAAGAAACTAAAGCATTTGTAAGGATCTATTTTGCCCAATTATGTACTGATCAATTAGACAATCTAGGTGAAATGGATGAATATTGCAAAATAAGTATAAACTGTCCAAATTAAGAGGAAATAAGTACTTTTTAAAAAAAATACTCATTTTAGAAAAAGAAATTGAAGAAGCCATCAATGAACTCCCTAAGAAAAAAAATTCATGGAGGCAGAGCCAAGATGTTGGAATGAGAGCACAGACTCACCTGAACCATACCACAAATTCTTTCAAATACCTCTAAAAAGAGAATCTGAACAAATTTTAAAGTGCCAGAATGCAGTAGGAGACAGAGTGTGGCAGGTTTCCAGCCCAAGACATCCTGGAAGGTCAATAGGAAGATCTGCTAAATGGGGTTGGGGGAGTGCAGAGCACACAGGCTGTACCAGCACAGACTTCACCATCGTGGAGCAGAGCAGGAACTGCTGGGACAGACTGGACCAGAAACAGCAGTGTAGATTCTCAAATGTATCAGTGCAGAAAGTCCTGTCTGAGTGAGAGTGAGAGTGAGAGAAGCCCAGGTTCCAAGGCAATACCAACAGCCACTCCTGAGATTATCAGCTCACAGATTAAATGTTGGAAAGTCACCTGCTTCTGGGAGCTGAGAAGGCAGAGTAAAGTGTAAATGCTCTCACCCTCCCCTTGTGGACCTTGAAAAAGTCAGAGAATATTGCCCCAGGAAAAATCCTGGAATAGTGGGAGCAAAGGGGTAAATAATCTCCCAGTTTGGGAGCCTTGGGAGATTGTCAAGGACAGTCTCTCTTGCTGTGGCTGAAGGGAACCAGCACAGGACCAGAGCTGTCCCACCTCAGAAAATTAGGAGGAGATCCTGAGCCCGGGGGGTGGAGCCCATAATTGTCAGCACCAGGACCCCAGGCATGTATTAGCACAGCCAGGGGAACTGAGCAGACACCAGTGCAGAAGGGGGTTCACCAGTCACTGAGCCTGTCTGTGCTTTAGCTCAGAGGAGGAGACCTTCTGTGATAAAAACACCCCTTTCCCCACATCTTATGCAGTGAACTTCAGGGTAACCCTGGAGAAAATTAGAAAGACTTCACCTGATCTTCGATTTGACCCACGCCAGCAAGCTCAGTACCAGGTAAGCTGTAGCACTCTAGCTTCTAGCTGAAAGAACCAGAGGCCACAACACACAAAGTCTCAAGTTCTCAGCATAAGAAATGTGGGACAGAACCCTCTGTGCACCAGAAACAGAGATCTACCTTAAAAACCAGGAAAAAGGCAATCATCAAGAGCAAGAAGAAAACCAGAAAAGCAAAGCCATAGAATCTTACTACAGGTACAAAGACCAAACTACGAATTCAGAAAAGGACAAGACTGTAGACATATCTGGAACCTCAGAAGGGAAAATGAACTGGTCTCAAGTCCAAAGAACATTTCTGGAAGAGTTCAAGAAGGACTTAAAAGCCAAATTAAGGAGGTAGAAGAAAAATTGGTCAATGATTTTAAAAATATGAAAAAAGAATTCACTGAAAAATTATAAAGGAAAATTGGACAAATAGATAAGGAGATACAAAGTCTCACTAGGTAAAATAACTCCTTAAAAGGAACAATTGGACAAATGGAAAAGGAAGTGCAAAAGTTAACTGAAGAAAACAATTTATTAAAAATGAGAATCGGGGGAGTAGAAGTTAATGAGGCTATGATAATAAGTCAAAAAAAAATCTAAAGAATAAAAAACAAAAGAAAATGTAAAATATCTCATTGGAAAAACAACTGACCTGGAAAACAGATTTAGTAAAGAAAATCTGAGAACTGTCAGTCTACTAGAAAGCCATGATGGAAAAATGAGCCTGGACAATATCTTCCAAGAAATCATCAAGGAAAATTGCCCTGAGGTTCTAGATGCAGGGTAAAATAGTCACCAAAAGAATCCAGCAATCACCTCCTGAGATACAAAATTGAAAATGCCAGGGAATATTGTTGACAAATTCCAGAACTCTCAAATTAAGAATAAAATAGTGTAAGCCCCCAGAAAGAAACAATTCAAATATCTAGGAGATAACAGTCAGGATCTAACAGGACCTTGCAGCTGCTACATTAAAAGATAAGAGGGATTATAATGAGATATTCTGTTAGGAACTTGGATTACAACTGAGACTCAGTTACCGAGCAAAATTCAGCATAATCTTTCAGGTAAGGAGATGGACTTTCAATGAAATAAAGAATTTCCAGACCTTCCTGATTAAAAGATCAGAGCTCATTAGAAAATTTGATCTTCAAATACAAGACTCAAGAGAGGCATAAAAAGGTAAACAAAAAAAAATACTTGTTATTCAATGTGGACAAACTGTTTACACTCCTATAGGGCAGAAGATTACTTGTTAATCTTGAGAATTGTATGGTTATTATGACATTTAAAAGGTATATACCTAGATGGAGGGTATGAGTATAAATTTAAAAACCCAATTAGGCAATGTGAAGGGAAAAGAGGAAAGAGGGAGGCAGAAAAGGACAAATTACAGCACATGAAGAGGCACAAAAACATATTATTGTAGAGGCAAAGATGGGAAGGAGATGAGCATGGTTTGAGCTTTACTCTCACCTGATTTGGTTCAAGGAGGGAATAACATATTCAGTTAAGTATAGAAATTTAACTTGTTCTACAGGCTTTAAGAGGGAAATAGGGAAAGAAAACGGAAGAGGTAGCTAGATGGAAGGGAAGAAGTAATAAGGGAAAAGGTAAAGAAAAGGGAAGGGGCTAATAGAAGAGAGGGAAGATCAAGGGAGACAATGGTCAAAAGTAAAACTCTTTTGAGGAGGGAAAGGGAGAAGGAAGAAATAAAAGCATAAACAGGGGAAGGAAAACATGATGGAGAGAAAGACACAGGTAGTAATCATAATTGTGAATATGAATCAGGTGAACTCTCTTATAAAAGACAAGCAGACAGCAGAATGGATTAAAAACCAAAATTCTATAATAAATATGTTGTTTAGAAGAAACACATTTAAACTGGGAGGATACACATAGTAGAGGTAAAAGGCTTGAGTATAAGATACTATGCTTCAGCTGAAGTAAAAACCAAACAAAAAAACAGGGATAGCAATCCTAATCTCAGGCAAAGCAAAAGCAAAAACTAGATCATCAAAAAAGATAAGGAAGGAAACAATATTCTGCTAAAAGGCAATATAAACAATGAAGTAATATCATTACTAAATATTTGTGCATCAAGTGGTATAGCATCCAGATTCTTACAGGAGAAGTTAAGGGAGTTACATGAAGAAATATCAAAATGATACTAGTGGGGGACTTTAACCTTCCCCTCTCTGAACTTGATAAGTCTAACCTCAAAATAAAGAAGAAAGAAGGTAAGGAGGTGAATAGAACTCTGGATAAGGTATATATTATAGATCTCTGGAGAAAAGTGAATGGGGTTAGAAAAGTATATATCTTTTTCTCAGAGGTACATGGCACATATACAAAAATTTAACATATACTAAGGCATAAAAACCTCATAATACAGTGCAGAAAGGAAGAGATAGTCACTGCATCCTTTTCAGATGATAAAGCAATAAAAATTAAATGTAATAAAGGGCCATGGAAAGATGGACCAAAAAGTCATTGGAAAATAACTAATCTAATCTGAAAGAATGAGTGGGTTAAACATCAAATCATAGAAACAATCAATGACTTCATTCAAGAGAATGACAATAATGAGACTATCTTCCAAACTTTTGGGATGCTGTGAAAGCAGTTCTTAAGGGAAATTTTACATCATTAAATGCTTATATGAATAAAATAGAGAGAGAAGAGATCAATGAATTGGGCATGCAACTAAAAAAGCTAGAAAAAGAACAAATTGAAAATTCCCAATTAAATACTAAATTAGAAATATTGAAAGCCAAAGGAGAGATTAATAAAATTGAAATTAAGAGAACCATTGAACTAATAAACAAAACTAAGAGTTAGATTTTTGACAAAAAAGAACAATAAAATTGATAGACATTTGGTCAATTTGATTTAACAAAAGAAAAAAATCAAATTACCAACATAAAAAATGAAAAGAGTAAACTCACTTCCGATGAGGAGGAAATTAAAATAATACTTAGAAATTACTTCGCTCAACTCTGTATGCCCATAAATTTGACAATCTAAGTGAAATTGATGAATACACACACACACACACACACACACACACACACACACATATCTGAGATTAACAGGAGAGGAAAAAAATTACTTAAATAATTCCATCTCAGAAAAAAGAAACTAAGACATCAAAGAACTCCCTAGGAAAAAAATCTCCAGTGCAAGATGGATTTGCAGGTGAATTCTATTAAATATTTAAAGAACAGTTAATTCCAATACTTTATAGAATATCTGGGAAAACTGGTGAAGAAGGAGTCCTATCAAATTCTTTTTATAATAAAAATGTGGTTCTGATATCAAAAACACGAAGAGCCAAAACAGAAAGAGAATTGTACACCAACTTCCCTAATGAATAGGGAGGCAAAAAATTTTAAATAAGATAATACCAAAAAGATTACAGCAAATTATCAGGAGATTTATACCAGAAATGCAGGGCTAGTTCAATATTAGGAAAACTATCTGCATTATTGATCATATCAACAACGAAACAGAGACCATATGATTATATCAACAGATGCAGAAAAACCTTTTGACAAAATGCAATATACATTCTCACTGAAAATACTGGAGAGCAAAAGAATAAATGGAGTCTTCATTAAAATAATCAGTATCAACCTGAAACAGTCAGCAAGCATTATATATAATAGGGAAAAGCTAGATGCATTTCCAGTAAGAACAGGGTTGAAACATAGATATCCATTATCCACACTGTTATTCCATATGGTACTAGAAATGTTGCCTTTAGTAATAAGAGAAGAAAAAGAAATGGAAGGAATTAGAATAGGCAAAGAAGAAACTAAACTATCACCCTTTGTAGATGGTATGATGATATACTGAGAGAATACTAGAGAATCAAATAAAAAAAAAAAAACTACTTGACCAAATAAACAACTTTGACAAAATTGCAGGTTATCAAATAAACCCACATAAATCATCTGCATTTCTTTATAATACTAACAAAACCCAACAGCAAGAGATAGAAAGAGAAATCCGATTTAATGTTATTGTAGACACTATAAAATATTTGGGAGTCTACCTGCCAAAACGAAACCAGGGACTATGTGAGCACAATTACAAAACACTTTTCTAGCAAATAATGGCAGATCTCAATAACAGGAAAAACAACATTTGTTCATGGGTAGACCAATCTAATATAATAAACATGACAATTCTTTTTATTTATTTATTTATCCATCTATCCACCTATTTATTTATTTATTTATTTATTTAACTTTTTACATTCATTTTCACAAAATTTTAGGTTCCAAATTTTCTCCCCTTTTATCCCCTCCTCCCACCCCAATACCCCAAGCATCTAATTTTCCCTATCTCCAATCTGCCCTCTCTTCTGTCATCCCTCCCTTCTCTTGTCTCCATCTTCCCTTTTCTCCTGTAGGGACAGATGACTTTCTATTCCTCATTAACTGTATGTCTTCTTTCCTAGTAGCAACAGCAATACTAAACAGTTGTTCCTAAAACTTTGAGTTTCCAAATTCTCCCCATCCCTCCCTCCCCACCCATTCCCTTTGGGAAGGCAGGCAATTCAGTATGGGCCATATCTGTGTAATTTTGCAAATGACTTCCCTAAAAGTCATGTTGTGTAAGACTAACTGAATTGCCCTCCATCCTACCCTGCCCCTCATTGTTTCTCTTCTGTCTTTTGATCCTGTCCCTCCCCAAGTGTTGACTTCAAATTGCTCCCTCCTCCCTTTTCCCTCCCTTCCATCACCCCCCCACTTGCTTATCTCCTTCTCCCCCACTTTCCTATACTGTAAGATAGGTTTTCATACCAAAAGGAGTGTGCATTTTATTCCTTCCTTTAGTCAAATGTGATGAGGGTAAACTAATTGTTTTTTTTTTTTTTCTCAGCTCTCCTCTTTTTCCCTCCACTAAAAAGTCTCCTACTTGCCTCTTAAATAACATATAATTACCCCATTGCATTTCACCCTCTTTCCTCCCACTACATTTCTCTCTCACCATTTGCCTTAATTTCTTTTCAGCTATGGTCCCATCGTATTCAATTCACTCTGCGCTCTCTGTCTCTGTGTGTGTGTGTGCATGTGTGTATGTGTGTGTGCGTGCATGCGTGTACATGTGTGTGTGTAGTCCCACCAACTACCCAGATACTGAAAGGTTTTAAGAGTTGCAAATATTGTCTTTCCATGTAGGAATGTAAACAGTTGACTTCTGGTAAGTCCCTTAAGACTTCTCTTTGCTGTTTACTTTTTCATGCTTCTTCTCATTCTTGTGTTTGGAAGTCAAATTTTCTTTTCAGCTCTGGTCTTTTCATCAAGAATGATTGAAAGTCCTCTGTTTCATTCAAAGACCATATTTTCCCCTGAAGTATTATACTCAGTTTAGCTGGGTAGGTCATTCTTGGTTTGAGTCCTAGTTCCTTTGACTTCTGGAATATCCTATTCCATGCCCTTCGATCCCTTAATGTAGAAGCTGCTAGATCTTGAGTTATCCTGATTGTATTTCCACAGTACTGGAATTGTTTCTTTCTAGCTGCTTGCAAGATTTTCTCCTTGAGCTGGGAGTTCTGGAATTTGGCCACAATGTTCCTAGGAGTTTCTCTTTTTGGATCTCTTTCAGGTGGTGATCGATGGATTCTTTCAATACTTATTTTGCCCTCTGGTTCTAGAATGTCAAGGCAGTTTTCCTTGATAATTTCATGGAAGATGATGTCTAGGCTCTTTTTTGATCATGGCTTTCAGGAAGTCCCATAATTTTTAAATTGTCTCTCCTGGATCTATTTTCCAGGTCAGTTGTGTTTCCTATGAGATATTTCACATTCTCTTCCATTTTTTTCATTCTTTTGGTTTTGTTTGGTGATTTCTTGGTTTCTCGTAAAGTCATTAGACTCCATCTGTTCCATTCTAATTTTGAGAGAACTATTAAATCAGTGAGCTTTTGAACCTCTTTTTCCATTTGGCTCATTCTGCTTTTGAAAGCATTCTTCTCCTCATTGGCTTTTTGAACCTCTTTTGCCAATTGAGTGAGCCTATTCTTCGAGGTGTTATTTTCTTCAGCATTTTTTTGGGTCTCCTTAACCAAGGTATTGACCCGTTTTTCATACTTTTCTTGCATCTCTCTCATTTCTCTTCCCAGTTTTTCCTCCACCTGTGTAACTTGATTTTCAAAATCCTTTTTGAGGTCTTCCAAGGCCTGAGCCCACCTGACATCCCCCTGGCGTGTCTGGGGTACTGAGGCCCCGCCCTCCATGTCTTTCCCTGATGGCAAGAATACGTCCTCATCATCAGATCCGAATGTCGGGATCATTTGCATTTGTTGAAAAAAACTCTCTATAGTCTTATTTTTCTTCCCTTTTCTAGGCATTTTCCCAGCCAGTTACTTGACTTCTGTGATTCCTGTCCAGCCCCGCCTAGATCCGCCCAGCTAGTGCTTGGGCTCTGAGATTGAAATGTGCTTTCCCTGCCGCCCACCCAACTGCTAATCAATGAGCTTTAGTTCTGGTGCTGGGGTGGGGGCAGGGCCGCCTCCCAGGCTTGGCTTCCTCAGGGGCTTTATGCTGAGACTTTCAGGAACGGAGCGGGTGGGGTGGGCCGCCTCCCAGGCTCAGTTCCCTCAGGGGCTTTATGTAGAGGCCTTCAGTAGTGGAGCGGGGTGGGGCAGGGCCATCTCCCAGCCTCAGCTCCCTCAGGTTGTTTATGCAGAGACTTTCAGTAATAAAGATCCTGCCTGCTGCTGGGGGAGTCCTGGGGCCGTCACCACTGCTGCCTCTGCTGCCGCCCACGCCTCTGCCTCTGCTGCTTCCTGCCCCCATTTCTGCCCCCACCGCTTCCTCCCAAGGGGGCCCAAGTCACGGAGACACTCCGCTCCCCCTCTCCTCCAGCCCAGCCTTCTCTCTCAGTGACCTGTAGCTTCTGTGGGCGGAGGGACTTTCCCGGCTGCCGGAGCTTCCGTCCCTGAAGCCTGCTCGGGTCAGCTTCTCTGGGGCCGTGGACAGGGCAGTGCTGGGGTGGCGTCCGCTTTCCGGGGTGCGACGGACCCTGGGGACAGCTCTCCAGGGCTCTCTGGAACGGAAATCTCTTCCACTCCGTTTCTGTACCCCTTTCAGTGGTCCAGAAGTTATAGGGGTCTCTTTTTACATTAATTCCAAGGGCTTTGGTTTCGGAGCTCGTAAACGTGCATCCTTCTACTCCGCCATCTTGGCTCCGCCTAAACATGACAATTCTACTTAGACTGATGAACTTATTCAGTACCTTACCAATTATACTACCAAAAATTATTTTCTAGAACTAGAAAAAATAATATCAAAATACATCTGGATGAACAAAAGGCACAGAATATCAAGGGAATTAATTAAAGAAATGCTACAGAAGGTGGACTAGACATAAAAGATCTCAAATTGTATTATAAAGCAGCAATCATCAAAACCACTTGATACTGGCTAAGAAATAGAGGGACAGATCAGTGGAGCAAGTTAGGTACACAAGACACAGTAGTCAATGCATATACTAATCTACTATTTGATAAACCCAAGGACCCTAGTTTCTGGGATAAAAACTCACTTTTTAACAAAAACTACTGGGAGATCTGGAAAATAATGTGGCAGAAACTAGGCATAGACCAATACCTGACACTGTACACCAGAATAAAGTCCAAATGGGTATAGGAAATCTAGGTATAAAGGCTGATACTATAAACAAACTAGAGAGCAAAGAATAGTTTATTTTATCAGATTTATGGACAATGGAGGGATTTATGACCTGACAAGACATAGAAAACATTATGAAATACAAAATGGGTAAGTTTGATTATATTAAATGGAAAAGGTTTTTGCACAATCAAATCCAGTGAAACCAAATTAGGAAGGAAGCAGAAAAATGGGAAAGAATATTTACAATTAGTGTCTGTGATAAAGGTCTCAATTCTAACATATGTAGAGAAATGAGTGAAATTTAGAAAAATGCAAGCCTTTCCCCAATTGGCAATTGGTCAAAGGATATGAACAGGCAGTTTTCAGAGGAAGAAGTTAAAGCTATCTATAGTTACATGAAAAAAAATGCTCTAAATCAGTATTGATTAGAGAGATGCAAATTAAAACAATTCTGAAGTATCACATCATACCCATTCGATTGGCTAACATGACAAAACAGGAAAATGACAAATGTTGGAGAAGAGGTGAGAGACTTGGAACATTAATCATTGTTGGTGGAGCTGTGAGTTAATCTGCCCATTCTGGAGATCAGCTTGGAACTATGCCCAAAGCTATACAAATGTACATAACCTTTGACCCAACAATACTACTTCTAGGATGTATCCCAAAGAGATGACAAAAAATGGGAAAAGGACCCAAATATATAAAAATATTTATAGTAACTCTTTTTGTGGTGGCCAAGAACTGGAAATTGAGGGGATTCCCATCAATTTTGAAATGCCTGAGTAAGTATATGAATGCAATGGAATACTGTTGTGGTATAAGAAATGATCAACAAGAGACCAGCAGAAAAACCTGGAAAAACTTATATGAACTGATGCTGAATGAAGGGGCAGAGCCAGAAAGACATTATACACAGTAACAGTCACAGTGTGACAGGACTGTTTTTGATAGACTTAGCCCTTCATAACAATGCAAGGATCTAAAGCATTTCCGAAGGACTCATGATGGAAAATGCCATCTACATCTAGAGAAAGAACTATGAAGTTGAAACATAGAATGAAGCGGACTGTTTTCTCCTTTGTTTTTGGTTTTGGTTTTCCCATGGTTTCTCCCATTCATTTTAATTCTTCTATGCAGCTCTATCAGTAAATATCCCAACATACACAGGGAGGCCTGCTACTGAAAGGCAACTTTTGCAGGGTTAACAATCACTTTAATCAAGCACAGGTAACTGAGAAATCAAAAGTCAACAGAGCTTTCAAAACTGTCTCACCATTACATACATACACAGTTACCAGAGAGGGAAGCACCAACTTTGGGGCTTTAGCTGGGGGGTGATGGGGTCTCCTTAGCATTTTGCCAGAGTCTCTCTGGCCAAAGAAACACTTTCAGTCAGTAAGCTCCAAATTAAGACCTCACCCTCAGAGTATTTATACACTTTTCAGAGCCAAAGGGCATAACCCTCTGACCCAGTGCCTCAATAGAAAAAACAAAAGGTACTTGGGACCCTCGTACAAAGCAACCCCCCTCATCAAGCTTCCCACAGTGGGCAGGCCCATCATTTGGTGGGGAAGATCTTCTTTAATCACATTATTCAATTAGAGGCCCTTTATTAAAACAAAAACAGCAAAAGATCCTAATGTGATTGCCATCACAGCAACATGAATAGTGTGAAAATTTAATAGCAATGCAAGTATAGAACCCAAATAAGATTGCATGCCCTCTCAGGGAGGGAGGGGAGAGAGAGGGGGAGATAATCTGGAGCTTATGGAAATAATTGTTTAAAACTGAAAACAAATAAATTTGAAAAAAGATTATAAAAATAAAGAATGAATAGTTGTAATAGTTTACAAACTACTTGGAAAAATATGCAAAAAAAGGAGTGTTACTAGTTTCCTTTAATGACATAAATATGGTGCTGATACTTAAACCTGAAAGAGTGAAAACAGAAAGAAAACTATAGGACAATTACCTTAATGAATATTGAGGTAAAAATTGTAAATAAAATTCTAACAGATTATAGCAATATAATCACACAAATTATACATATGAACAGGTAAGATTTCTACTCAGAATGCAGGGCTGATTCAATATTACAAAAATTATCAGCTTAATTGAGCATATTAGTAACAAAACCAACAGAAATCATATGATTTTCTCAATACATACAGAAAAAAAACTTTGGACAAAATGAAACATCCATTCCTATTAAAAAGCAAAAGTGATCATAGGAATAGATATAGCTTTCCTTAAAATAATAAGTAGTATCTACTAAAGACTATAAGCAAGCATCATCATTAATGGAGATAAGCTAGAAACCTTTCCAATATGAGGACTAAAGTAAGAATGCCTATTATCACCATTATTATTCATTATTGTACTAGAAATATTAGCTTTAGCAATAAGAGAAGAAAGATGGATTGAAGGAATTAGAACAGGTAGTCAGGAAGCAAAACCATCAGTCATTGAAGGTGATAAGATGGTACACTAAAGGATCAACCGAAAACTATTCAGTGCCATAGCAATCAAGCTACCAAAATATTTTGTAGAGTAGAATAACTGGACAAAATAATAAAATTCATCTGGAGGAACAAAAGGTCAAGAATATCAAGGGAATCAATGAAAATAATGTTAAGGAATGTGACCTATAAGATTGGCTAATGTAAAAGCAAAGGCAAATGATAAATATTGGAGGGGTGTGGAAAAATTGAGACATTAACGTACTGTCGGTGGAGTTGTGAACTGATCCAACCATTCTTTTATTTCTTATGTTTTATTAATTTATTTGTATTCAGTATTCAACAATCACTTCCACATGTTTTCAATTTTCCCAAGATGTCATAAAATTACCCATTCTGGGGAGCAATTTTAAATTATGCCTGCAGGAGAATGAAACTATTTATACTCTTTGACCCAACAATACCATTACTAGGTTGCATACCAAACAGATCAAACAAAAGGGAAAAGTACCTATATGCACAAAACTACTTATAGCAGATTTGTGATGGCAAAAATTAGAAACTGAGAGAATTTCCATCAATTGAGGAATGGCTGAAAAGTTGTTGTATATGACGGTAATGCAATAGTATGGTGATGTAGGAAATGATGACCAGGATGATTTCAGAAGAAATCTGGATTTACATGAATTGATGCAAAATGAAGAGAGCAGAAAAAAGTATCGTACACAGTGAAAGCAACATTGTACTTTGCTGTTCTCAGCAATATGATGATTTAAGACAATTTCAAAGGTCTCATGAATGAAAAATGCTATCTACCTTCAGAGAAAGATGTGATGGATTCTGAATGCAGATAAAAACAAACTATTTTTCACATTTTTTTGCGTGGTGTTTTTTTTAGTCTGTTTTCTTTCACAATATGATTAATATGGAAACATGTTTTGCATGATTGTATATTATAACCTATATCAAATTGCTTACCATGTCAGGGAGGGATGAGAGGAAAAGGGAGAGACAGAAGTTGGAACTCATTGTTTTTTTTAATTGAATGTTAAAAATTGAGTTTATATGTAATAGTGAAAAACAGTAGTACAGAAAAAAAACATAAAGTTTTGAGATATGTGGAAAGAAGATTTTAGAAGTGAGAAAATGGAGGCAGGGAAACTACTCAAGAAAAGACTACAAAAGCCTAAGTGAGAAGTGATGAAGGTATAAACTAGGGAGATAGCCATGCATGTGGAGAGAAGAGAACCATGAAAGAGGTAGTGAGGTGATTCATAGGGAAATTGATTGTAAAATCTTTCCCACCAATGGTAGTTTTGATTTGATGACTATTCCCAGAGCTAGAGATGTAACGCGTAAGGGTATAGTACAGCATGAAGATTGCTGAAGAACAATGATGGGTCTGGTTCAGGTAAAATATGGAGAACTCCATTCATTAAAGGAGACACTATATGCAGGAGGGTTCAGGCTGAGCTGTAAAGACCATCTGAATCCTTAGAGTTCACCACCAGAGTGGATAACAGTCCTAGGAGACCTTGGGTTGTGATGGCAGATCAAATGGCAGTACCCAGGGTTCCAGAGGGAATGGAAATATGACAGGTGATAAGGTCTCATGGACCCTGTGAAATAGCGGCAGGGTAGATGTTCTTGCATCAGACTTTTAGAAATGGGGTGCTGGGTTATAGAGTGTGAATCGAGAAGGACTTGAGGTTAACTCAGGCAAGAGTCAAGATAGGATGGAGGAAATCAGAATTCAATTAGAAGCCGGTAACCAATGCATGGTGAGAAATCAGTAATGGGCCTTTGGGCAGGACTGGTGAAGGGTGAAGGCTTCCTCAGTGTCTATTCCTACTGGGACCTCTGGGCAGCAGGTAGGCTAGGGTGAGTAAGGATAAGGTCCCTGTTCCCTGTGGTACCTGCTTCCTCTGGACCTTGCATTAGAATATCAAGGAAGTATGTATAAATAAATGATATACTTCAACATTAGCTAGTTCATTCTTCAATTCTACCTTAGGTGACACTTCTTTCTTGCTAAGTTTCAGGCATATACCCTTTAGGTCAAAACCACAGTCTCTTAGTAGATCAGAGTTCTCATTGTCCCCTGCATTCTAGTCAGAACCTCTTTTGCAAATCTCCCTTCTCTAGGTCCTTTCTATTTGCCTGGAGAAATACCCTTTTCTGGAATAAACACATTCAAATTCTTTCCCAAACACTTTTCCTTCCATATACTAAAGGGTTTATGTACTCACTACATAACCTGAATAAAATAATCATGTCATTCCAAATTTCTCTAACACATTTTTTCCATTTTCCTGCTTGACCTGGTACCTGAAATTTATACCTAAAGATAGCTAATTCCTTGAAGCAAGGATTTTCCCACTGAGTAATTTTTTTCATTCTTTATTTTTTATTTTTCCAATTTCATGTAAAAACAATTTTAGCATTCATTTTTTAAAATTTTGAGTTCTAAAATTACTCTTCCTCCTTTCTCCATCTTTTGGAAGGTAAGTAAATTAATATAGATTATACATGTGCAGTCATGTAAAACATATTTCCTTATTAGTTGTGTTGCAAAAGAAAACAGACGGGAAACTCCCCCCCCTCCCCGAACAAACAAGAACAATAAAGTTTTTAAACGTATGCTTCATTCTGCATTCAGACTCCATCAATTCCTTCTTTGGAGATGGTTAGAGCTTTTCACCATAAGTCTAGAATTACCTTGAATCACTGTATTGCTGAGAATAGCTAACAGTCACAGTCATCATAAAATATTGCTGTTATGGTATAAAACCGTTCTCCAGGTTCTACTTAGCAGAATCATTCTTTATACATACATACATACACACACATAAATACATATATATACATACACACATATACATATACATACACATATACATATATATACACACACAGACACACTGTATATATATAACTTAATTGGGGGGTCACTCATTGAGCCCCCATCATCCATTAACTTCAATTTCAATAAGAATTAATTAAGTACCTACTACATGCTGTGACACTGGGATAGGCACTAAAGATATAAAAACAAAAGCGGGAATAATCCATTTTAATTTATAGTCTAGTAGACATGAAGCAAATTTGTGATGGAATAAGTCACAGGACAGATTTGGTTTAATCAAGGGGTATGTATAGAAATAGATTTAACAAACTTGTGAGGGAAAAAGAAAGGACATGTGTTTTGCACAAGGTATATGGGTAGAAGTAGAGGGTCTGAGTCAGTGCAAATTGTGGGGGTCCTGGGCTAAAAGAATTGTTGAGAGCTCTGAAGGGAACAGGAGACAAACAAGGGGAGCTGGGGCTACTTCACAAGTTTGCTTAAGACCCACCATTCTCTGGAATGTTTATCCTTTTGTCTCCAGGCATGATGGCATTTAACTACTTTTGGCAACTAGAGGTCCTATCAGACACAGAAAGATCACCAGTGAAGAAGACTCGATAACCTTGGTCCAGCCAGAATTTACTTCAAACTGTTTACTCCACATTTTTGAAAACATAAATACCTAAAACTGGTCAAAATGACAAGTCTTTATAAAGTACTCCACTGCTACTCACTGAGGTGACCAAGCTGCTGTACCAGCAATAAAATATACAGTAAGTTCACTCCCTTACAGATTAGGCTGGGAAGATTTACTCCAAACATTTAAGAGAGATTTTCAATGAAAGGGGAAGCGTGTGCATAGGCAGCCCTGTAGTTCACCAGCAGAACTGAGCTTTCTAATTACAAAACCTGTTTTTACTAAAATAACCCTCCAGCGGGTACATCTGCAGCCTCATCCCCCACAGATAACTGGATTGCAGCTCTTTTATAAGGCCAAGACCTTGGAAGAGGCACTGGGTGATAGATAAGAGTTTGGAGTGGCCCTGTATAGGAGAAATGTAGAAGTCTGTGCATCCCTGTATTTTCTAATGGAGTCTCTGTCAGAATACCTAAGTACTTAGCCAAAAATAGTATGTTAGAGACAGGAGCGGGGAAGAATTACAATTTATTATGCATACCATCCCTTCTCACTGAGAAACATAAGATATTCCTAAAGTGCAAAGTACAATACAAAGGCATATCTTAAGGAAAAGGTGTTCTCTAGGTATCCATTCTGCTATCTGACTGGGTCTCATTTAGCCAAATGATGTTTATTGGAGACCGGTTTATTCCAGGACAAGGGGCAAAACAATTAACATGGATGGTAAGATACTAAACCGAAAAGATGCACAGCTATGTGAAACTAAATAGTCAGGACTGTGCTCCACTCACCTTTGGAGGACAATATTAACATATTTGCCATAATGGACTTTTACTATGTTTAGACTCTGGAAGTAAATTGTGAGATCTTAAAATATAACAGCAGCTGTGAAATTGTAGTATTCCATAACCTGCAAGCGCCCGTTTGTAGTTCAGGCAAGGGACAAAGATTACTTGATTTTCATTTGTCAGGTTTTTGTGAATGGGACAGGTTTCCCAAATTCAATCATTGCTAGGTGGTTTCCTTTTAAAGTCTAATCTCAAATTTGTACAGCAGAGCTTAATGAGACCACTAGGAATAAACAAATTAGTCTCCAGGATGTATTATGCATTCATTAATCAAACTAATAGTATGGTATAATGTGTAACAGATGAAAATCAGTTCTAAATACAGTACTCCTTTAGAAGAACGGCGCATAAAAACACGGAGTAATAATATATATTTTTTAAAAGCCCCAGGTTCTACAGACATAACTTGAGTCCTGTTTTTATTTCATTTACTTTCACTCCATTCAAAAGACATAGGAAGAACCTGAATGTTTCCTTTTGATGAGAGAAACTGTGATATGATGGGAAGTCACTTAGAATATTAATATGTTATTGCCTCCTATCTCACTTACATGGACAAAGGTTGTCTGTAAGTGGTTGCTTACTAACTATTTCATAGTAACAGCAATATTTTTTAGTAACGTTCATGAGGCTGCATGGGAATCCACACACACAAAATATTACATATATTTATTTAAAGAGTGGTGAGTGCTAACTCTCAAAATAAAACTATGTCTATTTTTATTCTCTCTCTCTTTTTCTATTCTTCCCTTCTTTAAAGTTTAGAACCAATGGTTCCAAACTATGAAGTGTTGCTGATTAAGCACCTTTTTACTAGCAACATTTTACTTGGATATCTTCCAAGAGAGTGGCAAAGGGTTTAGAGAATTAAGACAAGTCAATTTGAACATTGACAATAACATGCATACACACATATATTACTATATAACATATATATGCACACATACCCATATATGTATATATAGATATACATATACACACAATATGCTCATATTTCTTTTTTCAAAATTGCCTCATAGATTATTCCTTACAAATCCAATTCTGTTATACCAATTTTACTCCAATGGTCTTACTTTTTTTTCCACCTTTTGATGACAGCTTGATCATATCAATATGGCCACCATTTAAAAAAAGGTATTATTTATTTTTAACACTCATTTAAAAAAATTTGAGTTCCAAATTCTCTCCCTCTTTCTCCCCTCCCTGACCCATTGAGGAGGCAAACAATGTGATATGAATTATACATGTGAAATCATGTAAAGCATAGTTCAATAGCAGCCACAATGCAAAAAAAAAAAAAGCAAGAAAGATTTAAAAAATGAAAAAAGAATGCTTCAGTTTTTTTCTTTGTTAGTCCTTTGGAAATGTCTCAGATCATCAAACAGATAGAGTAGCTAAGCCTTTCAAAGTTAATCATCACTACAATGCTGCTGTTACTATGTACAGTGTTCTCCAGGTTGTACTCATTCCACTTTGCATCAATTCATATGTCTTCCCAGGGATTTCTGGAACTGTTTTGTTCATCATTTATTACAGCACAATAATAATCTATCACAATCATATACTATAACTAATTTAACCATTTGCCGTTTGAAGGGTATCCCCTTAATTTCCAATTATTGGCCGTAAATATTTTGTACATATAGAGACTTTACTTTTTCTCTGATTTCTTTGGGAGGCATACCTAATAGAGGGATTAGTCGTTCAAAGGCTAAATACATTTTTATAGTCTTTTGGCCATAGCCCCAAATTATTCACTAGAATGGTTGGATAAGTTTACACCCCACACTCCAATCAATTAGTGTGCCTATTTTTCTAAATTCTCTCATGAATTTGTCATTTTTCTTTTCTATTGCATTAGTCGCATGGCAAGAATTTCAATACAGAATATCTGATATAAGGTGATTCCCTTAGTCAAGATTTTTTGAAAACTAATGATCCTTCTGGTCCCCAAGAGATATTTATCTCTCTGTCTTAATATTTAAATATTCTCTGAAATTCATCCTTGCAAAATTTAATAAGGTTTGATTACCTTTTGTGAAAATAGGGATGACCTAGCAACCAGCAAAGTTCTCAGAGACCAAATGTACGCTCTATTAAAGGATACTGTTTATTTGAAATAGATAATCCTTCTATCTATGAATACAAACAATTTGATATTAATAATCATTATTAAGCAAACTTATTTTTCTTTTGTATGTTTTCTCTCTAATCAAAGGGGATTTTAAATAGTGACAATCTAATACACTCTCATATTTATTTTTTTAAAAACCACTGTGATCTGCAACTGGTTTTTGTATGACCCATGAGCTAACTATGGTTTATTACATTTTTAATGGTTTAAAAAAATGAAAAGAAGAATATTTTTGATGTGAAAATTTTAAGAAATGCAAATTTCACTGTTCATAGGTAATATTTTATTGGAGCATAGTCATCCTCATTCATTGACCTATTGTCTATTATTGCTTTAAGCTACTATGGCAGAGTAGTTGCAATGAGACAATATATGAGTTTCACAGCTTCACATAGTTGTTTGGCACACTACCAAAAATTCAGTGACACAGTTACAATTTGACAGGACTGAGTGTCACAGGAATTGTCATACTGCAAAATTGTATTTTATTACAAGTACATACCCATTACACCAGAACAAGAAAGAATGAAAAAAGTTAATTTAGAATTTTTAAGACACAGTGGAACTTGGATTATCGCATGTTTCCAAAGTTTTGTGTTTATTATATGATAACACTATAGCTGAGTTACAATAATACAACAAATATTCATATTACCAGATTAAGCCTTCATCATAACATTTCCAACTAACAGGATAGCAACATTAAAAAATTTAGAAAATTTAAAACAGAATATCTTATCAGATTAGAATTGAAAAAAAATTTAGAAATAAAAACAAGTCTATAACTATAATAAATTTTCTTGTGTCTCATTTGTTAGCCAAGTAAGTAAAGCTGTTTACTCATAACTTAATTAAATTATGTTTGATTATAACAACTAAAAAAATGTATTTAGAGAATACAAACTTGTTTAAGATTAGTAGCCTTCTGGCTCAATTAAAATCACATGCAATAGGATTGCTATCTGTATTTGATGGTACCTATCTTCGTGAGAAGATATTTTCAAAGATGAAATAAATAAAACCTCATTGCAGATCATCATTAACAGACATTTGCAATTAACTTTCTGCAAGGAACAGTATCCTTGAAATCCTGTGTGAAATGTTGTCCTTCCTAAAAGAATTCCATTCTTCTCATTAGTAGACTTGTATTGTGAAAATTTTACTCGGTTATTATCACTGAATTTAAATTTGTGCCAATTTGCTTTCTTGTAATTTAAGTAGATATATAACAATTACTGGAGAAGGAAATGACAAACCAGTTCAGTATCTTTGCCAAGAAAATCCCATGTTGGGGTCATAAAGAGTTTGAACAACTGAACAACAGTACATAATATCTGCAGTTTTGCCTCTCTGTAAATAAAGTGTAAAATATTCACTATTTGATACTTTAAAGAAAACATTTGCCAACTCCTGTTTTAGATTAGTCCTTAAGCATTTAACCCTTTCATTTCAACTCTAGTTCTGGGCCATTACTTCCAGAGAACATGCCCCAGAGAAGTTTCGAAATTCCTTACTTTGTATTGTACTGTGAGTTCTTTGACACAGTTCTGACTAGTGAATCTTTACCATATCTAGCTAGCTCTGGAACAGATCTTGTTCTTTCACTTGTGGCTATTTTCTGACCTATTGCATTTCATAGGATTTCCTCTCCCTTCCCTCACTTCACTGGAATATTTGTAGTGGTAATATAATCTCATTTGACCCCCGCAACACCATAAGATGTATTACCTACCCCATATTCTATTCAATTCCCATACCATCACCCCTTTCTTTGACCATCACCCCCTCTTTTGGGGGACGATTAGCAATGTTTTCACTTTTGTATTTATATCATCAGGATGTAGCAGAGTGTTTGGCTCATAGTCAAACTATAATAAATATATATTAATAACAAAAAACAACTTGAATAGTATGTTGATAATATGATCAGAATAAATTCTCAACTGGAGACGTTTCTCATTACAGAAAACATTTCTCTGTTTTTGTTCGTTTGGTGACTGCGGTTTTTTTTTTTTATTTAATTTTTTGCATTCATTTTCACAAATTTTTGGGTTCCAAATTTTCTCCCCTTTTATCCCCTCCCCCCACCCCAATACCCCAAGCAATCTAATTTTTCCTATCTCCAATCTGCCCTCTCTTCTGTCATCCCTCCCTTCTCTTGTCTCCATCTTCTCTTTTCTCCTGTAGGGCCAGATGACTTTCTATTCCTCATTAACTGTATGTCTTCTTTCCTAGTTGCAACAACAATACTAAACAGTTGTTCCTAAAACTTTGAGTTCCAAATTCTCCCCATCCCTCCCTCCCCACCCATTCCTTTTGGGACGGCAGGCAATTCAATATAGGCCATATCTGTGTAGTTTTGCAAATGACCTCCCTGATAGTCGTGTTGTGTAAGACTTACTGGATTACCATCCCTCCTAACCTGCCCCTCATTGTTTCTCTTCTGTCTTTTGATCCTGTCCCTTCCCAAGTGTTGACTTCAAATTGCTCCCTCCTCCCTTTGCCCTCCCTTCCATCATCCCCCCCTTGCAATATCTCCTTCTCCCCCACTTTCTTACACTGTAAGATAGGTTTTCATACCAAAATGAGTGTGCATTTCACTCCTTCGTTTAGTCAAATGTGATGAGGGTAAACTTCTTGTTTTTTTTTTTTTCTCAGCTCTCCTCTTTTTCCCTCCACTAAGAAAAACTCCTACCTGCCTCTTAAATGACATATAGTTACCCCCTTCCATTTCCCCCTCTTTCCTCCCCCTACATTTCTCTCTCACCATTTACCTTAATTTCTTTTAAGGTATGGTCCCATCCTATTCAGTTCAATCTGTGCTCTCTATCTCTGTATGTGTGTGCATGCGTGTACATGTATATGTGTGGTCCCACCAACTACCCAAATACTGAAAAGTTTTAAGAGTTAAAAATATTGTCTTTCCCTGTATGAAAGTAAACAGTTCACTTCTGGTAAGTCCCTTAAGACTTCTCTTTGCTGTTTACTTTTTCATGCTTCTTCTCATTCTTGTGTTTGAAAGTCAAATTTTCTTTTCAGCTCTGGCCTTTTCATTAAGAATGATTGAAAGTCCTTTGTTTCATTGAAAGACCATATTTTCCCTTGAAGTATTATACTCAGTTTAGCTGGGTAGGTGATTCTTGGTTTGAGTCCTAGTTCCTTTGCCTTCTGGAATATCCTATTCCACGCCCTTCGATCCCTTAATGTAGAAGCTGCTAGATCTTGAGTTATCCTGATTGTATTTCCACAGTACTGGAATTGTTTCTTTCTAGCTGCTTGCAAGATTTTTTCCTTGAGCTGGGAGTTCTGGAATTTGGCCACAATGTTCCTAGGAGTTTCTCTTTTTGGATCTCTTTCAGGTGGTGATCGATGGATTCTTTCAATACTTATTTTGCCCTCTGGTTCTAGAATGTCAGGGCAGTTTTCCTTGATAATTTCATGGAAGATGATGTCTAGGCTCTTTTTTTGATCATAAGTTTCAGGTAGTCCCATAATTTTTAAATTGTCTCTCCTGGATCTATTTTCCAGGTCAGTTGCTTTTCCCATGAGATATTTCACATTATCTTCCATTTTTTCGTTCTTTTGGTTTTGTTTGGTGATTTCTTGGTTTCTCGTAAAGTTATTAGACTCCATCTGTTCCATTCTAATTTGGAGAGAACTATTAAATTCAGTGAGCTTTTGAACCTCTTTTTCCATTTGGCTCATTCTGCTTTTGAAAGCATTCTTCTCCTCATTGGCTTTTTGAACCTCCTTTGCCAATTCAGTGAGCCTATTTTTCAAGGTGTTAATTTCCTCAGCATTTTTTTGGGTCTCCTTTACCAAGGTATTGACCCATTTTTCATACTTTTCTTGCATCTCAGTCATTTCTCTTCCCAGTTTTTCCTCCACCTGTCTAACTTGCTTTTCAAAATCCTTTTTGAGCTCTTCCAAGGCCTGAGCCCACCTGCCACCCCCCTGGGGTGTCTGGGGAACTGAGGCCCCGCCCACCACGTCTTTCCCTGATGGCAAGGATATGTCCTCATGATCAGATCCGAATGTCAGGATCATTTGCATTTGTTGAAAAAAACTCTCTATAGTCTTATTTTTCTTCCCTTTTCTAGGCATTTTCCCAGCCAGTTACTTGACTTCTGAGATTCCTTTCCACCCCTGCCTGGATCCGCCCAGCTAGTGCTTGGCCTCTGAGATTCAAATGGGCTTTCCATGGCAAGCTTTAGTTCTGGCGCGGGGGTGGAGGCAGGGCCGCCTCTCAGGCTCAGTTCCCTCAAGGGCTTTATGCAGAGGCCTTCAGTGATAGAGCGGGGTGGGGGCAGGGCCATCTCCCAGGCTCAGCCCCCTCAGGCCATTCATGCAGAGAGCTTCCATAATGAAGATCCTGCCTGCTGCTGGGGGATTCCTGAGTCTCGGGCCGCTGCCGCCTCAGCCGCTTCCTCCCGAGGGGGCCCGAGTCACGGAGATGCCCTGCTCCCCCTCTCATCCAGCCCAGCCTTCTTTCTCACTGACCTGTAGCTTCTGTGGGTGGAGGGACTTTCCCGGCTGCCGGAGCTTCCGTGTCTGAAGCCTGCTTGGATCAGCTTCTCTGTGGCTGCGGCCAAGGCCACGCTGGGGTGGGGTCCACTTTCCGGGGCGCAACGGACCCTGGGGACGACTCTTCAGGGCTCTCTGGCACGGAAATCTCTTCCACTCCGTTTCTGCACACCTTGTATTGACCCAGAAGTTATGGGGGTCTCTTTTTACATTAATTCTATGGGCTTTGGTTTTGGAGCTCGTAAACGTATGTCCTTCTACTCCGCCATCTTGGCTCCGCCCTTCAACTGCGGTTTTTTTTTTTAACCAAATAAGGAAAATCTTTCAGGACAGGTATTGTTTTGTTTTTTTCTCTTTCTCCCTAGTGGCTAGTGAAATGATTTATACATATTATGCACTTTGATATATTCTTGTTCATTAAAAAAAAATGAAAATGACAAGTGATAGAAGGGCTTCAGTAAAACAGGAACATAAACACATAGTTGGTAGATCTGTGAATTAGTACAGTAATTTCAGAAGTAAGGAAATCAGCATTTATTAAGTGCCTACTATGTGACTGCCATTGTACTAAGGTTTTTACAAATATTAGATTATTTAATTCATACAATAACTCTGAGATAGATACTATTGCTATCCTCATTTTATAGTTGAGAAAACTGAGGCATAAGTTAGTTTATTTGGTCAAGTCACATAGATAGTAAATATCTGAGGCCAAATATGAACTCAGACTTTGCTGATTCTAGACCCAGCACTCTATTGATTGTCCTCTGTAGCTGGAAGCAATTTGGAATTCTTCACAGAGAATCTCTAAACTGTCCATGCCTTTTGACCTAGATATGACGCTTTTAGGCCTTTACCTTAAAAAGTTCGAAGAAAGAGGAAAAGCACCCATGTGCACACAATGGCAAAGAAAAGAAACTAAGGGGGCACATTTTAACTTTAGATATGAACATAAATTTGATACTATTATATACAGTATAATATATGATACTAATATGCCATAAGAAATGACAAAAAGGATAGCTTCAAACATATCTGGGAATACTTCTATAAACTGATGCAGAAAAATTAAGTAGAATCAGAAGAACAATTTATTCAATAATGCCTTTGAGAGACCTAGAACTCTCATCAAAACAATAACCAATAAAAATTCCAGAGGACTTATGATGAAGAAAACTATTCACCTCCTAAGAGATGAGAGGCAGAATGAGATATTTGGGCAATATGGATATGGCCATTGTAGGGATTTATTTTCCTCAACTATACATATCTGTTAGAAGGTTTAATTTTTTTCTCTAATAGAGAAGGAAGTAGGAAAGTAGATTTTTCTTTGTTACTGAAAAAAATATGTTAAATAAAAAAATGCTTGGTGGATTTATCTGAATTGAATCTTGGAAGAAAATAGCACATTCATGAAATACTTTTAGTTACTGTTCTTTGAAAGCACTATGATATCATTTTATCCCTTCAGCAATGTGTCTGGGATGTATAGTGGGTATTTGAAACTGTTCATTTTACAAATGAAGAAACTGTAGCTCAGGGCAGTTATACAATTTGCTTAAGGCTACAAAGACAAGTGCTAGAACTAGAAGTGAAGTCAAAGACCATGGTTTCTTTATTCCTAGATCAGGATTCTTCCCCCAATCCTCCCCCCCCAAAAGACATACCTCTTTCTCTTTGGTTAAGAGTCAATTTCCATGAATCAAAGAAAGACTATACTTCTGCTAAAATGAAATGTCAAGGTTGGTTCTCTAGAGTTATTTCTCACTCTTAGAAACAATGGAAAGGGAACTGTTCACAAAATCTGGTCTTCTCCTTTGCTGGATTATTGCATTAAGTATATACATTATATAGGATAACCAATAGGACAAGATTGATTTGAGGGCTACTATTCACCAGTTGGTTTATGCTATAATCAAACATCAGAGATAGAATAACAACTTCACTTATCAATGTTTCCCTCGATCAATTATTTTTAAACTATCTGTAGATAAGATTCATAGGCACAAACTCACATTTCAACTGCTTTTCTTTCTCAAGAGTGATAAACCCTGTATAGTGCTTGGTAGAAATTCTGTTGACTATGATGAAGGTGACCTCAGAGCATTTTTTTCTGAGTGATGAAGGAATAAGGAATATAATATATAGTAGGATATAGTGTTGTCATACTCTGTTAAGCTTTTCATCTTTAGATAAACTCTTTAATGTTTATTTAAAAATATATTCTAAACAACTTAATCTTTGATGAATATATCAGTTTTCTTTAGTATATTTGAAGTTGTCTACAATTTTCTCCTTATATGAATGCAAAATATGACTTGCTCTTTGTTTTTAATTTACTTGTACATATTTTGTTTGCAATTCTATTTTCCAGTCAACACTGAGCACCTATAATAGTAAATATTGTGTAGGAAAACCAAAGAAAAAGAAGGAAACCTGCTTGTGTTGGCATAGCTTGTAAGGTAGTTGGGAAGATAATATAAGATTTAAGAATGCTTAGATAGACTTGCAAGAGCCAAGATGGTGGAGTGATTGGTAATTGCTATGTCCCTCCCCTTGCTGACCTTGAAGGGCCCAGAGAATATTTTTGCATAAAAAATCCTGGAACAGTGGGATCAGCTGAAGGGGAAACACTCTCTTAGCCTGTGAGGCTAGGAAAATTGCTAAGGAGGGTCCCTCTTGCTGTGGTTGAAGAGGACCAGTGTAGGACCAGAGTAGTCGCAGACAGTCCCACCTCAGTAAACCAGGATGGGATCCTGAGCCTCTGGGGGTTGGAGCCCACAACAGTCAACACCAGGACCCCATGTATGCCTCAGTACCCCAGGAGAATCAGGAAGACACCAGCACAGACTAGATCACCAAACACTGAGCTTGCCTACACTCTAGCTCAGTAGAGAAGACTGCCTGTGATCAGACTACCTTTCCCCCAACCTAGCTCCAGGGTAACTCTGGGCAAACCCAAAAAAGACTTCGCTTGAGCTTTGCTTTCCAACACCTGCCAGCTCAGCACCAGGTAAGTTGCAGCATTTTAGCTTCTAACTGAAAGAACCAGAAGCCACAACACAAAAAACCTCAAGTTTTAGGCACAAGAAATGTGCCTCCTGTGCCCCAGACATAGATACTTACTTTAAAAGCCAGGAAAAGGGTGATCATCATGAGTAAGAAGTAAAGTAGAAAAGAAAAGACCATATAATCTTTCTGTGGGGACAAGGACCAAAACACAAATAACAAAGAGGTCAGTATTGAGACTTTACTCCCATTTGAAACTTCAGAGGAGAATATGAACTGGTTTGAAGCATAAAGAGCATTCTTGGAAGAGCTCAAGAAGGATTTGAAAAGTCAAATTAGAGAATGGAAGAAAAACTGACCAATGATTTTAAAAATATGAAAAAGGAAATCATAGAAGAATTTAAAAAGGACAATTGGACACATGGAAAAGGAAGTACAAAACCAAACTGGAGAAAATAGCTCCTTAAAAGGAACAATTGGACAGATGGAAAAGGAGATGCGAAAGCTAACTGAAGAAAGCAATTTGATAAAAATTAGAATCAGGCAAGTAGAAGCTTATGACTCTATAAGACATCAAGAATCAGTTAAACAGAATCTAAAGAATGAAAAGACAGAAGAAAATGTAAAATATATAATTGGAAAAACAACCGACATGGAAAATAGATCCAGGAGAGAAAATCTAAGGACTATTGGTCTACCAGAAAGCCATGATGAATAAAAGAAAGTGGACAATATCTTCCAAGAAATCATCAAGGAAAATTGCCCACAAATCCTAGATCCAGAGGGCAAAATAACCTTCAAACGGATCCACCATTCACCTCCTGAAAGGGATCCCAAACTAAAAACACCAAGGAATATCATTGCCAAATTCCAGAATTATCAAATGAAAGAGAAAATGCTGCAGGCAGTCAGAAAGAAACAATTCAAATATCAAGGAGCTACAGTCAGGATCACACAGAACCTTACATTTTGTACATTAAAAGAACAGAGGGATTAGAATATGATATTCCATATGGTAAAGGAACTGGGACTACAACCAAGGATCAATTACCCAGCAAAGCTGAGCATAATATTTCAGCCAAGGAGACGGACATTCAGGGAAATAAGAGATTTCCAGACCTTCCTGATGAAAAGACCAGAGCTCAAAAGAATGCTAAGATAATTTTATATACAATGCAGTATTGTATATGTATATATATATATATATATATATATATATATATATATATATGTGTGTGTGTGTGTGTGTGTGTGTGTGTGTGTGTGTGTGTACAAAGTGTATCGTCAGTACACACTAATAAACTGACCGGAATTGTGTGGGGTTAAGAAGGCAGTAGAGAGAAGTAGATTTTGTGTCAGATACCTGAACTTTACTCAAGTCTCTGGAATTTACAACTACTATTATCATTAATTTGCACCTTTATAGTGCCTTGAGTTCTGCAAAATGCTGTCCTTACACATCTCATGAAGTGAATGCTTTAAGTATTTTTATCCTCCTTTTACAGGTGGGGATACTGAAGTTCATATAAGTTGACTGACCCATGATCATCTAGTTAGTAATTTATAACTATGGCTGAAGATTTGAGATTCATATCTTTAAAATGAAAAGGTCATATTGGATTATATCTGCTATTTCTTCTGGAACCCAAATTATGATTAAAATCAATGAAGGCTCATGAAGAAGGTTTTTCAAATGAATGAATAAGTTAAAACCCTTCTTTAAGTGCTTACTATGTAGGAATCATAAGAAATACAAATATAAAAACAAAGACAGCCCCTGCTTTTAAGGAACTTATATTCTAATGGGGGAGCCAATACACAAAGGGAGTGGTGACCAAGAGAGGACCGCTTTGGTTGGATATTTTCAACAATGGGTTCCTAGGGAATAGATGCACACACCTCATCTAGAAGCAATATCAGCCTTCATGTGATCATAGTTCATGCATGGTTCTAGTTCTTGGGTGTGTGTGTTCATCCTTCGTTGCCGAAGAAGACCATACCATCAGAGAAATAATGACATGACTTGCACTTGACTTTGTTTTGAGTGAGGGAAGACTGTGCAGGTCAATAGCCTCACTTCTCCTCCAGAACCATCTGAATTCAGTGACCAGATATTCATCAGGATGATTGGAGATGACCCAGGATGAGGCAATTGGGGGTAAGTGGCTTGCCCAAGTTCACACAGCTAGTGAGTATCAAGTGTCTGAGGTGAGATTTGAACTCAGGTCCTCCTGACTCCTGCACTGGTGCTCTATCCACTGCACCACCTAGCTGCCCTAGTGCCAGGGTAGGGTGGGAAAGGAAGTTCAACATTCATTTACTTATCTATTCAAGGTATGTGTTAAGATGAATTGCCTTCTGTCTTTAGGAAATCTTCATAAGAAAAGTAGCACAAATCTGTGCTGTTGTTAATGTGGGGACTTCCTCCATCAATTGAAAGCAATCAACCAATCAATAGTCACTTATTAAACAGATATCACATGCCAGGCATGGTACTAATCACTTACAAAGATTTTAATACAAAGGTCCTCTTTCCCCTCCCTAGCTGCTTTTCAGATTTCTGTACCTTCATCTTCTTTGTATATATCTTCTCAGTTTCTAATTTTGACATGCTTTCTTCTGCATTGGAATGTATACTCCTTGAAGGAAAGGACTATTTTTTTTTTAACAAAGTACCTGCTACATAATAAGTCTTTAAGAAATGCCTATTGACTGAGTGAAATAGACCCTTGAAGAAATTTAATTTTACATTGTATTGCTTAAACTAACATAAGTCTGTGATCCATCCTTTCCCTCCTTTTTATTAAACCCCACTTCTGAAGGACAGGCAGTTTCTGAAGAGCATGAGTAATGTGATCATTCATATACCCCAAGGTGTCTGCTCATGTACCAGGTTGGACTGGGCTCCTCCCCAGTGGAACCATCACCTCTGTTTGCCCCTTAAACAAAGCCAGCTTGGGCTAGGCTCTCCCCCACAGACAGATCTCCTGTCTTTGCTTTCTAATCAAAGTTAGGGGTAACTTGGTCTTCTAAGGGAGATCAAACAGGTGTTAGAGATGCTTTTCTGTAGAGGAATTTTATATTTGACCTTAGAGTTGGTGAGGAGCCACTAGTGTTTACTTATAGAGGAGTTAATACAGTCAGACCTAAATTTTAGGAAAATCACTTTACTGTTTAAACGGAGAGTAAATTGGAGTCAGGAGAGACTTAAGGTAGTAGACCCATAAGCAGGTTATTGTAAAAAGGAATGATGAGATGAGGGCCTGCACTAGAGTGGTGAAAGTGTCAGAGAGGAGAAGGGAAAGTATTTGAAAGATATTTAAGTGGTAAAATTGGCAATAGACTGGATATGGATGAATGGAGGAGTGGAGATAGTAAAGAATTGAGTATGATATCTAAGTTGTAAGCCTGAGAGTTTGGGAGAATAGCAGCACTCTCGTCAGTAATCAAAAAGATAGGAGGTATGGAAGGTATAGGGAAAAGATTATAAGCTATATTTTGGATATAGTGAGTTTAAGATGGCTATTGGATATCCAGTTTGAGTTGTCTGAAAGGTAGTTGGACATGTGAGACTGGAAGTCAACAGAGACATTGCGGCAGGATAGGTGGATCTGAGAATCATGAGCATAGAGATGATAATTGAATTCGTGTGAAATATCAAGATCATCAAGTGAAGTGATATAGAGGGAAAAGATAAGACCCAGGACAGAACCCTGAGGGAAATCTACTGTTAGAGGTTATGATCTGGAAAAGGATCCCCCAAACGAGGCAGTGAAGGAGTGACCAGACAGATAGGAGGTGAACCAGGAGAGAATGCTGTCATGAAAATCTAGATGAAAGAGAACATCAAGGATGAGAGCATGACGAACAATGTGAAAAGCTTCAGAATGTTTGACTTGGCAACTAAGAGATTACTGGTAACTTTTGTTTTAGTGAAATCATAAGGATGGAAGCCAGAGTGCAAGAGGTGAAGAAGAGAGTGAAAGGCAAGGAAGTGGAGACCCCTATGACAGATGGCCTCAAAGAGTGTGTCCACAAAGCACAGAAGAATTGAAGGATGGCAGTTAGAGGGGATAGAAGGATGAAGCAAGGTTTTTTTTGTTTTGTTTATAGGATGGGGGAGGGGCATGAGCATAATTGCAGAAATTGAAGATAAGAAATTGAAAATAAATGATAGAGTGAGGATGACAGAGGAGATAGTCTGTTGGAAGAAGTGGGATGGATGGGATTGCTCATTAAGGTCAAGGGGTAAGTCTTGATAAGGAGTAAATGTATCTTTGTATGATGGGTTAAGGAAGAGATAGTAGCAGAAGTTATCTGAGTTATATGAGGTGGGAAGAGTGGAGAAAAGGGAGCTTGTGATGGATGGAAGAGCTGCTGTGGATAAGGAGATAATAGGTTGATAAGGGATACATAGAAGGATTGCCTAGGAGCAATGAGTCCCCAGTTTAGATTTTGTAACATAAATTTGTAGTGAACCCAATAAGAATGACTGCATGATTTTTCCCCTCATGTTCAGAATCAGCATGTATATAGGTGCAAAGGAAGCATATGGTAGTGGTCATCCAAGGCTGGTACTTGGCAATACAATCTACAATATGAAAAGGGCTCAGGGACTGAAGAGAAGAAAATAGTATACATATAGTTGAATTGTTTTTTCTTTGAGTCATTTCAGTAGTATCTGACTCTTTGTGACCCTTCTTGAGATTTTCTTGCAAAAATATTGGAGTGGCTTGCTATTTCCTTCTCCAGGTCATTTAACTGAGGCAAACTAGGTTAAGTGATTTATACAGGGTCCAATATTTACTAAGTCTCTGAGATGGGATTTAAACTCATGAAGATGAGTCTTCCTGATTCTAAGTCCAATGTTCTAGTCATTGTGCCACCTAGGTGTCCCAAAATACAACTGGTTTTACCAGGGATCAAGAGGGGGAAAAAAGAGAGAATAGCTCCTACCAAGGAGATGGCCTGGGAAAGACTTGAGGTGTATAAGATTTGGAGGCCATGATGCAGATGCAGACTGGGGTTATGTAAGGGTAGGCAGAGGGAAAAGTAGAAAGTCAATAGATTATGTTTAGATAATGGAATTTCTGAATTCTTGAAAATACATAAGGATGATGGTTAGATCAAGGGTAAGACCATCTTCATGTATGGCTGAGATTAGGTGGAGGAGCAGGTCACAATAGGTTGAGGAACTGACTGGGTAGTGCATTTGAGGGAGAATCATTATATATGTTGAAGTCCGCCAGTATAAAGGTGAGAGTTGGGAAGAAGAAAAATAATGTGAGTCATGTATCAAAATTCATTGAATTAGACAAAATTAAAAACCATTAGATAGTTTGAGATCTTTACTATTGGAGACATGAGATCAAGGATCTCACAGCAAAGAGGCATCAGAATTAAGTGATTAATATGGATTAGTATGGTAGGTAAGTGGCACAATGGTTTGAGTGTAAGCTTTGCATCAGGAAGACTCATCTTCTTGAGTTCAAATCTGACCTCAGACACTTACTAAATGTTGAACCCCGGGCAAGTTACTTAACCCTTTTGCCTCAGTTTCCTCATCTGTAAAATGAACTGGAGAAAGAAATGGTAAACCATTCTACTATTTTTGCCAAGAAAACCCCAAACGGGATCATGAAAAGTTGGACATGGCTGAAATGACTCAACCACCACAACAGAACGGATTAGTAGAGAAATGTGTGGGGCCAATCCAGGTGGGAAGACTGACCACAGAAAAGGAACTGAGATCAGAGCAAGTAAATTGTGGCTGCAGCAGGAAAATCAGACTGGTTTGTGTAGCAGGACAGATGAAATTGGAAAATGAATCTGGGGAATATCCAGTATTAGACAGAAATCATCTTACTGAGAGATTATTGATTCTCAACCTTAATTTCACTCAAGGTAACTCCAATTTCTTCAGATGGGGTAAGGTAGAAGAGAAAGACAGGGAATTCTGAAAGCAAAATTAAATTTACTTTAAATTATAAAAAAATTACATATACATATAACATTGGGACTAGATGTGATGTAATTGATACAGGGAATTCTTGGAAGAGGAAACTCTACCAATGCTCAGTTATCCCTTCTTTGCAACTTACAGTCTGAATGAATTGTTAGGCGTATAGAGAAGGGAAAGGACTCATCAAGTCCCACAGTCAGCATCAGAAGTGGGACCTGAACCTAGATTTGCATCTACTTGTTATGCCATAATGCCTTTTAGCACAAGGGGCTGGGGATGGGGAAACAACAGATATTAAATCAAAGAAAGAGTGACCAATTGAAACACCTTTCAAATAACCTAGAAATATAATAACCGTGTATCTGGAAAGACAGAGAACACCTAATTTCTAAATTGGTTAGGGAGACTAATTGAAATGGCATCATTGAGTTTGTACCTTTATGTTGAAGAAGTGAATATTCTGAAAGAATTCCTAAGTATCTGCCTTTTGGAAGACATTTTCCCTTACTTTTTTCCCTATTCCCTTCTACTTCATTCTAGGGATAAAGCTTGGCCTTGGTGCCATAGAAACCTGGACTTGGGCTGTGGCTTAGTGAACCCTTTGATTTGAAATAAAGAACAAATCTATTGTTTCCCCTCTCAGTTTTGACTTTAATGTGCGCTTGTGAGAGAATGCAGAGGCGGGAGGACCTGTCAGTCACAGGTATACCATAAAGAGTGCTCCAAAAGCTAAGAGGAGGAAGGGAAGGATACTAAATTGGTAACATGAGCTAGCCCCAGATGTCTTTTTTCTATTCAAAAGTGTATCAAAAGTTTGAAAGCTGCTTGTTAATATTGTTCTCTTAAAAAATAACATTTTAAAGCTTTTTGTGGCTGCCAGCTAGCATAAGTGAGAGGTGGGGAAAACTTCAATTCTGGAATACATACATACACACACACACACACATGCACACACACGTATAATTTCCTGAGATTACAATAAGGGAAAAATATTGAACATTTTTTCTTTCTCATTCAGAACAGATAGCAATGCTTAGACAAGTTCACTAGTTCCTGGTAAGAATTTTAACATTTCATTAATTGAGAAATTAAAGCAAATACATGGCTCTTCATTCTATAAGATTGATTCTGAGGTGAATTTCTTTCCTTATCCAGGCAGAATACTTTACCTTTCTATATTTCAATTTTTTTTAATATAAAATGAAGGTGAGGTCTAATTAATGCATCTGGCTGCAGATTAATATAAATGCTAGATGATACTACAAATACAAGGGAAGGAAACAAATAGAAGTCACAGAAACAGAGACTCCCATAGAACAAAAACCAAGAATCTAGGATTTCTGTTTCATTTTCATTCAAGTCAAGTGTCCACAAGCCTTCCCAGATGAGGGGTTACTTTAATTTCTCCAAAGTGTTTTATTATTTTTTTTGGAGGAAGAAGGAGTTGTGCACACTACAGGGCTGCTTTCCTTTCCCTCCCAGCACTCCAAGAGCTAAGAAAAGTGTGTAGATCTTTACAGGGGCAATCAGCTTATAAATGGGATTCAGAGATGAGCACTGGAATCTGCTGCAAGGAGGACAATGCAGGTATGTTATTTGTATACAACAGGGAACACCTGAATTTTCCTGATGTTTCTGTACTTTCAATATTTACTTTTTTTATCAAATTAAAATGAAATTTATACTTTAGGTGTAGCAAAAAATAAGAAAAGGTTGCTAGATGATTTTAGCATTTATTTCATGTTCCTGAGGAAAGGGGATATTGGTAAAAATTAAGCATGTTTTGGGGCACCCCATCTTCCTCCACACCTCCAGCTACCTTTATTTCAAATAACAATAGTATTTTTGTACCCAGGTGACTTCCTTGTTTGGACAGCACTGGTATGTCTATACATGATTCGCTTTCAACTCAGATGAGTGGGGGAAAGCCAACTAAACAAAAAATGAAAAATGCAACCAATCACTTTTAAAGAAAGATCTGTGTAGGAGAGCTGCTTCAACTAGATCCTTCCACTGAGATTCATTGATCACAATATTTAACAAATATTTATTAAGCATCACCTACGCCCAATGCATGGTACTTCATACTGGAAGAGAGATACAAGGATGAGTAAGAGATCCTCAAGACCTCTGCCTTGGAGGAATTTACATTCTTCTATATTACCTCCTATTCAAAATAGTCAGCTACTAGAAACTGATAATAGCAATAACTCTGAAGAAAATATTGCACTAAATAGAAAGTAAACTCCTTGAGGGAAGGTATCTATTTTTTCTCCTTCCTATCACCAGACCCTAACACAGTTCTCTGTGCTTAGGAGGTGCTTAATAAATGTTTTTTGAATTGTATTCTATCTCCTATCTATGTTTACCTTTACACTGGCTGTCTTCTAAACCTAGTATGTTTACAGGTAAGAGTGGAAAATCTGTGTAAACTCCTTGTGAGACCAGATTGATTTTTTTTACTACTTGTGTCCCTAGCATCTTGTACCGTGTCTGACACACCTAACTGGTGTTTAATAAATGCTTGTTATTTGATGGTAGGTTGATTTCTTCAACACAGCTTAAGGGCTACCTTTCCAATAGACTTTCCCCGCTCCCTGCTATGCTTTCTCTTACAAGGTTATTTTGTAGTGTGTGTGTGTGTGTGTGTGTGTGTGTGTGTGTGTGTGTGTGTGTGTGTTCTGTTCTGTATTAGAATTTATGCTCCTTGAGGGCAGGTTCTGATTTCCCTTTTTCTTTGTATCCTCAGTGCTTAAGGCAGCGCCTAGATCATAGAAAGGGCTTGCTAATTGTTTCTTGATTGCTTGGATGATTGAATAGATTATCTAGGCTCAAGGGATTGAAGTTTGTTTTTGGTTTTTGTTTCCAAACTATGCTTCATTTCAGAGAGGATCTGTCATGGTGCAGGAAACCAAATAGAAGGGTTAATTACCTTCAGGGATATTTTATTATTAAAAGGCATAATGAGAGGTATTATGAAAGCAGATTAAACTATTAGGGAGACTGCCATAATTGATTTAGTAAATCGGAAGATCATTTGTCATTTTCAATCATAACTTTCAGTTCATTCCTCTGAGTGATTTTTCAACCTATTTCTAAAATTCTGCTTTTTGATTACTCAATATATTCTGTATGTTTCTATATTCAAAAGAATGTTGCTTTGGATCATTAATCTATTTATACATATTCTCTTTGAATTTAGCATTTAAATTTTTCCTTTTTTATTGGCCTAGTAGACTCACTATTTACATCAAGAAATAAGTGCCTTTTCTTTTGAAGTGATGTGATTTGCATTTATGGTTTTTGAACTCAGTTAAAAATAATTGGTAATTTGTGACACCTTGTCTTTAGTTTTCTAGTTTTTCTTGTTAATTTGAAGTCAAAGTGGTCTTGGTGGTAAGACTGACACTCTACCTGGAGTGAGGAATTTTAGGCATAGAAAGAGATTCACCACACCTGGCCTTAAGCAGGACCCTGCAATCATTCTCCAGTAGTTTGAGATACTCCAGTAGTGGACTATTCTCAAACTGAGCATTTGTCAAACTGGTTAAATTGTAAGGGAATCATTGTGAATATGGACAGATGTCCATGAGGAATTAGTATAAAACTGCTGAAGCCATTGTCACTTGTGACTACAACTCTCCAAGTTTCCGTAAGTGAATGGTAACACTCCAAACTCAATTATCTTCCCTTCTGTTCTGCTGGCTGATTATGGAATTTATGATAGAGCTAAGGTAAGAGAAGCAAACCTAAAAGAGAGTTAATGTAAAAGGGATTTCTATCTGCCTTTGTAGTTAGGTGTATTATTATTGCTAAAAAAAGGTTTTAACTAAGTGAGGCATATTATTTTACCAGTAAAATACATTTTTTAAAGTACTAACCTTGAAAAGAATAACCCTGCTTAATTATAGCCCCTGATAATTAATTCACTCTTTTAAAATTTTTATCCAATTATAATTCTTCTTCCTAGCTGGTTTTCACTGGTAATCACTCATGTTCTGTTAGAATAAAATAATCTGAAATGGACCTAATTCTGCAACCTGAGCATAGCAGCACTAATTATAAAAGTAAACTCTATAGACTGTCAAAAATAATTTGACAATTTTCCTGCATGTGACAACTTAAAGAATTAATAAGTTCAAGTCATATGTATCAATTTTATACTACCACATTGAAACCCACACTTTTGCATCTGTCTGTCATGGTGGATGAGCTTTTAGAATGTCATGGGGATAAAATGTTTGAATGTCAGAGAGAATCAGCTTTTTGAAACTAGGCAGTTTGTCCATCACCCTCAAAGGGTGACAAAAGAAAAACCTTCATTACTTAGGACCTGAAAAGTCATTTGCAGAAGGATCTTATGACAGGAGGTAAATAAAGATAGTACCAAAAGCCAAAACCTCATCTAGACAGAAGCTTCAAGGTTCCTATCAAATCTGGGGAGTAACAAATCTTCAAGGAAGGAATGCGAAATAGGAAGGTCTAGCAGGGGAGCCCAGAATATTTCAATGGCTTAAACTTTTGTGTTTGGGTAGTGAGGGGAAATGTTTGAGAGGAAAGTAAGACTTTCAAAAACACCTTTTCGCTCAGTGTAAATTGACCTTTCGATCTGAGCAAAATCCAATCCCTAACTGTGAACAGTTAAGGGCCTTATTTAGGAAGGTGATGAAATGGCCCTCCTTTTCTTTTCTTTTGTAGTTGGGGAGGGCAATTCTGCATTACATAGTCACCCTGTGAATATATATAGTAGGAATGTAATTGTGTACCTTGGAGAAAAATTCTGCCCTTGTCCCTCTGGAGAAATAAGATGACCTGACAATCTGGGAGCTAGGGACAAGATATATGATGATTTAATGAGGTTAAGACATATACATCTCTCTCCAGTAAATGAACCAATAGCCTGAGGTATTTCCCAGAGGAAAACAAATAAACTGTTGTATCAAGAAGATATGAGAAGTCTTCTTAACTGGTTTAGATAATGCCGATCTCATTCCAAAAAGCATCAGAGAAATGTTGACAATATGAAAGGTCAAACTAAGATTGTGGAGGACAGGTGAAAAGATACTAGAGTGATAGGAAACAACATACTGAACTCTTCTCAAACTTTTCCTAATATATCTGGGGAACACAGTAGGGCAATTCTGATTTGAAAATCTAGAAAAAAGTCATATGAATACTTTATACAGCCTAGCTTGGCATGGGGAAACATACATGGAAGTCTTCAAACACTGGAGCCAGGGTCAGGCCATTAGAAAGCAAGGGGCAGAGCACTCCCATCCCCAAGGAGGGGCTATATACCTGGGTAAAAGGAGGTCTCAGACTCATATGAAGCATCTCCACACCCACACCCAGTCATTTCAATAGGATAGGTACCAACTAGAAATTTCATCACCTACTCAAGAGTCCTTGGTTGCAGATTCAGGGTAGAGTGAGGAGATCTGCACACACCAGTATTGCTCCCAGGTAATAAGACAATGTGTCACATGCATAGGAAGGAAGAATTTCAGAAGCCAGTCATAGCAGTTGTGTGACTCATTTCAGCATGTAGCCCAGTCTAATAATCTAATAATCAGGACAGGATTCCCATACCAAAGTGGCGCCTACAAGTCTGCCATCCTGAGCCAACAGAGTTTTCAATTGGCTGATAGTGGTAGAGTCCAGAAACAGTCTAATCTAGCTCAGACCCAAACTAATATTAAGAATTTGCAGAGTTCAGACCAGAGAGGCAGCAATCAGACTTTGTTCTGAACTAGGAGTCATAAAGGCTTGCAGGCCCTCAGCCTGCCTCTGAGATGCTGGAATAGCCCAACAATATATACACCAAAGAAGCATCAAAACACCAGTCCAAACTTTCTCTCCAGAAGTTCCACAGAGCCCAACCCTAACCCAATTTCAATTTAGAAGGTAAACTAGAAAAATGGACAAACAGGCAAAAAAGGAACCCCCCACCATAATGGGTTATTATGATGACAGGGATGCTTATGTTGGAAACCCAAAGAGAGTGATTCCAAAACACTTATAAGCAATGCCTCAAAGAACAACACAGTTTGGGCAAAAACTCAGAGAGAATTTCTGGAAGAACAAAAATTTGAAACCTTTTTATAAATAGAATGAGAGTTTTGAGGGCAAAATGTAAAAGAAATGAAAGCTATGAAAGAATTGGCACAAGAATTTCTACTGACAAATCTTTACAATTGACAGAAACGTTTGCACAAGCAATACACTCACTGAAAATTCAAATGGACCAAGTAGAAGCCAATGATGCAACCAGAAATATGAAAAGCAAAATCAAAAGGCTGGAAAACAGAAGAAAATGCATAGCATCTCATTGTAAAAAGAGTTGACCTGGAAAACAGATCAAAGAGAAAAAAGTTAAGAATATATTATCTGAATGCCATGACAAAAGGGAAGGAAGGAAGGAAGGAAGGAAGGAAGGAAGGAAGGAAGGAAGGAAGGAAGGAAGGAAGGAAGGAAGGAAGGAAGGAAGGAAGGAAGGAAGGAAGGAAGGAAGGAAGGAAGGAAGGAAGGAAGGAAGGAAGGAAGGAAGGAAGGAAGGAAGGAAGGAAGGAAGGAAGGAAGGAAGGAAGGAAGGAAGGAAGGAAGGAAGGAAGGAAGGAAGGAAGGAAGGAAGGAAGGAAGGAAAAAGCCTAGGCATTATATGTGAAGAAAAAGATAATTGCCCAAAGCTCTTACAACTACAGGGCAAAGTGAAACAAAATTGCCCAGTTACCTTCAGAAATAAGTCTCAAAAAGAAAACTTGCAAGAATCTGTGAGCCACAATCTACATACAATCTAGAACTCCTAAGTCAAAGAAAAGAAATAGTGCAAGTAAACAAAAAGAAAAAAAAAATAGTGCTGAAGAGCCACAGCTGAGGTGACTCAGGATTTAGTAGGCACAGTGATAAAGAAGCAGAGAATTTACAACAGGGTATTCTAGATGGCAAAGATATGGGCTTACAAACAAAATAACTTACCTAGTAAAACTGAGAATAATGCTACAGGGGAAAAATAGCAACAGGCGTTTATTGAAATAGAGGACTTCCAAATATTCCTGATGAGAACAGAGTTGTGGAGAAACTCTGAAGTAGAAGCACAGGAGTGAAGATAAAAAATGGTAAACAGGTATATAGAATGATAAAGGACTAAATAAGAATGAACAGTTGACAATCAAATTTTGGGAGATGACACACCTCCTTTCTGAACCATAATATCATCAAGGGTTATAGATGGAGTGAAATTAAACAAGGCCTGAGAATGGTTCTATTACATCTTGATGACTTTAAGGAAAGAATGGAAAGAGAGGGGAAAAAGAATAGACTGGAGAGAAGAGGAAGGTTAAAAAACTATTTCATATTATAATCAATGTGCAAAAGTAGACATTTATACCAAAAGAATGAGAAGGAAGAGGCAATGGAGTGGAAGGAGAGTGCCTGACACTTGAACCTCACTCTCGTCTGAATTGATCAAAGGAAGAAAATACAAACATATATATATGCAGTTGGGTATAGAAATATATTTCTCTCAATAGTGAAATAGAAAGTAAAGGGGGAGAATGTGAGGAGGGAGAATTAGAGGAAAGGTAGATTAAGGAATTGAAGAAGGAAATTACAAACCACTCCAGTATCTTTGTCAAGAAAAGCCCAAATGGAGTCACGAAGAGTGCGAAATGACTGAAAAATGACTGAACAACAGCAAAAGATTAAAGAAAGTTTTTGTTTCGAGAAAAAAATTCTAAGGATGTACAAAAATATTTCTAATTCTTTTTGAGATGCAAAGAATGAATCTCAAAGGTGATGCTCATAAATGGAGGGATGGATGAAGAAATTATGGCATATAAAGGTGCAAGTGTGCTATTCACTTCCAGATAGGTGAAAAACACAATAAAGGATGAGACTAATGGATATTTTTTAGGATGTGGCCAATGGGAAAATTTACTTTAATTGACCATGCATATTTTAATGGTATTACCTTTCTTGTGCTTTCATTTGGGAAAGGGGTTGGGATGGTTGATTAAAACAAAATTTTATATACATTTCATGTACATATACACACATAAATATATGTACATAAAATTTCATCTTACATACATATAACAGAGAGAGAAAATTTGGGAACTTGGATCAATATAATCACCAACTCTAATTCCTGAGGACTATTAATGAAACATGTTAACTGCCTTCTAGCAGAGATGTAATGGAATCAGAGAGTAGTCTTGAACACATACACACACAATGAGAAATTTTTTTTTGTTTGACTTTACACGTTTGTAACAAGGGTTTTGTTTTTCTTGCTTTCTTAGTGGAGGTTGATGGGAGAGGAAATGGGAGGGAAAAAAGGTTAATGTTTGTTTGAAAATAAGAAAAAAATTAATTAAAATAATAACTTGAATTTTAAAGCACTTTATAACAACCCTGAGAATTAGGTACCATTATCATCCCCATTTTACAGACAAGGAAACTAAGACAGATAGAAATGAGGTGCCTTGCTCAGGGTCCTATAGCTAGAAAGTTTCTGAAGCTGGATTTGATCTTATGTCTTCTTGAGTTGAGGTCAAGTACTTTATCTACTGACTACCTAGATGATGCCAAGGCCACAGGAGAGAGACATAGTCACAATGTTAGTTTGGAACAACAAGTAAAGAAGCCTCTATGTAACAAAAAAATAGAACTAGATTAACCCACAGATTATGTGAACCAGATTTGAAGTCAGATTACCTGGATCCAATCCTGGTTCTCTTACCTACTTCCTTCAGACCTTAAACAAATTCTGGATCTCAGTTTAATTTTTGATAAGATGTCGTTGAGTCATTCCAGTTTTGTCTGAATTTTCTTGACCCCACTTGGGGTTATCTTGGCAAAGGTACTGAAAGGATTTGCCATTTCCTTCTCTAGCTCATTTTACAAATGAGGAACTGAAGCAAACTGGGTTAAGTGACTTGCTCAGGGTCATATAGCTAGTAAGTGTCTGAGGCTAGATTTGACCTCAGGTTCTCCTGACTCCAGACCTAGCACTCTCTACTGTACTCCCTAACTGCCTCCTTGATAAAATGAAGTAAAGAAAATGGATTTAGAGCCTTTTTTGGCTCTAAATTCTTTAGTGATGTGAACAAAACTGGGATTGTGATAAATCATAAATATGTCCTGGAGGGGAGGAGATGACTTCAAGGTAAAAAAAAAAAAATGCACTAGAGTCTGATTGAGAACAAATCGAATATACTAGCTAAGAAGTTAAACTGGATATGGAGAGTATGAGTAGGGAAATCCAAGACAAGAATAGATTTAGAACCAAAGATGTACATTACAAAAAGGGAACTTCAGAATATTCTGTCCTCCCCTCCCCTCTACAAGAGATGTTTCAATCTTCAATTTGCTGATAATCTGGGAACAGGATGGGCTGAGAAGACCACAAACACAAAACTTCTAGTGTGGATCCTACTAATAATTGCTTTGGCTCTCTAGGAACTATTTAGTTGAGTACACAGCAAACGTGTTTGTGGCTCAACAAGGACATCCTTCTTCTATGTACTTCTCTGACAAGTGGTCATCCAGTATATACTTGCAGGACTCCATGAAAATCTTATGAGGTAGATCTCTTTATTTTTATATATCTTTTTATATAAGGGTATACCATTATACTCTCCTAAAAGCTACTTTTCTGTAATTTCCACTCCGTGTTCCTAGTTCCATCATTCTGGACCAAGTCAAATATGCACCATCTCTTCATAACAGTTCTTCAAATACTTGAAGACAGCAATCATGAACTTTGTAAGTTTTCTTACAAAGTCTTTTTCTACTGTTCCTTCAAGTCATTTTTGTATTGTCTAGTTTCGATTCTCCACACTCTCCTGATTATTGTCTTATGGATACGTTCCAGCTTGGCAATACTCCTCCTAAAATGCAGTGCTCCAAATTGAAATCAATACTTCAGAGGGGGTCTAACTAGGGCAGAGACGATGAGGGCTTCACTCTAGACCTGTTCTTTTTTTGAATGAGGTCGATGATCACTATTGCCTTTGGGAATGATCTTGTCAGGGTGGTGCAGAGAGAGCTTCCAGTTACCTGAAATCTATAGGTTTCTCTTAGATCAAGTAATGTTGAACCATCTTTCCCTGTCTTATGGTTGTGCAAATGATTCCTTAAACTCAGATATAGAATTTCACATTAATTCCTATCCAAATCATCTTATGTTCAGTTTACTCTTCTGGGGAGATTCTTTTGATTCTGGCCTCTTCCTTCTGTAACCAAGGTCTTGTCAACTACCCCAGTTCCCTACAATTTGTATTTCATTTCATGAAATCTTATTCTTTCTGGAAATAGCTATTATCAGTCCTTCCTGCTTACCTAGGGAAGAATATAGCATCATCTCTGAGTCAGGCACTGTGCTGAGCAATTTTTGCAAATATCATCACATTAAATCCTCATGATAATCCTAAAAACAGGGTCTATTATCACCCCCATTTTACAGTGGGGGAAGTTGAGGCAAAGAGAAGTTAAGTGACTTACCCAGGGTTATATAGTTAATGTGTCAGGCCAGATTTGAACTTGGTTTTCTTGACTCCACGCCCAGGACTTTATCCACTGTAACTAACTTAAACATTTGTCAATTGTCTCTTAAAAAGACATTCATTCAATATTTAAAAAAAAGATACCCTCAGTCTAATATGCAGTTAGGATCTATTGCTAGAATCTTGTGAATAGACTGGATAATACATAGTCACTGCAGGGAACTACACACATCTAGGAACCAAAGAGATAAAATATACAGCGGAGCAGACAAACACAACTCTACCTTTCTAGTACTATGATGGCACACTATGCAATAAGAAGTAAAAAGGTATACACCCTTATTGGGGGATGGGAAGCCTGTATAATGTAGTTTTGCTGGGTTAAATTAAAATTGTTCTTTATTAAATATCTTGTCAGTTGGAGTATTTATAAGCAAAGTGAGATTTAGTTTCAATGTAATAGTCAGTCTAATTCTTACTCAGTGTGTACTAACTTACAAGCAAAACTCATTTTGGTAGAACAAAATATGTCATATTCCCAGTGTTCCCTGGTTCAAGACATGAGTCAAAGATATCTTGTGAGACACTTCCTGAAAGTGTTAGGATCCATGATGTCAAGGGCTGAAGGATGACATAGGAATTAATGGGAATTTAAGACACTAACATAGATAGCTATCATGTACAATATTATATGATAAAGTACACTAAAGGGTCTTTTTAAAAGTTTTGGTTAGGTTATTATCCTTCATTCTCAAAGAGGACCAAAATGACATCACTATGATAGTGTCTGATTGTGGCTGATCAGACCAGTCTGAGGTGGAAATGTTCTATGCACAAGTCAGGTACAAATAGTTCATATTTACATTTGGGGTGGATTCTCTCACTTTGCACATCTTGTGTTTCTTTTGAGCTATTTCATTTCCGCTTTGCTCATAGAACTCAGCATCATGCCTGATTAGGGCATAACATGTTGGACGGTCCTGTGCCAGTGTCTCCCATGTCACATATTCAGTTCCAAAGTTCTTAAGAGAAACCTTGAAAGTGTCCTTGTAACACTTCTGATGACCCATGTGAAAGCTTGCCTTGTGTGAATTCTCCATAAAATAGTCTTTTTGATAAGCTTACTTTTTGCATTGGGACAATATGGCCAGTCCATCAAAATTGCGCTCTCTGAAGTAAAGTTTGAATGCTTGGCAATTTAGTTCATCAAAGGACCTCAGTACCTGGTACCTTTTCCTGCCAGGTGATCTTCAGAATCTTCCTAAGACAATTTAAATGGAAGCAATTCAGTTTCCTTGCATGGTGCATAGTTAGGTAGACTGTCCTAGTTTCATAGGTATACAACACCACAATGACTCTGTAGACCTTCAATTTAGTAGTCAGTCTAATGCCTCTTCTTTCCCACACTTTCCTTCAGAGCCTCCCAAACACTGAGCTAGCTCTGGCAACACATGCATCAACCTCATTACCGATTCGTCCATCCCTGAAATGTACACCACCAAGGTAAGAAAATTTACCCACAGTATTCAAAATGACTTATGGTGCATCTCACCTACTCAGCACTGATGGAGACACATTTTTATTCTAAGTGCCAGGTAAAATATGAAAGGAGAAATTCATTAACAAATCTACCAAGGGAAGAATCTGCCTTTCAATTAATCAATCAGCACATTTATTAAGCAACTGCCATGTGAATGATAGGAAGAGCACTAGACACTGGGAGACAAAAATGAAAGAGTTCCTTCCCTCAAGGAGGGAAAAATTGGGTGATTTTGGATTAGTTCAGTATGTCTGATTATAAACTGAGCATAATATTCCTAAGGAAAACTACAATAGGACAAGTGTTAATGGACTAGGACACTAGAAAATTGGTAGGAATACCTGCATGGGAAGGTCAGTTGAAGTGCCAAGTTGTCAACACTGTTCAAAGAAAAATCACATCAATGACCCTAAGGCAGGACTGACAGATGAGACAAAACTATAATATAGCAGATCCAAATTTCATTTTCACTAATTTCCTTGATCTGAAGAAAAGACAAAACAGTAATGGAGCCAACTGGCAGAGACAAGTTATGCTATATTTACCCTAGAAAATCTCTATTGCTACATTTAGAATATACTTTAAAAATAGGTAATAAAGGAAATTTTGGCAAGATGTCTCATCTTGGAAAATTCTAGTGGATTTTATAGAAAAGGCTTATTACTCAGAATGATAAAAATTACAGTACCCTCCTTTTTTCCCCTTCTGCATTGTGGAAGTAATTAAGTTCTACACCATGACATATTGGATTCTCTCTTACTTCAAAGGACATCTAAGTTCAACTCTGTAGGATGGCACTGGATAAAGGTGTTATAAACTGGAACATCATGGTTATTTAAGTGTGCTTACAATATCTTCACCCCATGTAACCCCACAAAGCTGAATTTTCAAGCTCTTAAGATAAGGGAGGATTGGGTATAATTGTTTTGCTTTGGCTCCCTAAAGCATGACAGTATTATTAGTCAAATGAACAGAAATATATCCCATAGTTAGGACAATGAATAAAAATGTTTTCTCTTGTGAAATAATATAATATTTCCTGAACCTCAGTCCTACTGTAAAAGCTAAAAAGTTGGGAGAAGATATTTTAAATACTACAAATTAAAAACAGAAGTCAATGTGAAAGTATCCTTTTCATGTGTGTTAGAACAGCGTTAAGTGCATGTATCATGGAATTGCATTAAACACTATTTCTCCCTATTGTTGTAACAAAATTCTTCCTGGGAAGAGTCAATGGGGTTAAGAGAGAAGACATAGATAAAGGAGATAAAAAACACCCCCACTCCAATCTCTTTCCCTTCTTCAGATGCAGTAAGTGTGTTGGAGAGAAGAGCTAAGATTTTGATTAATGTTTTTCACATATCCAATCAATAGTATAATTGCGAGCTCCAAATTCAGAATATTAATCTATGCTTTCTTTCTTGATATTAAAAATGCCACCTTTCATTTAAAGCTCACTAAACTACATCAGATGGACATGGGTGAAAAATGTAAAATCCTTACACTAGGAAAGTTTTTAAATGTATGTTTTATGTACAAAATATGTCATATTGTACTAATTATTTCTCACATGTATGTTACCTTAAGGTTTAGGAAGTATTTCTTAAAAACTCTGTGCAGTGGGCACTAAAATATTATCGTTGTTTTACAGATAAAGTAACTAAGGAAGGGAGAGGCTTAGTGACATATAAGTAGGAAATATCACAGATAGATAGTCACAGATAGATGACAGGAGAACTCCTAGAAATGCTCAGTACATGAACAGGTTAAAAAAATCAGCAGGTCTGAAAACAAGGCACAGTGACATTTTGTTATCAGGTTTCAACATTATATAACATTATAGTTTAAAGAAACTTTAGATATCATCTAATTCAATCCCATATTTTATTGTCTAGGTCATTGAGGAATTAAGTGATTTACTTGCTAATAGTTTATAACAATGGTTTACTTTTTCATAGTATTTTAAGATTTATCAAATACTTCGCATTTGCTTGTTTTGTTTCACAACCCTATAAGAGCGTTGATATGATTATAACTGCCCTCATTTTACAGATGAAAAATGTAAGACTCATATATTCAATCAGTATTTATTGTGTCTACTATGCGCCAAGCACAATTCTAAGTACTAAAAATACAAAAAAAAAATGCAAAAGATAGTTTCTGTCCTCAAGGAGTTTACAGTCATGTACTCACATATATGTATATGTGTGTGTGTAAAATATATCCTACATATATAAACAAGTTATACATAGAATAAATAGGAAATAACACAGGGAAGGTGCTAGAATCAAAAGAATTTGGGAAAGGCTTCTTGTAAATGAAGGGATTCAGAGATCAGACAGTTAGTAGTAGTTGTAGACCTAAGAAAAGAACCCATGCCCTCCTGACTCCAAGGTTAGTGTCCCATCTGTGATACCATACCACTTCTATGGTCATACACTGTTTAGTGACAGTTCCAAGCGTGGCATTCTGGTCTCCTGTCTCCTACTGAACTATTTTGTTATTAATTTATCTAAGTTATCAATCAAATTAATTATTTATTGTATATTTTATAATATATTTATTATAAATTATATTTATTTTAAAATATTATATAAATAAATTTAATTTGTTAATTAAAATATTAGCTATTTGTTAAAGAGGTAACATGATGCAGTGACTAGAGCCTTGGACTTGGAACTAGGACTATGTAACTTCAGTTATCTTTTCAGACATTTACTAGCTAAGTGACACTGGTCAAGTCACATAGTCACACTGAGCCTTAGCTTCCTCATCTGTAACATAAGGATACTGATAGCCTTAAAGGTACCTTCTAGCCCCACATATTTTATCCTATGATCATTTTTCCACTATCCAATGCTAAGATGTCAGTGGTGTGCTGGCAAAGGTTTAACAACTGACTCTGGAGAAAAAAAAGTATATGCAACATGCTTAAATATAATCTGTATTATTAACATTTTCTCCTTTACTTCCTTAAGCTTAAGTATCTAAAAAAACAATGAATCAAATCCTGATTTGTAGTGCTTGTATATTTTGTAATTGTAAATCGTCATATGGAAAATTTAACAATTGGCTCTCAAATCAATTTGAACTGATTCTATCATACTCCTGGATGTACATATCCTACCTATTATGAGACACATTTTCTTTTTGACTGTGCATTTAAGGAATTGTGATGATTGGAAAACTCTGGTTCCTGTAGGGTCCTTCAATAGCTACTGAAGGAATAATGTACCTGCATTAGTGGGAAAGGGAAATGGACGATTAACTAATTACCTCTTGATTGGATTGACAGGGGAAGGTTAATTGACAGCTCAATAGTTTGAGCTGTAACCATGGTATTTTGAGACCTGTTGGCTTCCAAGTCAGGAAGAATAGGATTATTTGATTAGAACAACCCAAAGCGAAGCCATTTCAAGAAGTCACTAGTGAAAGCTCAAAAGTTGTCTACAGATCTTTATGTTCCCATGCCTGTTACTTGGAAAAATATTTAACTCTGATGATTATACCTTATAGAATGATTCTCAGAGTCCCAGCGTTCCAATCTGGTGACTTCAAGGAGGAAAGGAGGAAGGGTATAAGCTTTATTAAAGTGTGCTCTATATGCCAGGCACTTTACAAATGTAATCATATTTATCATCACAATACCTCCACAGAGGTAGACACTATTAGTATTCCCATTTTACAATTGAGGAAACTGAGGAGTAGGTTATTTTCAGGAAAATCTTAGAATCTGAGCAATCCGGGATACTGGTGCAGTTTAAGCTTATGCACACATTTATAAGTATATTCAGATTTTTTTTTTAAAGAAAGATGTTTCTAAACTAAAATCACAATTTTATTAAATACTGTGTGAAGAACACAGTGTTTTGGAGCCAGGTGACTATGGTTAGGTTGCAACAATACCCAAGCTTGGTTAAATTCTGTTGAACATATACCATTGTCTCCCTGAAGTGTGTGTTTCTTTCTCTTTCAAGTGTGATTTAGCTACTGCTAAAACTGATTAAGCTGTCTGAAGTGAGCAAAATATAGTCCTAGTTTTAGTGCCATTTAAAATCTCCCTCTCCCTTTCTCTCTCTCTCTCTCTCTCTCTCTCTCTCTCTCTCTCTCTCTCTCTCTCTCTCTCTCTCTCTCTCTCTCTCTCTCTCTCTCTCTCTCTCTCCCTCTCTCCCTCTCTCTCCCTCCCTCTCTCTCTCTTCCTCCCTCCCTCTCTCTCTCTTTCTCTCTCTCCCTCTCCCTCCCTCCATTCCTCCCTCTCTCTCTGTCTCTCTCTCTCCCTTGCCTTCTCTCTCTTTCCCCCCCCTCTCCCTCTTTCTCTCTTTCCCTCTCTCTCCTCCCTCCCTCCCCCCCCTTGCCTTCTCTCTCCCTCTCTCCCTCTCTTGTCCTCTCTCTCTGTCATTTCTCTGTATTCAATTTCTACTCGAACACATCACAATTGTGTCAATTTGAATCATCCCCCATCCTTTTGTTTTAACCTTTCAGAAAACAATGGTGAAAGTATTCCAAGTCATAACTCATATTTCACAGAATCACCAAATGTCTAATTAAAAATTTACACATTCAGTTATAGAATCAATTAAGCACCTATGATATGCCAGACATTGTTCTAGGAAATGGGAATATAAAAAAACTCAATCCTTGCCCTCAGTTTGTTTATATTCTACTAAAACTTTTATACATGTAAATATATACACATATGTGTATATACACAAATACATGCATAGGTATGTGTACATACATGTATATATGTAAAGTAAAAGACGATAGAGATAGATAGATAGATAGATAGATAGATAGATAGATAGATAGATAGATTGTTTGCACACTCAACAGGGAGGCACATACACATAGAGAAACCACACACACAACACACAATGACCATTGTAATTTCACTTGGGAAAGATACTAATTTGAGCTGTTAATAAAAATTAGCAATCTGGTTGTGATTCATCAATATCTTCTAGAGATAGAAATTGCATAGAATATCAAAGGAATTGAATTATTGAGTCCATTCTATGCTACTTTCTAATGAAAAGAAAACATTTATTTACCTAAAGTGTGGAAATTGAGCATTTGGCAATAACAGTTATTACTCATATACAGATTCTAGGGAGTAACTTGATAGTCTGCTGATATTTCTAAGCATTTCCAGCTAGGACTGTTGATTCTATTTACCCCTCCTCCCTTCCCACTCCTGCGTAAAGCTTTGCAAAAAAACATCGGATTTAAAAAAAAAAAAAAACTGGCTTTGGTAAAATCTCATGATAAGTCCACCTGTTCAAAAAGCAGTGTTTGCCACTAGAAAATAATTTCTCTCTGAAGCAGCAGAAAACACAGGGCAGGAAAACTTGCTAGGATGAAAACACAATTATTAAGTCAGGACACTCCTTGGAAATTGTTAATCTGTGCCATGATTCTTCTAAACACTCTGGTCCTACTATATGGAAAAGACAATCTCATGTATATTTCACAATTGAATCTAATATATACACATAATATGCATATGTATATGTATAAATGCATATATATTTATATATAGTATGTCTCTCTATATGTCTATACATATACTTACATATACATATATACATACATGCACTATGTAGATCTATCTACATAGATGAATAGAGAGTTATCATGTAGTGCCCTATCAGAATGACCATCTAAGCAGGCAAATACTCTCCCTTAGTATGTCTAAAGGATGCTTCAAAAATCTAGACAGTTCCTCTCTATTATCTCAACTTGGATACATACCAGCTATATGGTCAAGGTAACACCACTTAATTTCTCTGAGACTGTTAGTTTGGGAATGAATGACCCCAAAAGGCCTCTTGGAGGTCACAAAAATTATCAATATGCATATGGTAAGCACCTAATGTTTTGAAAATGTTGTACTGGGTTTTAGAGAAGCTATAAAGTTTAGATATAACCTAGTCCTTTTCTCAAAGAGTTTATAGTGTAATAGGATAAAATGACATGTACATATATAAATATAACCATGAATATTACATGGTAAGGAGGGGAAAAGAGGGAAATCACTCTAATGAAAGAAATGTATATTTCAAGAATATTAAAACATTAAAAAATGAGTGGGAGAAACAGGCATCCCATGAACTTCAGTTTCATTTGAACTAGACAGAGGAAGATTGAATCACATTTAGATAGTGAGGAGAAATTAAAAACCAAGTTCTAGTTATAATCTAAGCCAGAGGTAGAGGCAGAGGTGGTATTAATGGGGGAGGTGAGGATTATCCTTACTGACTATGGGCATCAGGGAGGGGTAATTCTCCTTGGAAGAGGTAATAGTGCATTTAGTATTTACGGTTTGGAAGCCTTCCCAATCTCCCCCAATTGCTAATGTTTTCACTTTTAAGATTACCTTCCTGTAAGCGTCTCATATCTCTTTATGTAAATATGTGTCCCTCATTAGAATATAATCTTATTAAGGAAAGGAACTATTTTTTTCTTTGTTTTTACCCCAGGACTTAACAGCTTAATAATTGCTTTTTGATTGATTGATTAAAGATGAGCAAGGAATTCAGTGGTCTGAAAGTTGCAGTGGAGAGCAAAGAGTATGTTTATTCCCTTCTGGCCCTGTGAACAAAAAGGATTGGGGAAAAAGAGTGCCCTTCCTACCCCACCCAGCCCCCCTGGAGAGTATTGCAAGGGATACTGAATTCTCTCTGTGGAGATGGCATTCAGTTTAAATCAAATAAGAAAGGAAGCATTTATTAATCACTTAATTATGCAGGTGCAGCATTAGGAATGGAAATACAAATAAAGTAGTCCCTGCTCTCAAGGAGATTATATTCTTAGATGAAGTGAAACAGATATTGGATGAAAATTTAATGTTACAGAGATTGCATTAGCAACAGAACAAAGAAGAGAGAATGGTCTATGAGATGGATGAATGAGGTAGGAGTAGACCTAATAAAAGGAGTGATGAGACTTCTGGAAGAGGTAGTGTAGACAGACTTGCCATTTTCACACAAGGCAAATGGATCAGGGGATAATGAAAGATAGATAAGTGGCTCATATGTCATATTCAATACAGAATCAGACAAGCACGTGAAGTTACTTTATCTAAGCATTTAAGATCTGCTATCACTGAGAAAATACTAGCTTGAGCAATATATAGTCTTAAAAAATTGCCTAGAGCACTAAAAGTTTAAGTGACTTGTCCAAGGTCACACAGCTAGTATGTGTCAGAATTGCAACTTAGACCCAGGGCTTCCTGGCTCTGAGTTCCTTTCTTTATCCACTCTGTCAAGCTACCTTTCCAGTAGAGAATCCTACTCAGACACGATTTTTTTAGAAAGATATATATATAGATATATATATATAGATATATATAAATTCTTTCATACCTTCATCCTTTATAAACATGGACTCTGGATGGGGAATATAGTTCCAATTCTGCAAGGTAAATAGGAGTATGGAATCCTAGATTTAGAGCTGCAAATGACCTTATAAGTCACCTAGTCCAACTTCCTCATTTTATAGTTGGAAACTAAAGCCCAGAACTGAGATTTGCTCAAGGTCATACATGTATTAAATGTCTGGGCCAGGATTTGAATATGGATACTCTATTTCCAAATGCAGAGATCCTTCTACCATACTATGTTGTCTCCAAATATGATCCAGATTCTTTGAGGGTATAGACTCCTTTCATTTAATATATATATATATATATATATATATATATATATATATTTCTTGTTTTTATCTTTTCTTTGCATTAGCTCATCTGGAATGCCTTTTTTGGTTGAATTCCTGTCCTATATAACCCATCTGAAATGCTCTCTTCTCCAATAAATACTCCTTGCTTCTTCTGGTTATCAACATATTTCACTCTTGAATTTCACATGGAACATAGTTGCAAAAACCTCGAATACACAGATATGTAATGTATATTTAGCTGTCTGTATAGAACCTTATTATTATTCAGTTATTTCAGCTGTGTCTGACTCTTTGTGACCCCATTTGGGGATTTCTTGGCAAAGTAACTAGAGTGCTTGCCATTTCCTTATTCAGCTCATTTTTCAGATGAGGAACTTCAGCGAACGGGATTAAGTGACTTGTCTAGGGTCGCACAGCTAGTAAGCATCTGAAGCCAGATTTGAACTAAAGAAAATGAATCTTCCTGATTCCAGGGCTATTATGCTAGCTACCATACCACCTCACTGACTAGATGGTACCTCAGATTCTCATTAGACTTTAAGCTCCACAAGGTCAGGGACTTTTCCTTTTTCAAAAATTATCTGTTGAACAAATGAGGTAGCAAAATAGGGTATATGGATTGGAGACAATGATTCATCCACTTCACTGGAACATGGAGTGGGTAGAGTTGCCGTGAGATGAAGGCAAAAATATAGGTTTTGGCATATAGTGAGGGTCTTACTTGACAGCTTCAGAAATCGGTAGTTTGCTCTGTAGACAATAGGGAACCATCAAAAGGTTGTAAAAAGAGGAGTGACATGACATGCATAAGGAAAGTTATTCTGGCAGTGGTATGAAGGATAGCTGAGTGGAGCTGAAGGATGGAGGGAAGAATGCCTGCTAGATAAAATGACAAATAATATATAATACATACAAATAAAATAACATAAAATAACAACAAATAATATATAATACACACAAAAAGACACACATGTATATATACATCCATATGTAGATATGTATATGTATATAGATGTAAATATAAATGGATGTAGATATACCCTTTGAAAAATACATTGAAAAATGTAACATGCTCCACAATGTAAACCTCCCATTCTTCTTCTCATTCTTCTTATCTTATGTTTACAAAATTCAGATGGATACAGATTTGGGACAAGTTGCCACCCTACTATATCATTCTTTTAGGTTCAGTGTTCATTGGACTATTATAAAGGTGAATAAAATGAATGTTCCTTATAGCTGAATCCAAGTGTTGTTATGTGGAGAAGGAAGTGGAGGAATAGGTTACTGTATTATAGTCAGGAGGCAGTGAAGGATTAGATATATTATTATAAAAGCAGTATGCATAGAAAGGAGGAGATGATTATCATAGCCATTTCAGTGGTAAGAAGTAAGGGAAAAGTGAAAGATAACAATGTACTTTAGAATTGGGGGAAAGTTGGTAATGCTCACTAAGATAGACATTAAGAGGAAAACTAGCTGTGGGAGAAAAATTCTAAATTCTTTTTTTGATAAATTGAATCTGATCTGCTGTTTATCATTCTCTTCCAAATTTAAATGAATATCTAAAGTTTTAGTTGAAAGTATTTTAATCTAAACAGTATATATTAATGATTCTTCCTCTTCAAAGAGGGTACAATTAACTTGATATCTTTTGCTAAAATGAATGAGGTGGAAAAGTCCATTTTCAAACATAGGAAGACAAAACAGAGTGATGAGTCTCTTACTCAAATAATTCAGTTGAATATATCAACTATCGAAGAATAGATAGAACTCATTTTGTTACCAGATGTTTGATGTTGGGGATATGTGACATCTAGGATCACAGGATCTGTAGCTGGAGGGGACCGTAGAGGTTGTCATTTTAATACCTGCATTTTACAGATAAGGAAATTGCATCTCAGAGAGGTCAAGTAACTTACATTAGGTCTCATAGTAAATGACAGACCTAGCCTTGTATTTAAACTGAGATCCAGTGATACTAAATTAGACCTTCCAAGTTCAGAGCTCTTCCCATTGCATGGTATTATATCTTCCAGTTCTAATTACATAACCCTAAAATGAAGAAAACTGTTACTTAAATACATTGCATAGTTACTCAAATTTTCAGTTGTTTTCCTTAGGTAACAGCACATAACCTTTGAAATTATTACAGATAGCTTTAATATTAGGATTTTAATCTATGATATCCTTCAGCCAAATCTGGATTCATTGTGTATTTGATTTTATTTATTTAATAAGAGTTAAATCACCCTCTATATGAGATGAGATAATTATAAGGAATTTCTAGATGTTGAGAGAACACAGAAGAAGCTGGAGAACTCTCACCATCTAAAACTCATAATATGACATATTTTCCTCCTCTCAAGCAAGGCACTTTCCTCTTCATGAGACTTAAATGTCATGAGTTCATAAGGACTCATCTTTCCTATTTGTGAGGTGGACATTTTATCAGAGCAGAAATTGATGTGGGGTCGCAGATACTTATATGAGAAACCTGAGAAATATCAAACAAAGTATCTTTTCAACTACTCAAGCTTCATGGAAACCTCTAGCTGCATCACTTTAATCTGAGATATTTCAACAGCTCATCATAACATGTGGGAGACACTAAGGTTTCTGGTTCTCTTCCATAGCAAAATCTATAAATGCTTAGATTAATATCACACTAAAGAATACTACAAATTTAAGAGTTACTGAATTTAATTCACTATAATAAGCTTGACAAGTTTCTTGGCAGCTGACGTTCTGGAATTCTTACATTACAAAAAGAAATAATTTGTTTCCTTGTTTAAAATTAATCAGTTTAGCTCAATTTCTAGAGTAAGTGTTAACCTTCAACCTTACTATACATAGATGGAGTCTCTCTGTGTCAAGAGAACAATTGTCTATTGTTCAGAAGAGCAGTTCACTTCCTTTTTAAAAATGTCAGAATATGACTTTTGGACCCTGAAATCAAAATAATGGTAACTTTCCATTGCACAAATCTAGGCCCAAATTGTAAACATGTCCTGTACTTATGATGTCTTTTTGTCTAACTGGTTAAAGGTATTCATTTAACATGGATAATGGGAGGCAACCTGGTGAAGTAGAAGGCACACTGGCTTTGGAGCCAATGGCCTGAGTACAGATCCTGATAGGATTGCTGCCCATGTCATTTGTTAAGACACCTAACCTTTATGACTCTCAGTTTCTTCATCTGTATAATGAAGGGAGAAGACATGATGATTTCTGACATTCTTTCCAACTCTAGCCTTAGAATTGCATGATTTTTGTCACCATGTATATAGACAGATACGAGTCGTAGAGAATGTTATTTTGAATGTATGTTCTCATGCCTATGGGATAGACTTGAGAGAAGCTTGTAAGGGAGTAAATTACTACTGGAAACTTCTTATTCACCGTAATTATTCAATATAAACCTCACACCTGCTATTCACACTACTTCTATGGAAATGATGATATCATTAGAACAAATTGTCAAGCAGGCTCATGTGCATGCTCATCACTGTTTGTTACCTACTTTCACAAATTATGGCACAGAGTCAAGGACTAGTTGTTGAAGAAAATTTGAGTAAAACAAATCAAGGACAAGAGTTTAAAAGTCTCAACTCCATATTTATTACTTGTTCTCACCCCAGAAAAGGACCTTATAAAGACATAGTATTTTACCATTCTTTATACTGTGGTTGACAAAATACCATAGGGCAGGGATATAATTTTGAAAGAGAAGGGTTGATGGAATCACAGTATCACATACTTAGAGCTGAAAGGAATTTTAGAGGTCATCTATCAGTGCTTCTTAAACTGTAGGTTTGGCTCCATGGGTCAAACCCTCAGTTTAAGAAGCACTTAAGGGATTGCAAGTGGAAAAAAGTTTAAGAAGCCCTTACTAGTTAAACTCATTCAGAAACTTGGGGTTTAAAAAATTAAATCCCTTGACTATAGTGACAGGTCATAAAAGCCAGGATTAGAACTTCTGTCCTATGTTTCCAAGTTTAACAACTTTTTCTTTGTTTCTCTCCCGATCTACTTCAGCCCCTGTCTAATGACAAATCTCTTTCTTAATTAACTTTGGTGGAAAAATTAGTTAAATTCTATTTAAAGTTCACATTTGGAGTATGCTACTCTCAGTAAGGAACATTTACTTATATTTACATATCTAGGGTATTTGTTTCTTCTAGGGACTGAATAAGTTACAAAAGGGCAAGGAATACATACTCTCCACATCTCTGCTTCACCACTTTATATAGTGCTCAGTATGATAAAAGCTAATTGAATGATGAACTTTGCATGCTCAAAACTCCTACTGTTTTCATAGCTTATTACTGTTCTAAATCTTAAAAAAAAATATTGCTCAGCATCCATAGTCTGATGAAGAGTCCACCTGATAGTGGTTGAATAATTAGGACTGTACAAGCTGTTTGGGAAAATATACACAGGGAACTTCAGCCAGCTCTGTTCAAGGTCATCCAACCAACTCCAAACATCATTAGTTCAAGTCAAGTTTGTCATATCCAAATGCTTATGGTCTCCAAGTTACATATCAAAATTTTATTATTAATATCAAACGCTCATTATATGCTAAGGGTGCCATAGGTGATACACAAATGTAACAATGGACGAGGGCCCTCCTGACAAGGACTCAGGCTCTAAATTTGACAGAAAGACAGGCAAAACACAAACGAGTGAATCACAAAAGGCAGATGACTCCCACCATCTGCTTCCCCTGTTCCTGCTCTCATTCTGCCAAAAGCCTTTAGAGAAGACATGGAATCATGCTGATGCCCTCCATCACAAGTTTTCTCTCTTCCTTCTGCTGTGTCCTCTTCACTGCTCAATGACATTACTTATGTTTTGCCCTGATCTGTGATCAATGCTGGTACTTAAGAAGGGGCAAGAGAGAATTTGCACAGGCAGGGGACTCACTTAGAAAAGGAAGAGTAACAGAATAGAGTGGCCAGATGAAGTTCGGAAGATATAAAAAAAACAAATGAGAAAGAAAACCAAGGACAATTCTGATTAAACCACAAGAGGAGGCCGCACAAAATATGGTTGGTAAGGAAGAGGTAGAAATCTTCAAAGATCTGAGAATACAAGAAATAAGTAAGAAAGTAATAAAAATGAATTTTAAGAGGTTAAATTGACAATAAGATCAATTGATGAGTAACTAAGAGAATGTAGGATTTTAGTCAGAGAATCTACATTTAGATCCTGACTATACCTACTATCTATGTGTGAATTTGGGAAAGTCTTTTATTTCTCTGGGGCTCTTCATTTTCTCACCTGTAAAACTAAGGAATTACACTAGATGACTCTGAGATGTTTTCAGATATAAATCTTGAATCCTGGGATGTGGAGCTAGAATTTAAAAATGGGAAAGAAGGTCCGTAGAGTTACTGAGGTCACTTATAACCCATTGATTTGTTGCTACAAAGTACATAGTTTGGCCCAGTGTAACTGTGGTATAATAGCACTAGATTTAGGGGTGACCATGTTTGCATACCAAGGCACAAGTATGCTTGAAATAAATAAATCTTAATGGCAATGTACTTCCCCAAAAGCTATGGAGTACATACGCTTTTCCTTGGGCATACACTGAATTCATCTGCCAGATTTACATATTTGTATTCCTTGTCAAATATTTGCCCACTTCTAAACAGGAAATGCTGAAAGCACCCCACAGATCATGATAGCGACTAGGTTGGCAGCCACTGAATCCAGATTATTTGCTATCACTGTCTCTGATGCTATCTCTATAAGGTCAAATATACTGGAAGGATATTGCAGCTCTCACACAGCCACCCCAGAGTGCTACAGTCATTCTCCTTTTGTTAAGATAACAAGTGTGGGCTCTCCTTGTCCTGAGATACAGACCAGAGCATTACAAATGGCACCAGTTTAAATGTCTTGTACAACATTGCAGGGGGAAAAAGCTACAGGTTTTTCAGAGCTAAGAAAGAGCACTGTGTATCAGCTCATTATTAAAAAGGAATAGCATGTTTCACAAAATATGGCCTTGTGGGCTAAACGCTGTCTTTCTTTGTTCCTTGGAAAAGCGGAGTGTGGCTTTACATCCCAGGCCAATTATCCTCCACCGTTTTTCAGAAACTGACAAAACCCATAAAATGAGCAATGATACGAAGACAGCATACAATTCTGCCGTTTACCTTGTATGCTGCATTTGCATCTGATTTTGGTCTACCACTACTGGGGGAAAAATAATCTTACCATAGGGACCAAAGATTTCCCGTTAGGAGAACCGCAAGTAAAACAAATACTAATTCAGTATTCCTTCTCTCTCCATGCTGGACAGCTCTCTTGTAGGAAGGGTGCCCTATTATGTCAATACCTGGCATTAAAATTTTTCCCTCTGATAATAGCATTATCTGGCAGTAAGTCTGTGCATCCTGCTATACTTAAAGAGAACTCACACTACAAACAGGGACGTAACCTTAGTTTTCACTTGGAACTGCTGGAGCTTGACGTGCAAAACAAACCATCAGGGCATGTGGAGTGATTTCATACAGACTGGTTCTCGCCAGAGAAGAAGAGAAAGTATGAGACAGAAATTAATCGTGACTCTCCATCAACAAGGCACTGTGGTTCTCTTCAGGTTAATGCTTGTTTTGGCCTTCAGAAACCCCAGGAAGGCTAGAGACACTGTCCTGCAGGCTCTCATCAGGAGTAATCACCGCAGGGAATGTGATGCAGGAGGCTCAGGTTAAGCATCAAAATGGGACTGAATAAAAGGCACAAAAAATCACTGGGTCTCCCCCTCCCTCACATTTCCACAACATGTATAAAATTCACTTAGAATTCACCAATAATAAAAAAGAAAAATGATCAGAGGAATGCAGGGATAGAGCCTGCTGAAAACTGATTTTTAGATATGCTGCAATGTTCTGCAAGAGAAAACATTGTGTCAAATGTGAATTAAATTTGAACAACAGCCTTTCAAATGCAAATCTGTTGGAAGGGATGTCATTGATATACAACCTCTAAAAACCTTTCAAAAGAAATAAAATGGGTAAATGTGATAATTAAGATCTCTATTTATAGGGAAATGATCAGATCACATTTGTTCTGGAATGTTTTTGTACCTGAGATGCGGAGGGCAGATATATAAAGTAAGGATCGATTTGAAATTTGAAGGTCGGAGGTGAGAATGGAATGACAGCTTGCCTGACAGAGGCTAGGATTTTCCCCTGGTATACTAAGACCCATTATTATGCACCCATAATTGCCTAGGCCCTCAGTGACCTCCATTCACTCTTCAGTACCAGTTCTGTGCATCACCTCCCCTCCCCAATCTCACATGTAAGATGTTCCCTGCTTTGCTAGCACAGTACCCTGCACACAGCAAGTAATGTTGGTTGAATTAATTTGTATTTGCTGTCTGCTATGACATCCTGTTCACCAGTAGTATGTAGGGCAGGCTTACAGGTGCATGCCTTAACTCTGTCACTGAAATGTGTGTGTGTGTGTGTGTGTGTGTGTGTGTGTGTGTGTTTGCCTACATATTGTCTTTTACAGGATACTTGAAAAAAAAGTCTTTGAAATCCCTTGCTCCAATTCCCTTGCCCCAAGACAGACTAGTTAAAAATCCCTAAAAGCTCTTCATTGGAGAGTTATTCCTTGGCCTAATGGACTGTTCCTATTAATAGCTAATAGTTCTAGTGAGTTTAGATAACGGATGATAAGCACAGCAAGGGGGTATGATACTGTAAAGAAGGGGGTGGGGGGGGTTCAATTATGTCTTAGTCAAAGCAGAAGAGCTAATACTTGACTGGATGTAATGATAATCTTACCCTTGAAAAGGTGTAAGGAACAATAAACTATAGTCTTATCTCAAATGTGACCTTATTTCTTCAAGATTCATGCCAGATGCCATCTATGCAACAGGCCTTTCCTAGTCCCTCAGAGGCTAGCACCTTCCCAGCTAACAACTTTGTATCCATATACTCTACATGTTATCTAGTATATTTCCATCTTTGTAAACATTTGAAAGCAAGGTTCTTGAGAACAGGCAATGGTTTTTACTCTCTCTCCCCCCTTTTATATCCTTCCAGCTTAACACAAGACCTGGCACAAAATACGAATGTAATGAATATTTGTTGGTTGATAAATGGATAAAAAAAAGAGAACTTTAATGGGAAATTGTGGGGATGGTATTGACAACTATGTTTTAGAGCTTGTGATGGACTAGAAGAGGAAAATATGTCTAAATTTTGGGAGAACAGATTTCAAAGGATATTGCTGGGTAGGACTCAATAGATTGAATTTCTGCAGAGAAGTCAGCCTGGGAGGAGGGGGACAATCTCAAGAGAAAAATTCTGAAGACATAAGGAGATACAGTTCTAATGAATATGAGAAGAAATTGTCTTAAGGAGACTTATGTGTATGCATGGGGAACTCTACAACCACCTTAAAGTTTTAAAAGACCTGTCTAGAAGTTTAAAAGATACCCTTTGGAAACAAGGGAAAGCTACAGAATATGGATAAAATTGCATAGCACAGTCATGTAAACATCATGTTAGAAATGCAGAATGAACTGAGACTTTAGTGGAAGTCTAAGGACAACAGAACAGTGTGTGTGCATGCGTGCATGTGTGTGTGTGTGTGTATACTATATTGGAGAAAAGAGATAGATCATAGAAGGAATAGAAACACTACTTTTAGTAGGTGGGATGATAACAGCAACGATAATAATGAAGAGCATTTACTTAGCACTTAATATGTGCCAGGCAATGTGTTAAGTACCTTATAATTATTATCTCATTTAATCCTTATAACAATCCAGGGAGGTATGTGCTATTATGATTGTGTTTAGAGATGAAGAAACCAAGGCAAACAGAGGTTAAGTGATTTGCCCAAGGTCACATGGGAAGTGTCTGAGGCCAGATGATGGGAAGTTGTAGCTGCTCAGCTCTTATTTGGCTTTAATTTTATCTGCCAAGGAGAATGATGATTGATCTGCAAAAGAGAGAAAAAGACAGGCTAATATAGAATGAATATTTAACATATGTTTGGAGATAACAAGAACGTACCTAAATTTTCTTGACAAAACAATGTCAGCTGGGTCAGATCAAGTACATTTCAGAGTAGCGCAAAAACCTGTGGATATGCTTTGTACACCACTGTCCATGATCTGTGCAAGATGATGGAGCAAAGCTGAGGAATTTCATGATTAGAGAAAGGAAAATGTGTCTTGAAGTTTCAAAACAAGGAAAAAAGTGGAATCTATATACTTTAAGCTTTCATATTTCACCTTGATTTCAGTCCCTCAGAGAAGTCTATATAAGCTCTTCTGTCAGGATTGGTAAATGAACATCTAGAAAAGGAGGGGGTGATCACCAAAATCCAGTGTAACTTCATTAAGAATAGGCCATTTACTTACAAGTACCAGAAGGATAATACACATAGTAACTAAACAATATAAATTTAAAGTTCAATAAAAGAAAACCAAAATCTGGATATTAGAGTAATGAATAATCATCTCAAAGAATAGATAGTAAAATCCCTTGAAGAGAAGGTGTACCATGCATAAGCTGCATGACATGTAATATGTGGCCACTGTATTTTTGTTGCTTTTGCTTAACTTTTATTTTTGCTGTTGTTAAAGGAATGATATATATAGGTAATTCTGGAAGTGGGGGAAATATATATATATATATATATATATATATATATATATATATATATATATTTAGAGGGAGAGAGAGAGAGAGAGAGAGAGAGAGAGAGAGAGAGAGAGAGAGAGAGAGAGAGAGAGAGAGAGAATTAACACAAAAATAAAGGTAATCTACAAAAAATTTAATGGCATGGGTCATTCCAGAATGACCTATTTTTTTTTTTTGCCTCTTGTGAATTCAGGACACAAAGGGTTGCAAAGTTGGGCACTAGTTGCCCAAGAGGAGGTGATTTCTACAACAGTACTCTATCTCAGAGGCAAGAGTATTCTGTAGCTCAAGGATGAAATTCAGTGCTACAACAGGCTACATAGGAGGTAATGGACCTTGTGAGCTGCTCACTTAATGAAGACCATAGGTGATTGTGAAGTATCTAGTCAGCCAGCCATCCTTCTAAATTGCCTTTAATGCCTGGGAGAGTAGAATGAGACTTATCTTGCTATCTGCCCAACATCTTTGCCATCCTATTTTTCTCTACCTACACCGCATCCTGGGGCAGAGCTCCAGAATCAATATTCCCAGTTCTTGAGTAAGTCAGTCTATTCAGTAGTGAAACTCCTGTCCTAGGCTTAGGTTTTCTTGATTGGGGCTTGTTAACAGAGGCTTGTTAAACTTGCTAGCCCCACACTAGACCAGACTATGATTCACATTGCCTCTGCTCATATCTGAAGTCATCTTTCTTGCTGCCATGTATCCTCTCCCTGACCTCTCCATTCCATTTCAGGATCTAGGTACAGGATTGGGTATATTTATCAAGTGCCCTGTGAATCATCTTATAACTCCTGCAACTCTTTAGACCAAAACTCCATTGTCTGATCACCACTTCCCTTTTAATGTTGTGCCTTAGTAGAATATAAGATCTTTGAAGGCAAAGACTTTCATTTTTTGTATTTGTTTTTTCAGTACTTAGCATAGTGCCTGGCATATAGTAAACCTTAATGAAGGCTTTTGCATTAATTTTTTTCCGAGCAAATCCTTTGATAAAACTTAACATGTTATTCTGGAGCAAAAAAAGTATAGACTAAGCAATAGTCCAATTATGTGGATGCAGAACTGATCCCAATATGTAGTCATTACTGGATCGGTATCAATATGGAAGGAGGCCTTACTCGAGTGATCCAAGGATATGTCTTGTCTAGTGACATTTAACATTTTTGCCAATGCATAAAAGCATAGAGAGCTTACTTATCAAATTTGCATATGTCACAAAGCTTGGAGGAATAACTACCATTCTGGATGACAGAATCAGCATCCAAAATGGCTTTGGTATGCCAGACTGTTGGGTCAAAACTAATAAGTTTGGATTCAGTGGGAAAAAATGTAATGTTTTGCACTTGAACTGGTAAAAATAAATATCATAAGTACAAGATGGAGGTAATATTACTTGAAAGCAGTTAATCTGAAAATAAAAGATCTGGGGGTTTTAGGAGACCATGAGCATAATATAAAGATGAGTTCCCCAAAACCTAAAGTAATCAACAGGCATTGAACAAATCCAGTAATCATTTATGAAACACCTATTAAAGGCAGATAATACATAGTGAATGGAGAAGTCCACATGGAGTTAATAAGGGCTAAGTTCAAATCCTGACTCAAGTACCCTCCAATGGTATAATTCAAGGTAAGTCATTCTATTTCAGTTTCACCATCAACCTCATTTTCTTAATCCATAAAAGCAGGACTATAATAGAACCTACCCACAGATCTGGATAACCATAAGGGGATGCTTTGCAAACCATAAGGGGATAAAAAATTGTTAGCTACTGTATCACCCTGGATATATAAACGATAGAGAATGAAAAAATACTTACACGTGAAAATTACTCAGCCTAATTTTCTGAAGGGGTAGAAATTACTACACAAAGATTGGAAATTTTTTTGTAGTAAGAGGCTATATTAAGGAAGGCATCATGTCGAGGACTAGGAAACTCATGATTGTGCTTTTCTCTCCTCAGGTCAGATCCCACCTGGGGTGCTGTGTTCAGTTCTGGTCATGACATTTTAGGGAAGGCAGTGATAAGCTGTAGAATAGGCCCACGAGGGAACTGACTCACTCCTCTCATTGGAGGTCATTAAAGAACTAATGGGTAGGATTTCATTGTTGTGGTTGTTTTGTTTTGGCTTTTGATATATTATGGAAAAATTCCTCTAACTAGCCTTTCAAATCTTTTCTAACTCAAAGATTTCGTGATTTGCGCAAGCAGAAGATATCAAGACTATTTTAATCGGCATTCATTTAGCACACTCTCATTCCTGAAACAGAATATACCTGTCTGTGTGATTGGGTATGAGAGTGGGAAGGAAGCTTAAAGCAAAGGGATGTGACTCAAAACTTAGGAAAACAAGAATACGCTTGTTTAAAAGGGCGATAGCTAGCAACTTTTGTGCCCAAGCAAGTAGCACATAGTGTTCATGACACAAGTGGCAAGGCTGTACCTTCAATTTCTTTGAAGACAAAGGCATAAGAAACTAGAGCATATCATGAAACCCTTGCTGGAGAGGTAACTCCTGGTTATGGGAAGGAGAGGGTCAAGTTTGGGGCAGGGTGGAGTTCACATGTAGTGCAGTCATAGGAGGGAGGTAGCTGCCATCCAATACCTTCCCACCTTAAGTAATTATTCTTGCTAGGTTTTAATCTCAGATTCTGTCCTCTTTAGGAATCAAAAGTGTATTCAGAGTCCTGCTACATTTTAATACCCTGGGTCAAAGTCTTACTTGCCCCGATCTAGTTACAGTTTTGGTAGTTGATGTTATGAAAACAAGGGAGTACTAAAAAAAAACAAAACAAATTCCAGCTGTTTCAAATTTTAACTTGGGTTAATCATGGATTCTTATAAGAAAATCCATAGTGGTGAGCAACTAATATATTTAAGACTTTGAGTCCAATGTTTCCTCTCCAATTGGACCATGTTACTATTACCAACCCTACCTCTATCCTTCTACTTCATGATTAGAAAGGATAGGCATCCATCTTGACCATAATAATGAATCTGTGTGGTTTTGGGGAACATCATACTTCAAAAAATCCTAAGGACACTTTCTGTCATAATGAGTTTTATTTCATGCACTTGCTTATCAATGACAAATGACCCAAAGCAGCCTTAATTTTTTTTTTCCTATATCCTCATACAAGATGAGGCAGAATGGAATATAGAAATGAAACTGGTTCTGTAGTCAGACACCTGACCGCTTATATTAACTGCATGTCTCTGGTCAAGTCATTTCCTCTCCCTGCTCCTGGTTTCCATATTTGTAAAATGAAAGTATCGGAACCCATGACCTCTATAGTCATTTCCATCTCTGGTATGCTGTGATCTGTGATCAAAGGCCTATGTTTCTATTTTACTTGCCACCCTCCCCACCCTAAGGCTTCCTGTTTTCTTACCAAATCATGGCCCAATATGGGTTATCTGATTTAAGATCCATATAAGGAGCACCCTAGACTGCAACTTGTTTCTGTTTAACTAGCCTGCTTCTTTGCCAGCATTGGAGATTCAGGACTCTAAATGAAGTGGCCAAAACAATCTGAGAAGCATTTTGTTCTTGTGAGAATTCTTTCAGCTTGTTCACTGTATTCACGAGGTTCAGAGGGTTTAGAAAATCATCTGAACTCTTGGGATTTTTTTTTGAACCAAACCCCAAACTTTGAACCTTTTGTAGTTTGCACATCAGAAGCAAATGTGTCTCATGCCTTGATCTTATTCCCTCTGGTCCCCTCCTGACTCTTTGTCCCTCAAATCAAACTGAACAGTTAGTTGGAGAGCAAAACCCGATCCAAGGGTCACCTCCAATTGACAACCCTCTCTCTTCAACCACCACTTTAATTAAAGACCATGTCTACAAGAAACCGCTTTTGTTATGGTCCCTTGGTTGTGTTCTTAAGACAGATTTCAGTGTTACACAGCAGCTGAGTACCCTTGCTCTTAACAGGAGCAAGTCCCAGAAGATCACAGATCTTAACCCCATGACAGGCCAACCTATTTATGCCTGCTACTAATAATGACTTATGTTTATAATAGCCCATTCATCCCAAAGGGGCTCATAGCACTTCACAGACTGTGTGTGCTCTTTCTCAACATTGGCCTGTATATAAATACACCCATGCATTGGGATTTTTGTAGGAAGGTCTTGACTGCTGGGACTGTAATCAGTTCTTTCTTCCCTTTGCTTGGCTTCGAGGCCTGATTCCTGGGATTAGAGGAGCCAGTGTGTCCACCTCCTCATCAATGGAAATAGACAGAGTTGAGCAACTGGGAGTCTGGCTCTCTCTGCTCTTTACTTCGTTGCTTATTAGGGTTTGTACACATCTACCCTGAAACCAAAAAGTGAGTCGAAAAAGACCTTGCCTAATACATATTTAATAGTGGAAACTCTCCTCCCATTTTGTCGCTTCTCCTTCCTTCCTTCCATTTAATGAACCAATTATTCCGACAAGGAAGAGAGTGCTCCCTCCCTAGCTTCCTCTCAGTTTGAGCCTTTATTCCCCACATCACTAAAGTGCTGCCTAATTTGGCATAAGACCCTATTGTAGGTTATTTTTACATTCACCATGGATTGTATAAAAGTGTTTCAGTGCTTCATAAATTCAACTTTTATGCTGGAGATAGTTTAAAAAAATTTCCACATGAGTAAGATGACACAGGGCCCAAAAGGGGGTCTGGCACCTAGGTGCACACAATTGCTTTCACTTTAATAAGTAATAACAAAGAGTTTGTTTTCCACAAAAAGATCAAACATAGAGATAAAACATAGACTATTTATTAATAAGTCCCCACTTCTATTTTTATGGAAACATTTAATATGAGCCAATTCTACATTTCTAGCTGAAGATGACTTTTTAGCTATTCATTATTCCTGATGAAAGAGGATAGAATTTTATTAATTTTCATATCTACTTTATTTACTTGCATAAAAAGCTGTAATGGTATCAGGAAAACACTGCTGGCCACCAAATGTTTAGGGAGAAAGAAATGAAAGAAGGATTTAGCAATGCTATTCAAGTAACCCAGCTTAAGAAATATGTTTTCTTCTTTTTTTGCTGTGCAGATTTCAAAGAATTGGTTAGTCCTAGGAGGTGAACCTTTAATTTGGGTTAAGTGATGTGGTCCGTGAGGGTTGAAATAGATAAGCTATTATCACAAATGGATGAGCTGATGTTCTGTTTTGGTAAAGGGACTTTCTACACTGGGAGTTCCCTAAGTGGATGAAATTAGATTTAGACCAGAAAAAAAAAAAAAGAAATTGCAAACCTGGGTATTTTGATCCATAGTCATAAACATAGTGAAAGGACTCTAAAAACACATATAATTAGATGATTCTGAATGTTCAAAAGTAATAGATGATATGGTTTAAAAGATGTTTACCTACAAAAAAGAAAAGAGGCTGTAGAAGTTTACATAGTGCTGGACTTGGAGGCAATAAGATCTCGACTTAAATCTCAATTCAGACAAATGTTAATTCTGTGAAGCTAGATAAATTTCCAAATTTCCCTGGGACTCAGTTTCCTTAACTCTAAAAGGAGGATAATATTAACTGTAGCACTTATCTCACATGGTTATTCTAATGATCAAACAACATGTAAATAAATGTATGTAAAGTGCTTCATAAACCTTAAAATGCTATGTAAATATTTAATAATTATTATTACAAACTCATTTGATTCTAGAGAAGCATATATCAATTCAGATAAAAATCCAAGGTCTGATTAAATGGTGAATCACACATATAGTCCATGAAAATGTAAGGTTTATAAGAAAAAACTTATTTTAGACATATATGAGCATTACACACACATATATACACATATATTTTATATATGTATGCATGAGTATTGTGTATTTCTATGTGTGCATATCAATATCTATCTATCTGTCTATATTTTGTTATCCTTTTAACTCCTATAACCTTTCTGTCAGCCAACCCTTATTGATGGTGGCAGATATGTCTCTGAATTTGAGACAGATGAATCTGGGGAGGTTAAATTACAGAATCAAAGAATGTTAGACCTGTAAAAAAAAACAGAGACCTCTCATCTAAGTCCTTTATTTTAAAGAGAAAAAAAAAACCAAACATAACCTGAAGCACAGTGGTAAAAACCAACAAGGTAATAAGTGACAGGGCTGGTTCTTCATTCAAGGTCTCTGCTCTTTTCTTTACACTACATGTTTCCACTGAGGAGTAAGTTGTAGGGTTTACTCCAGTCCCTTCCATTCCTCCTGTAACTATTGTAAGATATTATTTACTCTGGGATGTATATAGATCACTTAATATTTTAGAATTAGAAAATTACAAAAGCACAGTGAGAAGCAACTTTTAAGAGAAGATGAATTAGGTAACATATCAACATCCCTTTTAACAGAAAGATCTTATGACTTCTTGCGTGTTCAGCTCAATTTTTATAGATCCATGAAACTAGTTCAAGGTTTAGGGAACCTATTAAGATCATAGACTCAAAAGGGAGATTTAGTGTGGACCTTAGTAGATATTAACAAGTACAACTCCTTTTTTTTTTATAGATTAAGATGCCAGAGGTCACAAGAGATTTTGTGACTTACCCAAGGTCACACAAATGCAAAGGGAAGAAGAGAATTTGAACCTGCTGCTGGTTTCCAAATATAGTTTTCTTACCACATTGCCTAGAGATACTAGCAACCTTATCTCCCCCAGAGTCTTTATGCTGCATAGAATCATTACATATATTTCCACACAAAACTCTGGAACAAGTTACCGAAATACTGTAAACATTACTTTGGGTTTTTTTCTGGTGATATCCTAAAGGTTATTTACATGTGTGTCTAATAGCTTTCTTATAGTTATTCTTTCAAGTTAAAACCTTTTTTTAATGGTAGATAGAAGTGAAAGAAATCACTGAAAAGCATCAGAATAAAGAACTCAACTTCAACAAATTTCAGTTATCCTGAGGGAGGAAGACATAAGGAGTGACTAAAAGTCTCCTGTGACAGCAATCCAATATTGTTTCTGAAAATGTTTACTGTTTTCATTATAAAACAGAATCATGATGAAATATAGTAAGGCAGCAGTGGAAAGAGTACTGACATGGATTCATGACAGACACAGGTTCAGATCTCAGATTTTATGCTTACTTATTATGTGACCAGGAGTAAGCCATTTAGTCTTTGATTCTCAGTATGAGTATTTAGAAGAGGGTGGTAATGACACAGGGTTTTTGTGATGATCAAATTAAATAGTCACGAAAAGCACATTGTGAGCCTTAAAACTCTGTAAATGTTAACTTTTGGAATATTATAGTTTTAAAAAAGCCTTTTTAGTTTCATTTAGCTTGACCTCCCAGTATGTATTTGTATGCTCATTTACAGGCCATCAGGAAGACAAATACATGCACACTAATGTAGTACTCCTGACTATGCTTTACCCTGGCCATCTTAATGTTAGGTTACTTGCCTACTATTGCTGTACTCTCCATAACAGCTTTCCATATACCATATAGTATGGTGTATTTGACATATGCCATATAAGAAATGAGTCACTCAGCTTTGGAACTGAATGTCCTTCTTTCTCTAAGCCTAAAGAAAACCTGGTTGTTCCTTCTTTCATCCCTTCCTTCCCAAACAAGAAAATGAATATAATCTTTCTTTTATCTAAGAGGTGGCTAATGCAAGCCACCAAATAATCTCATCAGAATGTAGACAGTATGTCCACATGAGCCTCTCCAAATTCCCACTGCCTACCAGAGGAAGAGTAACCTACAAATTCAGTCTAGCACAAACTTCCCTTCCAACTACCTTGAGTTTTTACGTTTGGAATGGCAGGTGATTTAACAGTAATTACAAGTATGAAAATAAAATGCTGCTCAAGAAAAGAGTTGGGGGGAAGCAAACTAGGACTAAAGTGACTGTCCCGGTCCTATCCTCTCTCATGCAACCTCATTAAGAAGACTTCAATAGATTTGTAAAGAAACTGTCATTTGTCCCGTTTCCTTGGAGTACTTCACTCAACGACCTCATCTTCCTTCCACACAAGCAGGTATTGAGCAAAATTAAGGAAAGTATCAATGTTTTTGGAACACTTCAAAATCAATCTTGCAAGTAATGGAGAAATGGGGGAGAAGCACCAGGGGTGAGAATTGGTCTCCTATTCTGATACAACCAGCCTTCAGTTTTCAGTCCCATACTACTCTGTCCCTGCTTCTGTCCATCAGTCTAGCTTGCAACTGTGATTCCTTGGTTTCATCTCTACTGCAAAGTCCATTCTTCTGTAGCAGGGCTCTTTGGATCTGTCTTATTGCCTCCCTCACTTCTAACTTGGACTGCAGTAACACAGTGGCAGAAGGAACAATCAGCAAGTAAGCCAGTGGCAGCTGCCTGGCCCACCAGTTTTCTGTTTCCCTTCTTCTGTAAGTGGCCTCATGGAATGGAATGACCATCATCTAATGTCTTTTGCTAGAAATGGGGAAAGGGCTAAGGAGACTGTATGGCCCTTTCCATAAAATCTTACTCTGCAACTCGACTTCTTGCAATGTTTTAAGTCTGCCACAAGGGTAAGTTTAGGTAGAGCTACTTTTAACCACTCACTGAATTCACGTCCCTTCTGGAAGCCCTCAAGGCCACTCTAGCTCCCACAGAGTAGAGATACATTACAGACACCTGCTCCATTTGCCATATCCAAAAGCATCTGTTCCTGACCTTCATCTTAAAATAAACAGAAATAATTTCCTTTACCAGAGAATTCACATAAAATCAGAAACAAAAGTCATTTTAAATAGGAAGTATTCTTTTAGAAGCAAAATAAAATGAAACACCAAGTACTTGTTTCAGTATCACTCCTAGAAATTAGAGTAAAGGTCGAACAAGGTGAAAAATAATCAGCTTACATTAGTCAAAACTTGGCACTACCATATTTAGAAAAAAGAAATTATATTCTATTATTTTTAATTCTGTTCAATAACCAGAATTAAGGTAATGAAGTGTTACTTTCTTAGTAGAGGACCTCCAACTGAATAGAGAGGAAAGTTTGGAAATAATACTACATCATTGGTTTGTGTTTAAATAGGTGCATCTGGAGTGCCTCAGGGTACATGAAAAATAAAATGATTCAACATTCCATGTAGATCCTTGTTCTTATACATACTATACACTAACTGTGAAGAGATTAGTTTTTGAAAGGCAAACTTTCTCTCACATACACCCCTTCCCAACTGTCACCAATTCTAAAATTTGCAGTGTCCAAATTTTAATGAAGCTTGACTGTTTTCTCAAACACTCTCTCAACATTATCCAAGGAATTGGCTAGAGGGGTAAGAAGAAAATGAATCAGAAGGTATAGGAAAATTCCTTATACTTTTGGATATTGCTGAAGAAGAATATTTCTTTCTTATATATCCATCCATCTTTCCAGGAAGCAAAATGCTAAGCAATCAGCAGTAATCCAACTTTCTGCCACCAGGGATGCAGTGGAAACCCAAAAGTGGGAAAACTGCCAGCAGAATCAGGCACATAATTCTCTGGACTAGGGCTCTAATAACCTCCATCTAAGAATCTCAACCCCAACTACAGAAAAGTTAGAAAAGCCTCTGGTAGGCGGTGAGTGCCAAACTAACTTGGAGGGTAAAGAGGAGAATATCTGGCTAGTGGACTCACACCACCTATTGTTTGATTAATTGGGTCAATAAAAACTAGAAATGGAGAGGCTCGGTGATTTCAGTTTTCCAAAACTAAACATTACGGTTACAACTGGTTCTATAATTGAGTCAAGAATAACTCATGTATCTAAGTCTTTACTATACCAAGGTTTTATTTGCTAACTTGATGTTTTAGGTTTATTGGCATTCTAATGCCAGAATTGGTGTTTTTATGGTATCGTGAAAAATTCAAGATTATCACAACATAAAATGTGGAGATTTCTTTATAGCGAACAAAGGAGCTTTCAGCAGGATCAAGTACAGAATTGAAATCACCTCGCCTGGGACCCCACAATCAGAACAGCAACCTTGCTATGTCATTATCCAAAGTGAAAATGCGTTTAAATAAAGCTGTTTTAATTTAATAGCCTCTCATAACTTGCAATCAGCATTTCTTTAATAAAATTGAAATAAGCGCCTCAAAGGCTATGGGTATTTCATGCAGAACCCAAAAATAGGATTTGCATTAAACCGAAAATTGGGCCATGCTTCACCACACAGTAATTTGACCTAAAGATAACATTCCTATTCCCACAGCTATGAGATGTGTCTTTCAGACAATGAAAACATTTAAGAAGTACAATGTTGGGTAGGTTCTATAATGTAAAAATATCTCTGTCAGGTTCCAGTGCAACGACCTAATGAAATCCATTGGCTTAACAGTGTTAGTCTAGGTTCCCACTCAATGGACTGTAACAATGGCAAGGGTAAACAGAACATAGCTAGGGAATTGAGAGTCACATTTCACTGGGTGCCTTGTTTCTTGCTAAGTAATTTGAAGCAAGTGATGAACCTAACATGAAAGTAAGCTAGTTAGGAGTATTCACCAGCTCCTGGTCTATGAAGCATATCCTCATCTCTTTGGTGTTACCCATCTCCTCCCCACCATAACATCTATTTTTGATTGTCAGGGAAGAACAGAATGACTTTGGAAGGAAAATGCAACCTACTGATAGGGATCTCAGAGGCCATTTACAATGGAAAGACCTTTGATGTCATATGAACTAGGTTTGAGTTTCACCTCTGGTGCTATTTGTTTGAACTTGGACAAGTCACTTAATCTGGAGGACTACAATGGTAATTTAAATGGGAAGATCTTTCCCATTCATTAATAGGCCTATGTGACCTGCCTGGGTCACATGAAAGTATGAGTCACATGGAGCCTCTGGTGGGAGAAGTTTGCTGAATGGATAGAACAGGAAGAGGTGGAACTAGAGCAGAGTTGAGAGGAAGTTAGTCATGATAACAGTTAGAACTGAGGGAAAGAGGAGGCAGACATCTAGGCTCATGAGTGTTTGTTTGTGGGAAGGCCCTAACATGGGGAAGACTTGAGGAAGGTGTTGCCCTCTGTGTCATTACCGTGTATAGATTTTTGTTACTATAATAGATTTGACTTTCTGTTTTCTGAATAAATGTTTTGGTTCAATCTTCCATGTGGAGAGTTTGTTGTATTTCATGATTCAGAATTGGGCTGGCATATTCATGGATGCCATAGGCACAGTAAATATTGTGTTGGTACTATAAGGAGCCTCAATTTTCTCAAGTGTAAAATGAGTTATTTATACTAGATGGGTTCTATGTTCCCTTCCTTCTCTGGATCTATGATCATCTTTCAGTGTCGTCATTTTATAAATGAAGAAACTGAGGCCTGGGGAAGTTGAGTAACTTTTCCAAGGTCACCCAGATAGTAAGAAGCTAAAATGGAATTTAAGCCAGGTCTTGTGACTCCAGAGCCAGAGTGCTTTCTCCTTTGCCATGCTGTCTCCTTAGTTCAACAGCCACCAATTGTGTAAACTCTTCTTTAGTATTTTAGCAAGAAGAGGGCACTGAAAATATAGAAAGGGAAAGAATCAAAGAGGAAGGTTAACTGTATCGAGGGCAAACACACAGCTTTGAACAGAACTGGTGTATAATACAGAGTCACCCTTAGTTTACCATTTATAATGCTTAAATCAAGTACTCAACAGCAGCTCTTCTGACTGCTAAGTGTAACAAAGCATAGAACCTGCTGTCCATAAAAATCAAAACAGAGCCATATCTTATGAAAATGAAAACTCCCTGACAGCCCTGCCTCCCTACACTGCCTAGTAATGAGCGAGCTGGACACCACCACCTGACACCTCAACCTCAGATAAATATTTCAAACACATCATGCAAGAGATTCACAGATCAATCCTCACTTCCATGAAACCATTGGAGTGAAACAGAAAAGCCATTTTGAACTGACCCAACAGAGCAGAACACAGCTAAGTGTAATTCCCTACCCCCCATCCTCCAACCCCCAACCTGCACCCGAGGTTGTGTCTAAGAAAGAAGGTTAGGTGATCAGAGGTAATATTTTGGATAGTGGTTCTGACAGGCCAAAGCTACACAGTACAACCTGGCACAACAACACTAACAGGTTCTATTTCATATTTTCTTTCAAGTGCAGTCCTTGAAACCAATCATGCTTTGAAACTCTTTTCTAAAATGCAACATTTAAACCAACTGTTCAGCTTATACAGTGAAGAATGCTTGTCTTTGAAAGGCAGCATGATGTTGAAAGAGTCTAGGGTTTGAGTCCCAGCTCAGTCAGTAATTAGTTGTGTCACTCTGGTCAAGTCAATTCTGTTTCTGGGTCTTAGTTTTCCCCTCTATGAAGTGAAGGGGTTGGACTGTACTAGGAGTAAGGTGTAAAATTTTCCCAATTTCACACTCACTTCCCACACCATTAGTCTACACATTGACACTTTTTGGGTTCATGGACCCTGGGTTAAGAAATCTTAAATGAGAGGATCTCTAAAGTTCTATCCAGCGTGGTAATCCTATTATGTGTGTGTGTGTGTGTGTGTGTGTATCACATCCATTTCCAAACACATCCCTCCCCAGAGATCCATCCCATGTAACAAAGAGCAAAAGGAAAGGAATGAAATGAAGTTTATTAAAACTGAAAACATTATTGACTGAGTCTGATGATATTAGTAACATTCCACAACCAGTCTGCCACCTCTTTAAAGAAGGGAAGAAGGTACATTTTCTCATCTCTTCTGGACTAAATTTGATTATTAAAATTGCATGTAGTTCAGCTTTAAATATAAACACACATTTATGTTTGTGTATAATATATAATGCAATACATCACATACAAACATATATATATAATTTCTTATCCTTCCATTCACAGTATCTGAGCCTTTGTGTGTATTGTTTTCCTAGTTCTGTTTATTCTGTATCAATTCTTATAAGTATTCCTATTATTTTTTATGTTCTTGTTTATCATTTTCCTTTTTTGTGAGTAGTATTTAATTTTTCCCAATTACATGCAAAGATAGTATTCAAGATTCATTTTTTGTAAAAGTTTGAACTTCAAATTTTTTTTCACTCCTTCCCTGCTACCTCCTCCTCCCCAAGATGGTAAGCAATCTGATATAGGTTATATGAGTGCAATCCTGTAAACATATTTCCACATTAGTCATGTTGGGAAAGAAAAAACAGAACAAAAGGGAAAAACCATAAGAAAGGAAAAAAAAAAGCGAAAATAGCATACTTTGATCTGCATTCATTCTCCAAAGTTCTTTCTCTGGCTGAGGATAGCATTTTCAATCACAAATCTTTTGGAATTGTCTTCGATTATTGTTTTGCTGAGAAGAGTTAAGTCACTCAGAGTTGATCATCACACAATGTGGCTCTTACTGTATTGAATATTCTCTTGGTTCTGCTTACTGTCTTCAGCATAAGATCCTGTAAGCCTTTCCAGGTTTTCTGGAAATATTCCTGTTCAGCATTTCTTATAGCACAATAGTATTCCATTATAATCATATACCACAGTTTGTTCAGCCATTCCCCAATTGAGAGGCAACATCTCAGTTTCTAATTCTTTGTCAGCACAAAAAGAACTGCTATAAATGTTTTTGTACATGTAGGTCCTTATCCTTTTTCTATGATCTCTTTTGGATACAGACCTAGTAGTGATGTTGCTGGATCAAAGGGTATGCACAGTTTCATAACCCTTTGGACATACTTCTAAATTGCTCTCCAGAATGACTGGCTCATTTCACAACTCCACCAACAGTGCAGTAGTGTTCCAGTTTTCCTGCACCTTCTCCAACATTTTTCATTTTCCTTTTCTCTCATATTAACCAATCTGATAGGTCTGAGGTAATATCCTAATATTCATTTGTAAATCTATTTATCTATGGAGACTTTTTCTTAGGGAGTTTATTAATAGCTTGTTCAATTTCTTTTACTAAAATGGGGCTATTTAAATATCTTATTTCCTGTTCTGCTAATTAGGGCAATTTATACATTTGTAAATATTCATTAATTTAACTAATATTGTCAGATTTATTGGCATACAGTTGGGCAAAAGAGCTCCTAATTTTTCCTCTTTACTGGTGTTGAACTTACCCTTTTCATTTTTTGATACTGGTATTTTGGTTTCCTTCCTTCTTTTTTTTAAAATCAAATTAACCAAAGCTTTATTCATTTTATTAATATTTCTCTAATTTCTCTATTTCTCTAATCAATAGTGATTTAGAGGATATTTTCATATGACTATAGATAGCTTTAATTTATCCAAAAACTGCCGGTTCATATCCTTTGATCATTTACCAAATGGGGAATTATTTGTATTCTTATAAATTTGACTCAGTTCTCTATATATTTGAGATATAGGGCCTTTATCAAAATGACTGGCTTTAAAAAAAATGTTTCCTATCTTTTTGCTTTCTTTCTAATTTTGGTGGCATCATTTTTTTTCTGCAAACCCTTTTTAATTTAATGGGATCACAATTATCCATTTTTGCATTTCATAATGTTCTCTATCTGTTGTTTGGTCATAAATTCTTTCCTTCTCCATAGACCCAACAGGTAAACTATTCCTTAATCTCCAAATCTGTTTATGGTATCACCCATTATTTCTAAATCTTGTACCTATTTTGACCTTATCTTGGTATACACAGTGAAATGTTTATGCCTAGATTCTGTCATAATATTTTCCTGTTTTCCCAACTAGTGAGCTTTTATCCCAGAAGTTGGAGTCTTTGGGTTTATTAAATCACTAGAATTATTTACTGCTATGTCCTGTGTACCTGCTCTATTCCATTGACCTGCCATTCTATTTCTTAGCCAGTACCAAATAGTTTGATAATTACTGCTACATAATACAGATCTGGTTAGGCTAGTTCCACTTTCTTTACATTTTATTCATTAATTCCTTGAATTCTTGACCTTTTGTTCTTCCTGATGAATTTTATCATTTTTCTAGCTTTATAGAATGATTTTGGTAGCTTAGTTGGTAGGACATTGAATATGTAAATTAATTTAGGAAAAATTGTTATCTTTACTACATTAGATCAACCCACCTCTGAGTAACATATATTTTTTTTAATTGTTGAACTCTGACTTTATTTGTACGAAAAGTGTTTTGTAATTGTGTTCATAAAATTCCTGGGTTTGCGTCAGCAGAAAACTCCCAAATATTTTCTATTGTCTATAGTTATCTTAACTGCACTTTCCCTTTCTATCCCTTCTTGCTAGAATTTGTTTTTGGTATGAAGAATTGTTGATGATCTTTTGTGGGTTTATTTTATATCCTGCAGTCTTGCTAAAGTTGTTAATTATTTCAAGTAGCTTTTTAGTTGATTCTCTAAGATTCTCTAACTATGCCATCATATCATCTACAGAGAGTGATAGATCTGTTTACTCTTTTGTCTATTCTAATTCTTTCAATTGCTTTTTCTTCTCTTATTGCAAAAGCTAACATTTTTAGTATAATACTGAATAAGAGTTGTGATAATGGGCATCCTTGTTTTACATTTGATCTTATTAGAAATGCCTTTATCTTATTCCCATTACCAATAAGACTTGCTGATGGTATAAAGTTCCATTTATTCCTATACTCTCTAGGGTTTATGAAAGGAATGGGTGCTGTATTTTGTCAAAAGATTTTTCTTTTTCTATTGAGATAATCATATGATTTCTGTTGGTTTTGTTACTGATACAGTGAATTATGCTAGTTTTCTTAATACTGAACCAGCCCTACACTCTTGGTATAAATTACACCTATTGAGGTATTATCCTCATGGCAAATTGTCATAATTTCTTTGCTAATATTTTATTTAAATTTTTGCATCAATATTCATTAGAGAAATTGGCTGTAATTTTCTTTCTCTCTTTTAATTATTCCTGGTTAGGTAGCAACACTATATTTGTGTCATAAAAGGAATTTGGTACAACCCCTTTTATTTTCCCAAATAGTTTATATAGCAGTGGAATTGCTTTGTAAATGTGCAGTGGAATTCATTTGTAAATCTATTTATCTATGGTGACTTTTTCTTAGGGAGTTCATTAATGGCTTGTTCAATTTCTTTTACTAAAATGGGGCAACTTAAATATCTTATTTCCTGTTCTGCTAATTACGGTAATTTATATATTTGTAAATATTCATCCATTTAACTAATATTGTCAGATTTATTGGCATACAGTTGGGCAAAAGAGCTCCTAATTTTTCCTCTTTACTAGTGTTGAACTTACCTTTTCCATTTTTTGATACTGGTAATTTGGTTTCCTTCCTTTTTTTTTTTTAAATCAAATTAACCAAAGCTTTATCCATTTTATTAATATTTTCATCATAAAACAAGTTTTTAGTTTTATCTACCATTTCAATAGTTTTCCTTATTTCAGTTTTATTAATCTCTTCTTTGATTTTCAGAATTTCTAATTTAGTATTTCATTGGTGATTTTTAATTTGTTCTTTTCCTAGAGTTTTTAAATGCATACTCAATTCACTGATCTTCTCTCTTTCTGTTTTATTCAGGTAAACATTTAGAGATAAAATTTCCCCTAAGAACTGCTTTGTCTGAATCCCATAAATTTGTGTTTGCTGTCCCATTATTGTCATTTTCTCTGATGAAATTATTGATTGTGTAATTTGTTGTTTGACCCATTCGTTCTTTAGGATTAGATTATTTAGTTTCCAATTAATTTTTAATCTATTTTTCTATGGTCCATTGTTACATGTAATTTTTATTACATCATTATCTGAAAAGGATGCATTTAACATTTCAGCCATTCTGCATTTGACTTTGAGGGTTTTATGCCCTAACACATGGTCAATTTTTGCATAGGTGCCATATACTGATGAGAAAAAGGTATATTCTTTTCTATGCCCATTCAGTTTTCTCCAGTGGTCTGCCATATCTAACTTTTCTAAAATTCTATTTACCTCCTTAACTATTCTCTTTTTTATTTTGTGTTTAGATTTATCTAGTTTTGAGAGGGGCAGTTTGAGGTCCCCCTCTCCCCAGTATAGTTTTGTTCTCTATTTCTTTCTGAATCTCACTTAAATTCTCTAAGAATTTTGATGCTATAGCACCTGGTGCATATATGTTTAATACTGATAATACTTCTATCTATGGTACCTTTTAGCATGATGTGGTTTCTGTCCTTGCCCCTTTTAATTACATCTATTTTTCTTTTACTTTGTCTGAGAAGAGGATTGCTACCCTTACCTTTTTTCTTCCACTGATGCAGAATACCTTGTGCTCAAGCCATTTACCTTTTCTTTGTGTGTGTTTCTCTGCTTCAAATGTGTTTCCTGTAAATAATACATTGTAGGATTCTGTTTTTTAACCCCTCTGCCATTTGCTTTGATTTTATGGGAGACTGCAACCCATTCACATTCACAACTATGATTATTAGCTGTGTATTACCCTCCATCCTGTTTCCCACCATTTTATATTTTCTCTCTCTTTTCATCCTATCCCTTCTCATCACTGTTTAGTTTCTGACCCCAGTGCCCCTGCCCAATCTTTCTGTCCTTTCCTATTTTCCTAAAGGGTAAGATGGATTGCTCTACCCAACTGAGTGTGTGTTATTCCCTCTTTGAGCCAAAACCAATGAGAATAATGTTGTAACAATTCTCACCCCACTTCTTTCCCTTTACTGTAATAGATCTTTCATGCCTCTTCATGTGGCATAATTTATCCCACTTATCCTCCCTCCTTCCTTTTCTCCCAGTACAAAATTTTTCACCCATTAATTATTGTTTTTATCATCATATCAAAGTTAGCTTATACTCACAACCTTTAAGTATACTCCTTCTAAATGCCCTAATAGAGACAGTTCTTAAAAGTATCATCTTCCCATGTAGGGATATAAACATTTTAGCCTTAGTTAATACTATCTTGCTCTTTTTTCTTTCTTGTTTACTTTTTTTATGCTACCCTTTAGTTTTATATTTGAATATCAAATTTTCTGTTCAACTACTGGTCTTTTCATCAGAAAAGTTAGAAATTATCCTATTTCATGAATGTCCATCTTTTCTCCTGAAACATTTTGCTCAGTTTTTCTGTGTAGTTGATTCTTGATTGCAATCTAAGCTCCTTTACCTTCCAGAATATTATAGTCCAAGCCCTCTGATCCTTTAATGTAGAAACTGTTGAATTCTGTGTAATCTTGACTGTGGTTCATTGAAATTTAAATTATTTCTGACTGCTTGGAATATTTTCTCCTTGATGTAATAGTTCTTAGATTTGACTAAAACATTCATGGGAAATTTCATTTGGGGATCTCTTCAGGGGATGATCGGTAGATTCTTTCAAAGACTTTTTTACTCTGTGGTTTTAGGGATTTCCTTGATAGTTTCTTGAATGATGCTCTCCAGACCCCCCCATCACTTCCCCCCTTATTAAGTTTCATGTAGTTCAGAAATTCTTAAAGTATCTCACTTCAATCTATTTTCAGAGTCAGTTGTTTTTCCAATAAGGTATTGTACATTTTCTTCTATTTTTTTCATTCTCTTGATTTTGTTCACCTGATCCTTGAAGTGTCCTAGAATCATTAGCATTCACAGAATTCTAATTTTTATGGAATTATTTTCTTCAGCTAGCTTTTGTACCTCCTTTTGCATTTTGCTAATTCTCCTTGTAAAGGAGTTATTTTCTTCAGCCATTTTTTTACCTCCATTTGGCCAATTCTATTTTTAAGGTTATGTCCTTCAGTGTATTTTTGTGTTCCTTTTCCAAGCTGTTGATTTTTTCCCATAATTCTCTGCATAACTCTCATTTCTTCCTCTAATTTTCTTCTATAACTCTTACTTGATTTTTAAAATCCTTTTTGAGTTCTCCCAAGAGGACTTTTTGGGCTTGGAATCAGTTCATATTCCTCTTTGAGGCTTTGCATGTAGGCATCTTGACATTGTCCTCTTCTGAGTTTGTTTCTTGATCTTCCCTGTAACCATTGTAATTTCCTCTGATCAAGGCTCTTTTTTGTTTTGTGCTCATTGTTTTTTAAAGTTGAGTTCTAATTATGGGATAGAGGAGTATGATGACAAGCAAAATAGGATCTTTTGCTGTTTTTGTTTTAGCATAATCAAGTGACTCTGATTGAATCTTGCCTTTATCAACCAAAAGTCTTTACAAGGAGTGAAGTAAAAAACCAAGAGTTTCTTTAATTAAAAACAATAAATGTATTTGTATTGATAATTATTTTAATGTGATTAAAGCAGATCTTCCCCACTCATTAAGGGGCCTGGGAAGATTTGTAGGAAGGCCCACACCTTTTGTTAATGAGGCACTGGCTCAAAAAAATGTATATATACTCTGAGGATAAGGTTTTACTTTGTGGCTTACTTATTGGAAGTGTTTGTTTGGCCAAATGAGACTCTGGGAAGCTACTAAGGAGCCCCCTGACTTTGAAAGCCCAGATGGTAGTGCTTCCCTCTTTGGTAACTATGGCCAGACAGTTGGATCTCTGTGTTGATCCATGATATATATATTGCTTATGTCAGATGTTTGGAAGTATATTGGTTAATTTGATTTCTCTGTATTTTCTCTGAAGTTCAGCATGCTGACTTTTCCCCCTGAACTAAGTGAATGATATATGTGCTTGATTAAAGTGATTGTTGACCCCTCAAAAGTTGTCTTTCCTTTTATAAATGCAGATCTAAGAATCTGTGATAATAGACTCACCCTGTGTATGTTGGGGTGCTTACTGTTACAAGGAGGCACTATCCCAAGATTCTTGTTCTGGGGGCCAGGGTCCTGGTCACTAGCTTTCTGTGCCAAGGTCTCTGGTGCTGGCAGCTTACCCAGTGTGCTGGGGTGACCCAGCCTAGTTGTGCTTGTTGTGCCTTGAGTTCTAGGGCTATTCTGCACTGGAACTGAAGGCCTCATTCTTAGCCTATTGTTTCACTAGCCTTCTGAGGCAGAACCTGATATGTGCTATGGCTAGTTTCGTTAGACATTGTCTGCCTTCGACTGTGCTCCTCTTTTATCCAAGTCAGACAAACCTTTCCTGAAGTTCTTCTAAGTTATCTTGGACTGGAAAATTGTTTCCCTCCATCTTTTTGTGGATTCTGTTATGCTAAAATTCTTCTAGAGGCTTGATTTAGCATTGTTTCTGAGGGAAACTATGAGAGCTCAGGTTACTTCTTGACTTCTCTCCACCATCTTCATTCTGTTTCTCCTTTTTATTATTTCTTATGACATAGTACTCTTATAATATATTCATGCATTGTACCAAAATTTGTTTAGCCATTTCCTATATATTTTGTTTCTAAGTTTTCTTGCTACTGAAAAAAGACCTGCTATAAATACTCCTGTATATATAGGATATTTCTGTCTTTCACCTCCTTGAAATCCCATTGCCTAGTAATTGGATCTCTGGATTAAATGACAGAGACATTCTGAAATACTATGACTTTAAGGGCTATGAAATTCATTGTATTTATATATTGTTTTGGATATTGTTAAAATAGTTTTTAGGAAACAATTAGAAAGTGATTTTTGACTCAAACTAGGGGTTTATATTGTAAAGAAATAAAGTCCAGAAGATGAAAGATTATAGAAAGAACTTTACGAAAAAGCAAATCATAATCAACCAACTATAGGCTTTATGGTATTCTTTGTATTAGGGATACAAAGAAAAAAATCAAACAGAACTTATTATCAAGGAACCTACTCTAAGGTGTTGGCATAATTTGTATCTCCACTGTAGTTTTGATGCCCATGGCTCACAATGTGCAAACTTTGTAGATATAGGCCTCAAAACCTAGGTGATTTTTTTCTACTGATGATGGCAATGCTTGAGGACATGATGAGTCCACACTCATCAGCACAGATGAAGATATAAAAATGAGGTAAGAAATATATTCTGAGTGTGAGAATTGCATGAACAAAAGCAAGGAGTGAAGAGATGACACATGAAGAAAAAGATAGAAAAATCTCAGATAAATTTTACTTCATCTTATAAATGTGTCAGAGCCTCATATAACCTATGAATATTACTTATGGTACACTACAGTGCCCAGAACCAATCATAGTACCTTGTTATTAATAGATATTTAATAAACACTTTAGAGTAATAAATGGTGAAATAAATCAACTATAATATGTAGGCAATACAATTTAACAAACATTTATTAAGCACCTACTTTGCAAAAGCCACTATGAACTAAAAAATAAGTTTTTTTAGAACAAAATATACTCTGGATTAATGATGGAATAGAATACAATGGGACTTCCAGGAGCCAAGATGGCAGAGTAAACATTAAATTGCTGCAACTCTTCCATATTCACCTCCCAATAACTGTAAAATAGTGTCCTCAAACAATTCCTAGAACAGCAGAACCAACAAAAAGATGGAGTGAAACAAACTTTTAACCCAAGAAACTTGGAAGATCAACAGGAAAAGTCCATATCATTTAAGCAAAAAGGGAGCATATTCCAAGACAGGAAGCATTCCAGCAAAACAACAGCAAGCCCCACTTCAGCAAACCAGTGAGAGATCCTGAGCCCTAGAGTGGTGGAGCAGGCAAATGTCAATATCATGACAACCGTACTTCCCAATGACCCATAACATAGCCAGGAAAATTTGCAGAATCCATCTCTGAGAACTGTCTAATGCTTCAGAATAGCCCTGGGCAAACAGACATCCTCCTGCATGATGAAAAAGTAGGACAGACTTCCACATGCTTCAGCGTAGCCCTTGAGAACTGCAGAAACACCCTACCAGGCCTCAGCACATGCTAGACACCACTACTAGGACCCCAGCTCAGTCCCAATAAGCTGCCTGACCCCTACAACTTTCAGCAGCACGAGCCACCCCTCACACACACTCTCAGCACAACAACAGACATGAGGATCTCTGGCATCCTGAGGGCAACATCAGCACAACAAGAGGTAGACAATCAGGGCCTGCAGCCCCTGAGACAAAAAGCATGAGATGGTGCCCCTTCCACCCTGGAAACAGAGCTCAAAATTAAATGAAAGAAGAAAAAAGCAAAAAAGGAATAAGAAATAACAACAAAAGAATCTGACTATAGAAAATTCTCATGGTGATAGAGGAGATCAAAACACAAACTCAGAAGAGAATAACAATGCCAAATCACCTATAGGCAAAAACCCGAATAAAATTGGGAAGTGGTTTCAAGCCCTAAAAGAACTCATGGAAGAGCTCAAAAAGAAGCTTTAAAAATCATACAAGGGAGGTAGAAGAAAAATTGGGAAAAGTAATGAGAGTGAATTATGAAAAGAGTCAATATCTTGGGAAATTGCTTAAAAAAGTAGAACTGACCAAACACAAAAGGAGATACAAAAATCCCCAGAAGAAAACAATTCCTTCAAGAGTACAAACTGGCCAAATGGAAAAGAATGTATAAAAGCTAATTGGGGGAAACACCTTAAAAGTTAGAATTGGGTAAGTGAAAACTAAAGACTCTATGAGACATCAAGAACAAATCAAATAAAATAAAAAGAATAAAAAACAAAGAAAATGTTAACTACCTCATGGGTAAAAAACAACAGATCTGGAAAATATATCCAGGAGAAGTAATATCAGAACCATTGGACTACCTGAAATTCATAATCAAAAGGAGGACCTGAGCAGCATCTTTCAAGAACTTCTCGAGTTCTGATATCCTGATATCCTGGAACCAGAGGGCAAAACAGACATTGAAAGAATCCACCAATCACCTTAGAAAAGGGATCCCAAAATAAAAACTCCAAGGAAAATTATAGCAGAACTATAGGTCAAGGAAAAAATAGTGCAAGTGGCCAAAAAGAAACAGTCGAATATTGGGGAGTCACAATCACAATTACACAGAACTTGGAAGCTGCAACATTAAAGAATCAGAAGTCATGGAACATAATATTCCCAGAAGGTAAAGGAGATAGGACTACAACCAAGAATCACTAACGCAGCAGCCATTCAGTGAAATCGAGGGATTATAAGCTTCCATAAGAAAAAGACCAGAATTAAACCAAAAATTTGACCTCCAATGACAAGATCCAAGAGAAACATGAATAGGTAAAAAGGAAAGAAAACAAGGGATTCAATGGAGCTAAACTACTTACTTGCTGACATGGGAAGATGACACTTGTAATTCTTAAAAATTATATCATTAATAGTACTGCTAGAGGGAATATATATATAAAGAGAGGGTATGAGTGTAAGGTGAATTTGAGGGAATGACATAAAGATTAAGGGATGAGAAAGAAGAGTACTATCGGCACAGAAGGAAGGGAAAGGTAGAATGGCGTAAATTATTTTACATGAAGAGGAATGAAAGACCTGTTGTAGTGGTGGGGAAGATGTTAGGGTGGTGAAGAGCATAACTTGAACCTTACTCTCATCAGTACTGGCTCAAAGAGGGAATCATATACACAATCAGTTGAACATAGAAATCCATCTTACCCAATAGGGAAGTAGGAGGGGAGAAGATCAAAAACAGGGGTGGGGAGTAGGGCCTGACAGAAGGGAGGTGAGATAAGAGGAGGCACTAGACTGAAGCAAAACACTGATGAGGAGGGACTGAATGAAAGGAGAAAGAGGACAGGCAAGAGGAAGAATAGGGTGGAGGTTAATAAACAGGTAGTAACCATAAGTATCATGTGAATGGGATGAACTCTTCCATAAAATTGAAGCAAATAGCAGAATGCATCAAAAACCCAAATCCCACAACATATTGTTTACAAGATATACACTTGAAGAAGAGAGTGTCACAGGGTAAAGGTGCAGAATCTATTATGCTTCATGGAAGGAAAAAAGTAGGGGAAGTAATCCTGATCTCAGGCAAAGCAAAAGCAAAATTAGACCTAATTAAAAGGGATAAGGAAAGAAACTACACCTTGCTAAAACCTACCATAGATAATATCAATAATAACATATATGTATCAAATGGTATAGGATCTAAATTCTTAAAGGAAAAGTTAAGTGAGATATAGGAAGAAACAAACAGAGAAACTATAGTAGTGAGGGACTTCTACTTTCCCCTCTCACTACTTGATCAATCCAATCAAAAAAAAAAAAGAAAGAAATGAAAAAGGGAAATAGAATATCAAAAATTTAGATATGACAGACCTTAGGCATGATTTAGACATAAAGGGTGATACCATAAGCAAATCAGAAGAGCAGGAAATGGCCTATCTTTTAGATCTATGGGGAGGGGAAAAATACATGAACAAAAAAGAGATAGAGAGAATTACAAAATGTAAAAGGGATGATTTTGATTATATTTAATTAAATAGCTTTTATGCAAACAAAACCACTACAACCAAGGTTAGAAGGAAAGTAGAAAGATGGGAAACAATTTTTATAGCAAGTATCTCTGATAAATATCTCAAATATATAGAGAACTGAGTCAATTTTATGAGAATATAAGTCTTTCCCCAATTGATGAACGGTGAAGAGATTGAACATGCAGTTTTCAGATGAAGAAATCAAAGCTATCCATAGTCATATGAAGAAGAGCTTTATATCTCTGCTGCCTAGAGAAATGTAAACTAAAACAATTCTGAGGTACCTTCTCAAACCTGTTAAATTAGCTAATATAACAGAAAAGGAAAATGATAAATATCAAAGAAGATGTAGAAAAATTGGGACACTAATGAATTGTTGGCGGAATTGTGAACTGATCCAACTAAGAGCAATTTGAAAGTATGCTCAAAGTGCAGCCAAACTGTACATATCCTTTGATCCAACAATACCACTAATAAGTCTTGATCCAAAAGAGATCATCCAAAAGAGAAAATATGAAAAATATTTATAACAACCCTTTTTGTGATGGCAAAGTATTGGAAATTGTAGGGATGCCCATCAATTGAGGATAGGCTGAACAAACTGTGATATATGAATATAATGGAATACTATTGTACAATTAGAAATGATAAAGAGAAAGATTTCAGAAAACCAGGAAAGAGTTGTACAAACTGATTCAAATTAAGTGAGCAGAACCAGGAAAACTACTCAGTATCAGCAACATTGTGTGGTGATCAATTATGAATGACTCAGTTCTTTTCAGTAACACAATGATCCAAGAATAATGCGAAGATCTCATGAAGGAAAATGCTATCCATATCCAGATAAACAATTGTCGGACTCTGAATGCAGAGTGAAGGATACTTTTTCACTTATTCTTTTTCATATTTCCCCCTCTTTTCATTTGTTTCTTCTTTTACAACTATGACTAATATGGAAATATTTTTACATGATAGTACATTTATAAATTATATCACACTGTCTAACATTTTCAGAAGAGAGGAAAGAAGGAAGGGAGAAAGAAAAAAATGAACTCAAAGTCTTGTAAAAATGAATGCTAAAAATTTTCTTGATATGTCACTGGGAAAAATACTAATTAAAAAAATAACAAAATACAGTCCCTGACTTCAAACAGTTTATGGTCTAAGAGAGTGAAGAAATCACAAATGGTACAAAGTATGACAAGGTAGAAGAGGACTAGCCAAAATTCTCTAAAAAGATGAAAAATCTGAGCAAAGAGAAATTGCGTTTATCCAGGAGGTTACAAAAGACTTCATCAAAGAGGTGGCATCTGAGTTGTAGCAAGGAAGAAATACCAACGGATAGTTAGTTGGAGCATCAATATGTGAAGAAGTAGGATGAGAGAAGACTGAAAAAGTAGAACCATTCTGTTGAGGACTGTGCATATTATGTATAACAAAGGAAGTAAGCTATGGTTTAATCATCTCATTAACCTTGCTATGCTAATAGTTTATTGGGCAATCATCTTACTTCATTTTGGCATGGAGGTAGCCATAGATTCTGAAATACCATGATAGTGTAGCAAGAGCTCTGGCGAATTTTCCTAAGCTGAAAATGTTTGAGTGGTTCTGGTGACAAGTGATGTCTATGGATGGAAACTAGGTGCCACATAAGGAAGAGAGTCATCATCATGTTGGACACCATTTGATTAATTCTTTGACCACAGTAATTAATGAAATAGATAAAGTTATTTATAAAAATGGATTTAGGAAAGAAAGAGACCCAATTTCTATGCAATCTTTTTTTTTCCTGCTTCTGCAAAGACATCAGTAGCTCAAGAGTAGAGAAGGACAAAAGAGGAAAGAAGGAAATGAGCATTTATTAAACTCGTACTATGTTCCAGAAAGTATGCTAAGCACTTTACAATGATTATCCATTTAATCCTCATAACAACTATGTAAGGTAGGTGCTATTATTATTTTCATTTTACATTTGAGGAAACTGAGGAAGACAGAGATTGAAGTGACTTGCCCAGGGTCACACAGCTAGTAAATGTCTAAGGCTGGATTTGAACTCAGTTCTTCCTGATTCTAGGATCAACACTCTATTCAGTATATCACTCAACTGCCTCTAAGCAGAAGGTTTTAAGAATCACACACTTTTTAGCCTCCCTGCAAATGCCAATTACATTTTGACACTCTAAATGTCAAAATCTTAGAACTTTTTTCACTAGGTACAACTGAAGCACATTCATATTGTTTCTGGACTTAGAAGAAGGGAGACCAGTTCTAGTCCAGCCTCTGATATGCCCTCTCTGAGGGACTCTAGGTAAACTACTTAATTTCTCAGATGTTTTCCCATATGAAAGAGGAAATATTTATAACTTTATTTCACAGGGTTGTTAGGATCAAATGATGAAGTGTGTGTGTGTGTGTGTGTGTATGTGTGTGTGTTTTAGATCTTAAAGCACTATGTAAACTTTCATTATTATTATTAAGACATCCTGTCAACAATATTTTGTTAAGTATTTACAGCTGTCTAGGTTCTAAGCACTGGAGATACAAGGACAGGCAAAAACAAATCTCTGTGCTCAAGGAGTTCAAATTCTAATGGAGGAGAAAACATACAAACATAAACATGATTAAAATAAAAAATAAAAAGAAATAACATCTTTCCCCTCTACTCACTTATCAATTTCGCATCAAAATGGTGAGGGTTTGGAGTAGGAGGTTATCATCTTTCTTGTTTATTTGTTTCATATAAATCCTGCAAGAGTCCATACTCTGATCTAGAGCAACAGATTCTTATCCTTGAGTCCTATGTATTGGAACAAAGAAATGTCCTGCGTGGCCACTGACTTAAGAGTATGGACGAAAAAGCCAGATAGTAGAAGAAAACATAGAAGGCAAAGAAAAGACAGCAGAGGAAGATGGTGTTGCTTCATGATGTGGCACAGTGGGGACCAGCATTTCCTACAAATTTGTTTCATCAATGTCTTCTAGTCGTGCATTATACGTTGAGATGACCCCCCCTCCCACTGCCTCATCTGTGTTGATATATGGGGGAAAATAGCATTTCCTGATGTGGAGTTGATATTTTCCATGTATGTAGGCCCCCTTCCTGACAGGAAGGTCATCCCCTCTCTCTGGGTTCTGGTCTTGTGCTACTTTCCTGGGTTTTCCTTACCCTTCTGACCTTTCAATCTGCCTAATAGGAACTGGGGTTAATTTGTTTTCTAGTGTTGGAGGTGGATTTGTCCTTTTTCCAGCTTTGCTTTTCTTGCGTGCAGTCTTCTCCATTAACCTGGTGAATCACAATTTGATCTGGCTAGGCCTATGGCTTGGGATTTGAGATAATCAACTCCCTGATTCACTGGTGTTCCCTGGCATAGCAGAAAGGATAGCCATCACTTATTGAGAAGACTCTGACTAGGCCAGTTATATTTTCTGGACCTCAGTTTCCTCACCTATAAAATGAGGTGGGACTAGATCCCTAGATCACAATTAGATAGGACTTCCATGGTTGTCAGATTTAATCTGAAGAAAAACAAATTCACTCTAAAACATCCAACAAGTGTCTATGTAGCCTTTGCTTGACAACCTCAACGGAGGAGGAACTCATTCTACCTCCCAAAGTGAACGGTTCCACTGAGGACATATTGCTTTAATTGTTAGGAAATATTTTTCTTCATATCAAAACATAAATCCATTTCTTTGCTATTCTGGTCTCTGTGGCAAATCAGGATCAATTGCTTCTTTATGTGAAAATCTGTTCTGAAGACAGTTATCGTTATGCACCTAAGATGTTTTTATCTCTGGCTAAACACCACTAATTCCTTGAAGTTAACTACATATGGCATGACTTCTGGAGGGCCTTCACCATTCTGGACCACTTCCTATGGATGGTCTATGTTTTATTAATGTTCTTCCTAAAATAGAATACTTGGGATAGCACATAGTACTCCTGATATTAGCTGACCTGGACAGAGGTCAACAGAATTTTCATGTTCACATTTCTGAATGCAAATGTTTTTAACATGTGCTAAGTTTCTATTACCTTTCTTAGCTATCATGTATCAGCTAGATGTCCAGTACAAAGTTCAAATGGATGAGGGATGCCCTGTAGATGATAAGGCCCTCCAAATGACCCTGTTTGCAGAAGACATTCTATTGATTCCTTCAAGTGCTTTCAAGGTACTACGCTGTTTCCTAAATGAGATTCACAACCACTCCAGTATAACTTAATAGTCCCCACAGGAAAGAAAAGGAAGTGGACAAATAGTTCACATTTATAGAGTGCTTAAAGGTTTGCCAAGTGCTTTATTATCAATGAAATCAGGAGACACACATAAGTTGGAGAAAAATGGAAAGCTAGCTTAGAGGTTCTCCTTGGAGAATGAAATAACAGAGTCACTGGAATTGGTTCTACCATGTGCCCAAGAGGGACAAGACATATCAGTTCAATGGTATTCTTTTGAAGCTCAAGAGGAGTATTTGTAACAGGAACATTATGAAGAAAGTTGTAGTTTATGTGCTGACCTGTGTAGCTGTGGATGAAACAGAAAATCTTTAAGAACAGCACAAGATTGCTCAAACCAATGTCAACGTATTCCTCAACACTCAATGACTTCAATGCACAGGAATATGTGAGGGAGGACAGTAAACACATACATACAATATAAATGCCCATACTATTATATACATATATATATACACATACATGTATACATATTATATACATACATATATGCATAATATATACATACATATATACTATTATATACATATATGTGTACATTATATACATACATATACACATATTTCCGTGTGTGTGTGTGTGTGTGTGTGTGCACTTTAGAAAATACAATTTGGGATTAGGAATTAGGAGAAGCTAAAAACCTATAAATTACTTAAAAGACTTAAAACATGCATACTGAAATTTTTTTAAGAAGAGAGTTGAAAATCTTTTGAGATAAGCAAAGAATCCTCACTAAAAAATAAAAAGTCTTAATAGATGAAAACTGATTAGAGGAAGAGTAAAATAGTGGTTGAAACTGGACTTGGAGAAAGTTTTAGTTTAGATCTGAGTGATTTGAGCAGTTCTCATCCTCTTTAACTTCAGGTTCCTCATAAGAAAAATAGGAATAATAATATTTACCTCAATCAATCAAGGATGTATTATATGTCCACTAGGTGCTAGGCATGACGTTAGGTGCTGGGAGTACAAAGAGAAAGAAAACAGTCCTTGTTTTGAACTTTATAGGATAATTGTAAAGATCCAATGAGACTATGCTTTGTTAAGGTGTCATTCACATTGGTCCTGATCTGTGATTTTATTATACTGAACTACTTGGCAAGAAAACTCACTCTACCAATATAGTTAGACAATAATGATTCAATTTATCATTTCAGAAATTTACCTGGAGTACCAAGATATTAAGTGACAGGTAGCATTTTTGTGTCAGATATAGGATTTGTACCTAGGTAGTTTTGCTTCTGGATAGATGTCAGCTCTTTCCACTGTGTTGTGCTACCTTTAATTATTTAACTATGTATTAACTACTACTATTTTTATATTTAGTGTTCTTTAGTCTATTTCACAGAGGCAAGTAGATAGCTCAGTTAATGGAGCACTTGACCTAGAGTCAGGAAGACCTGAGTTCAAATCAGGCCTCAGGCATTTAGCTGATTGACTCCGGGCAAGCACTGGAGAAGGAATTCAAACCACTCCAGTATTTTTTCCATGGGGTCACAAAGAGTCAGACATGAATGAAAAACAACAAAGCTTATGTAAATACCTACATGTCTTTGTAGATAAAATAATTATTTCTACCTGAAAAAAAATATTGTGCTTTAAAGTCATCTTCTGTAAGTTCTCTAAAAATTATCTTCAGGACAACTCTAGTAGCAGATGGGACAATGGGGATGAGATTTTCCTTATGGGATTTTGATTTCTTTTTCTAGGTTTCTATTTTCTGAAAGTTTTTCAATCTATGTAGCCTAAAGAATTTTTTTTTTTAGGATTGGGTATGGTGATAGCTATCAAGATGGTTGTTCTTGAATTTTTATCAATCAATATTTTATCTGGGTAGTTGAAGGAAACAAATGTCTAGTGGTTTCAATGTATTTTATCTTTGATCTCTCAGAGAATATTCTAAGGTCTGTACTCGTAGCACAGGGATTTGGTGTCTGTGGATTTATGAAATAGTGAATTGCTTATGTGTCATTGTAGCCACTACATTGTGTTTTGTTAGGTTTTTGTAAGTGTTAAATTGTTAGAACCTACAGTAATATATTTCACAATTTCTGTTGTTTCTCTGAATACCCCACCCTCATCAGTAAGACTGTATTCCTTAAAGACATCTTGCATATAATTGTGAGTATTGAGGACTTTGTTCTGAATTACCATCATGAACTCCCTTGTTTCTATAAACAAATCTGTGTAACTCTGAGTTTTGATAATGTTAATATAGATACACTCTTATGACACATAGCTAACATTTTTAATGTTCTACAGACTTATTTTTTCACTGGTAAATAAAATAACTACTTTTTGTAGTTGAATAAGAGTATTAGGACAGGAGTTCATCCTTTGTAGGCTTAATGAAATCACTGTGTCATGACCACCATGATAAACATCATAATTATTAATTGACATGAGAATCATTTGAGAATTATCTCTGTATGCACTCAAGTGTCTATCTCTATATTTCTATATCAAGCATCTACTATGTTCAAGAAATTGTGTTAGGCATTGGGAAGACAAAGTTGGCAGAGCACTTGCCTTTGTGAGGTTCAAATTAAAAGAAAACATAAAAATAAGAATCATATTTGTAATTGCAATTATAATGACAACAGTTACAAAAGTATTAATTTAAAAGCTGTTGGCTCTTAAAATAGAAAATATATTTCCCTAGAAAAATGTAACTGATATAAAACAACCATCAAAACAAAGAGATCAAACGAACCGAGATACTACCTCAATCAGAAAACATTGATTCTCTTTCCCAAAGAGACAGAAACAACAGACAAGGGCAGTGTTTGTTAAAATACAAGCTAATTTTTTTTTTAACAGTATTAAGAAAGTAATAACAAAATGGTGATTTCAGAAAAAAAAACAAAAACCAACCTGGGAAGACTTGTACTAGCTGATGAAAAGTGCAGTAAGCAGAACCAGGAGAACAATGTATACAGTAACAGCAATAATGTAAATATAATCAATTTTGAAAGAACTAGGAACCCTGATTAATGCAAAGGACAGTTATAATTCCAAAGGACTCATGATGAAATAAATTCCAGATATAGGGCTAATGGACTCAGAATGCATATTGAAATATATTCTTCTCCCTGCCCTTCCCCTTCCTCCTCTCTCCTCTCCTCTCCTCCCTTCCCTTCGCTCTCATCTCTCACTCTCTCTCCCTCCCTCCCTCCCTTCCCTTCGCCTCCCTTCTTCTATCTTTTTTCTTTTGAACATGGCTACTATGAGAATTTGTTTTGCCTGATTAGACATGTTTGTAACAGTGTTTTTCTTGCCTTTTCAAGGGGTGCAAAACTTCAGTGGAAAGTGAAAGAATCTAGTACTGGAAATTAAAATGAAATTAATTTTTAAATTAAAAAGTAGTAGATGGAGGAGTAGAAAGACTCACGTATGCTAGCTCCAAACCCACAGCCCATATATTTCCTGCAAGAAGAACTCCCAACAAATTCTGGAGGACTGCAAGATGCGCAGAAACACAGTGGAAAAGATTTCCATTCCAGAGAGCCCTGGAGAGCCGTCCCCAGGGGTCCATCATGCTCCGGACAGCAGAGTCCACCCCTGTGCTGCCCTGGTCATGCAGCCCCAGAGGAGCAGATCCGAGCAAGCTTCAGGGACAGAATCTCCAGCAGTCCCGAAGGTCCCTCCACCCACAGGCACTACAGGTCAGTGAGAGAGACATCTGGTCTGTCCAAGAGGGAAGCGGGGTGTCTCCGTGATTCGGGGCCCCTTGGGAGGAAGTGGCAGAGGGAGCGGCAGAGGCAGCAGCAGCAGCCCAGGACTCCCCGACCAGCAAGCAGAAGTTCAGGGCCATTACTTAAGGTCTCTGCATGAAGCCCCTGAGGGAACTGAGCCTTGGAGGTGGCCCTGCCCCGACCCGAGCACCAGAACTTAAATTCACATTGAATAGCAGCCACGCCCACCATGGAAGGCTCTTTTGAATCTTGGACCCCAAGCACTAGCTGGGTGGATCTAGGCAGGGGTGCAGAGGAATCTCAGAAGTCAAGTAACTGGCTGGGAAAATGCCCAGAAAAGGGAAGAGAAATAAGACCATAGAAAGCTATTTTCTTGGGGGACAGATGTTCTGGCCTTTCAATTCTGATGATGAGGAACTATTCTTACCATCAGGGAAAGATGTGGAGGTCGGGGCCTCTGTATCCCAGATATCCCAGGTGGATGTCCAGTGGCCTCAGGCCATGGAAGAGCTCAAAAAGGATTTTGAAAATCAAGTTAGACAGGTGGAGGAAAAACTGGGAAGAGAAATGAGAGAGATGCAAGAAAAGCATGAAAAATGGGTCAATACCTTGGTAAAGGAGACCCAAAAAAATACTGAAGAAAATAACACCTTGAAAAATAGGCTCACTCAATTGACAAAAGAGGTTCAAAAAGCCAATGAGGAGAAGAATGCTTTCAAAAGCACAATTAGTCAAATGGAAAAAAGAGGTTCAAAAGCTCACTGAAGATAATAGTTCTCTCAAAATTAGAATGGAACAGATGGAGTCTAATGACTGTCTGAGAAACCAAGAAATCACCAAACAAAACCAAAAGAATGAAAAAATGGAAGAGAATGTGAAATATCTCATTGGAAAAACAACTGAGCTGGAAAATAGATCCAGGAGAGACAATTTAAAAATTATGGGACTACCTGAAAGTCATGATCAAAAAAAGAGCCTAGTCATCATCTTGCATGAAATTATCGAGGAAAACTACCCTGATATTCTAGAACCAGAGGGCAAAATAAATATTGAAAGAATCCATCGATCACCACCTGAAAGAGATCCAAAAAGAGAAACTCCTAGGAACATTGTGGCCAAATTCCAGAATTCCCAGGTCAAGGAGAAAATCTTGCAAGCAGCTAGAAAGAAACAATTCCAGTACTGTGGTAATACAATCAGGATAACTCAAGATCTACCAGCTTCTACATTAAGGGATCCAAGGACATGGAATAGGATATTCCAGAAGTCAAAGGAACTAGGACTCAAACCAAGAATCACCTACCCAGCAAAACTGAGTATGATACTTCAGGGGAAAAAAATGGTCTTTCAATGAAACAGAGAACTTTCAAGCATTCTTGATGAAAAGACCAGAGCTGAAAAGAAAATTTGACTTTCAAACACAAGAATGAGAAGAAGCATGAAAAAGTAAACAGCAAAGGGAAGTCATAAGGGAATACAGAGAAGGAGATAAGCAAGGGTGGGGGGATGATGGAAGGGAGGGCAATGGGAAGAGGGAGCAATTTGAAGTCAACCCTCAGAGAGGGACAGGATCATAAGACAGAATAGAAACAATGGGGGGGCAGGATAGGATGGAGGGAAATACAGTTAGTCTTACACAACACGATTATTATCGAAGTCCTTTGAAAAACTACACAGATATGGCCTATATTGAATTGCCTGCCTTCCCAAAGGGAATGGGTGGGGAGGGAGGGATAGGGAGAATTTGGAACTCAAAGTTTTAGGAACAACTGTTGACTATTGTTCTTGCTACTAGGAAATAAGAAATACAGTTAATGGGGAATGGAAAGTCATCTGGCCCTACAGGACAAAAGAGAAGATGGGGACAAGAGAAGGGAGGGATGATAGAAGAGAGGGCAGATTGCTGATAGGGAAAATTGGATTGCTCAGTGTACTGGGGTGGGGGGAGGGGATAAAAGGGGAGAAAATTTGGAACCCAAAATTTTGTGAAAATGAATGTAAAAAGTTAAATAAATAAATTTTTATTAAAAAAATAAATTAGAAAGTAGTATAGAGGAGAATCATAGGAGTTCATCCATTTTCATCATTATTCATATGAAAAAAGAGAAAAATGATCTTTCTTGGGTAGTCATTTTTTCTGTTTTTCCCTTGAGATCAAACTAAATCAGATAATATGAAAAGTATTCATATTAGATACTACAAAGAGAACAAAAAGAAGTGAAATGAAATATCTGCCAAAATTTCTGATCTATAAAATGACAATGGAATCACCACATTTGGATTATTACTCCACGAAGACTCAATGTGGACTATGCAGAAGTGAAAATGGCACTTAAACTGAGATCAGGAAAAGTAACCAAATCAAATATTTAGAAGAGACATCAGATCTAGCGGTAAAATATTTTTAAAATACTCAAGGATTAAATTTTCAAGATATCTCAAGGAGAATAGGTCAAGAAAATGGAAAATCTTATAGATGACATCATTATCTCAAAAAGGGCATCTTGGAAGGTATCAGTACCTATTTACTAATGTCTACTTTCTCATTTCCAGAATTCTTTTTTTTAATGCATATGGTCAGTGCTTGTGTCAAGGCCACTACAGTTGACAAACCTGGGAGGTAAGGGCTATTATTATCCCTATGTTAAAGATGAGGAAACTTAAGCAAACAGGTTAAATGATTTATCTAGGGCCATATACCTACTAAGTGTATGAGGTGAAATTTGAACTCAGGTTCTCCTGACTCTAGGCATAATGGTCTGTGATGATTTTGGGTTTTGAGCTTGACCTTGAAGGTATGATTTAGGTAGATAGGAGATTATTCATCATTCTTTTTGTTTTAGATTTGCTCTACTTTTTACTCTGAGTTAAGGCATGCCCTAAAAAATCCAGCATTTAAGAATGAGGGAAAATATTTTTTTTTTCTTCTAGAGCAGCCTTGCACTCTTTTGAAGAAGCTAATCAGAAATCTAACTTCATTAAGTGCACAACCCTTACAAATTGTGAGTCAGTCTAACACTTCCTAGGAATTAAGTGCTCATCATATGGAGTAAGAATTACACTAGAATTTCAGGATAAATCTCATATCACCAAAATATTACATGTAATAAAAAAAAGTTTGAGAATCAAAGGAGATACAGACTGCTTTGAAAATATCAAGCATGTTTTTTTTTCTTTCCTGTAAAAACGCAGATAACTCATGTTCAAATGGAAAGGTATAACAAACTCTAAAACTACTTGCAATTTATGTAGGTCTTTCCAAGGTTAATGAACTTAGAAAGTCTCCTCGTGGCATCACGAAACCACCCTAATATCACAGTGTTGAAAATTTCGTCATTAAATTTTTATTCTTTTTCTTTCTGTATCACAATTCCCTTCTGAATGCAAGTTCCTTTGGGAGTATCACATGCAATCATTTATACCTTGGCATGAATGACTGTTTCAGATCACTTTCCTGCTGATATGATCCCTCAAACTTTGGCATTCACATGCCCAATGAAATAGAAAAGGTTCATTCTGAAGATGTTACCGTAGTAACAATAATTGATTGTATGATAGCCTCATCACTGAAACTCTTTAGTGTCTCTTTGTCTAATAGATCTTAACTTGGGAGCAAAATAAAACAAAATAAAAGTCAACTTCCCCAGAGAACATGATAAAAAAGAACAAAAAAAATGTTCCTATGTAGACACATGCCACACTGACCTGCTCGACCAGGAAGATGTTGTCTTTGACTCATTTCTCCAACCTTCCAAAACCAACTATACTGAAATGATAATAGACTGGGCCACCTACAAGACAACAGCAACAAAAACCCAAACCAACCAACCACCAAATCACAGTAGCCAAATGTCGTGGCTCTACTTGCAGGCATTGCCAAAATGAAAGAGATAGAATTTGCTGTAACTGCTGATTTCCTCCTCACAGCTAAGCTGCTTTTGTTTCCCTAGCGTAATGGTACTTGGTGCCTGAACCTGAGTGAAGAATACTAAGAGATAGAGAAAGAGAAAGGATAGTTGAATATCAGTGCTTCATGGATGAGTTTTGCCTATTTAACAAATTTTCCTTGTTTTGGGAAATCTCTAATCCATAAAAGGTAGACAGTGAAAGGCAACTGGGGATTCCCTTTCCTTCTTCCTCCTCATCTCTCTTCACCTAGAATGAAGATATAGAATTAAAGAGATAGATGGGACTTTAGAGGTCATCAAAAGCATTCCATTGTTTAACAAATGAGGAAACAGCTCAGGGAGTTTCAGTGACTTACCAAGGTCGCATAGCTAGTTAATGGCAAAGCTGGGACCAGAACTCAGGCTTCTTAATTTCCAGATCTGTCCTTTTCTCTGTTACAATTTACTGTTCTTCAACCTGATCACAGTCAAACTTTCTTACATTTGATAAAAAATTTATTCTTGCCGCTAGACTTTAATTTTATACCTATGATAATTAGAGAATTATATTAGTTACCTCTAGCTACTGCATGTCAGGATTATTTTTATTTTTTGGTGTTAATATCATCACCCCTACCATGACTTATTTTATTTAATCAGAGAGAAATGGACAGATGTGGCCTTTATTTGATTTAGGCAATTGTTTGTCATTTGATTTTTATTAAAGAAACCCAAGCACTCAGGGCTTCAATTTCTATCCTCTCTACTTTAAACCTTTGAAATATTTTTTTCCCTCCTTTGAAGTCATACATGACTCTGCCTCAAAGATATCAACTTAATTGATTAGTTATGTCATGAAAAAATTAAAAGATTTTCTCACAATATTAACTAGGGTTTTTTTCTTAATGAATATAATCAAACACTTGTGTTGGCATCGTAGACAAGGACAATGCCTTGAGAAAACTTTAAGGAGAGTTCACATAAGAAGTTCCCTAAGGAAATCTATGGGGCATCTCTATACTTAAACCATTAATAATTCCTGGTAAAAATTCTGACTGGCTATTACTCCCATTTCTGGCAAAATATACTTTCTCCATGGCATTTCTGATTTTAATCAGGACACATTTGAAAGTGGAGAATAGGGATTGTATCAGGAACATTCCTCTTCTTCTCATTCCTCTTTTTTCCACTTTTTGAAGCAAGAATCCTAACTGGGTTTTTATCTTGCAAGTTTTCCCTCCTATCCAGGTGCCAATGGAATAGCCTGTCTACTTTATGTCCATGAAGTGATGGAAAGAATAAAATGAGAAGAAAGGACTATCCCATTGAGCACAGCTTTGGACATTCAAAGGTATTCACATCCATGTGTCTTTCAACAACACCTGGTGAGAACCCCATGTGAAGCAACATCTTCAAATATGAACAACAATATATACCAGATGACTTAAGGAAATTCAAAGCAATCAGCTTAAAACAAAACAAAACAAAAACAATGATTTATTCTGGGTTTTGTAGGTACTAGCAAAGTTCTTATCACTGAAAATTCATTTTTTCAAGGAATTGAAGTATTTAATATATTTTTTACATTTATATTTCATTTAAAAAATCAGGTTTGATTTTTTTTTACATATGAGCAATTGATTTGTGCTTTGTGATATCAAAATTCAGAGTAGAAATCAAATAAAACAATGTAGAGATATGTAAGTAGTCTAAAAAGTTAAAGTGCCTCCTAATGGTCCAATGAGCATTAATAAATATAGAATTTGCATGCGCATAGTTTCAAATGATTCTATCATTAACAATACAAATTGAAATTTCTGTGGCAATTTAAGGTTTATAAAGTGGTATTTGCACATAGTATTTCATTTGATGCTCAAAGGAGTCTAACATTTTTATACCCATTTTATAGATAAGCAAACAGGTCCATAGAACTTGTGACATGACCAATGTCACATAGGTTGGATTTGAACTCAAATCCCTCTTCAATCCTATGTCAGCATCCATTCTCCTATACCACATTGTTGCTAAACATTATTTGTCCAAATTACAATTTATTTAGAGTGGGAGAGGGGAACCTCCGGCCTCAAGGCCAGATGTGGTCTTCTAGGTCTTCGGGTACAGATTTTTGACGGAGTCCAAGTTTTACAGAACAAATCTTTTTATTAAGGGAATTTGTTCTATGAAGTTTGCATTCAAAGCATCATACCCAAGGACCTAGAGGGCCAAATGTGGTCTCAAGGCTGCAGGTTTCCCATCCCTGATTTAGGGAATTAGAACTAGGTGAGGTAGTAAAATCCCAAACAGCCTTGCTCCCAGTCTTCATCCAGCCACCACATATTGCATTCCAGCTGATGCTGAAGGTCTTCGGGGAAGAGCACACCTTGGCTTCATTTGCAGAAACTAAGAAGTCAGATCACATGATGTCCCAGCTGTGGGCATTCTAGCAGCAGCAATTTCGTGAACACTGGCCTAGGGAAATAATGTGAGTTTTCTTTCCACAGATGATCCCATAAACTTACTAATTTCTTTGCATTATTCACTCTAGTTGCTTTTCTTAGCTAAATACTATGCAATCTATGTCTTCCCTAGACTTACACAAGAGACCTTGAGTATGAACTACCAGGCTCATCTATAAAACCTCTCTTCAAATACCCCCTCTATTAAAACCCCATTCTAGCAGCTTAGGGGTGGTCATGTATTTTGGATGAGCTCTGGGCAGCACACTAAGCAGCCAACATTCTAATCTGGTATTGCTAAAGAGCCATGGTCAGGAAGGGAAAAAAATAAAAGGAATGTACACTTTTTCTTAGAAATGGGACTAATTATCTATATTTAGACAAGGGAATATCCAATTTTGTGATTTTGTTGACTAATCAAATGCATCAGAGACATTCCTGCACTGATTTCCCAAAGGTGTTTGGGACTTGGGGGGGGGGGCAGTGGATGGCATAAAAATGCATAGGACATTCATGCAAATAATTATTACTCAAATTTCTTAAAGGGAAAGAATGACCAGTGGCATTCAGAGTTCTTTGCCAGCATCCTCTGCACTGGGGATCCATCCACGTGAAATAGGAACATCCCTTTGGGCAACCATGGGTTTCTGATGCATGAATGACACGATAATGAATGAACACTGGAGTCATTCTTAATTCTCTTTCATTGCTTCTGATGAATAATTTGATGCTCTTTGACCTTCAAGATGGTTGAAATACCTGATTTACTAATAATTTATTGCTTGAAGCCTCTTTGGGGGTGAGTAACATTCAATATTGTTATAGATAAGGTAGCTAATATGTAATATACAGTAGCTGTAGATAAGCTTTAAACTTTCAACCCTTTGTTCTGGCTGTAAAATGTCAGTTGAACCCATTTTGGTGCTTTTTATTACTGCATCAAAACCATGCTGTGAATTTGTGGCTGCCATAAATGCTTAATGTAAGAGCTCATTGTGCAATAAAGTGTCAGAACACTGTTTTTAAACACGTTTTTAAAGCAACATTTTACAGCTTACATTTTTTCCCACTGCGTCCTATAAAAAGTACAGATTTTCAATGTCACATTCATAATAAGTGCATAATCATTCCTGGGAAAGCAGAGCCTATTGCGACTTAAATGGCTTCTTCTCTAGTCCGTCTAGGTCTTCGATTTTTTCCTTAGCAGAGTATGTTTACATAGCTGTCTTGCTGAAGCAGAAGTGAGGTTGGGAGAGGCAGTGCCTACCTCAGGTAAAGACAACTTATTTGGAGTTGAATTGGAAATTTTTTACTCTTTAATTTAATCTTTAAAAATGAGGAAATGTACAAAGGCAAATAAAAGATGCCACTCCTCTATGTTTCTTCCTTCACATTGCTCAGGACATTATAAAATAGCTATATCACAGAGTTTTCTTCTGAAAACACCTATCTGTTTTCAAATTCAGGCAATATCTTTTTTTTTTAAGCCTTGTTTGAACTTGGCTTTTATTTTACTGAAAATTTTTTTCTTCTTTTCAAGCTTGGTTCTGTCTATTTCTCTCAGCTATCAGCTACCAATTTTTGCTGTTTACTCATTTCAGTTGTGCCCAACTTCTTGTGACCCCATTTGGGGTTTTCTTGGCAGAGATATGGGAGTAGTTTGCCATTTCCTTCTCCTGCTCATTTTACAGATGAGGAAACTGAGGCCAATAGGATTAAGGGATTTGCCCAGGATCACATAGCTGGTGACTATCTGAGATCAGATTTGAACTCAGGAAGATGAATATTCCAGATACTCTACGATGCCACCTAGCTTCCTGGTGGTACCAATGGTTCCACAAAAATTAGGGCAGAATAAGATTTTATTTATATCTCCCCCTCTAGGTCTGCCTCCTCCCACACACATGCAGGCACACATATCTTCTCTTTAACCGACAGTCATACTGCAAGGACTTCTGGGCAATGGCTAGCTGTATATGGATTGTAATGAGCAAATTTCTTACTGAATACATTACATACACATGTATTGATGAAAAATTTACAATCTCTCAATTTGTAAACTACTATAATATTTCTCTCAAAGTTCTATTTTACTGGGAGAATCATGATATTGCACATCCCTGGAAACAATCGTCCTTTCTGGTTCCTCTTTCTACTTAGTCTACAACTAGATATAGTCAGGCAATTTGTTTGTTGCTACTTACCCATAACTGAATTTTCATGGACTGGCCCATAACGTTCTTCTGTCCTTAATGTCAGAAAGGATATTTCTTTGAGAAGATTCAATATGTACACCTCCATTTGTTCAACCACTACTAACATATGTCACAACTTGTTCCCAACCTACCTTTTAAACTATATACATCACTTCTCTTTATATGCCAGTTAAATTCTAGCGAAATCAATTTTCTTATGGTTCCTCATATACAGTACCATTTCCCATCTCCATGCCTTTCTACTGACTGACTGTCTTTCCAGGAATATATTACCTTTCCAAATCTAAAGCCCCTATTTCCTTCAAAAACACCACCTTCTACATAAAGTCTTGCCCAGCCACTATTGCCTTCTCCCTAAAGAATACTTTGTTTTTATTTTGTACTTACTTATTTATATAATTATATAATTGTTTTCCCTTTATGTCCCTGATGCTCCCTGAGGTAGTCTTCATTGTTTTTTTTTTTCTCTTTTTAATCCCTAAATTTAGTAACAATTTAACGGAGCTTTTCAAAGTCAACAGGTGACCTTGTGGAATGGAATGAGTCACTAGGTTAACTCCTAAGAACCACAATTTTACCTAGTTGAGTATGTTTTCCCATATATAATTACTTTCATTTAAAGATCATTCTTTTGCAGCAAATGCCATCAAAGAACCCATCTCTACCTTCCCAAACCTCTTAAAACATGGAAATGAGTTGGTGATTTATTCTTCCTCAGAGGAATGCATTTATAATAGTGTTTTTAAGGTCCAAGAATACAGCCAATTCCAAAATGCCAAGGAGATGTAAAGAAAACACAGACAAGATAATAAGACTTAACCAAAAAAGAGTCACTTTAACACTACACCCAAGTTTTTTTCTTTTTTCATGAGCAAACGGCAGGATCAGTTTAATATGTATGAAGCTGGCAAAATACTTGAGAGCTGCTGAGGTAGCATTTGGATTTTTTAAGTGTTTCCTTGTCAGCTAAGGCAGGGCCATCATAATCAAACTGTTTTCTTAAAAGTTCTTTTGCTGCAAAAGCATAAAAGGTTTTCGTTTTGTTACTACCCACCTACTGACTCCTTGCCACCTGAAGCCCTATCTGTTGTGAGACTGTTAGAGTACTCTGAAAAACACAGATGTGTATGAAACCTCAACCAAAATAAAGACTGGAAAGGAGAAGCAGAAAATTGAACTCCCGTCTATAACCTGGTTTTTAGAAATACCACCCTGATTTCTGTTAAGGCACCAAGTAACAATGCCATAGAATGAGTGATGTTATTTAGAATCAGAGAACCTGGGCTTAAATCCTAGTTGTGCCACTTAGTATCTACAGTCTTGGGAAAGTTAAACTTACTATGTGGATCTCCTTTCTTTAGCTGGAAAATTAAGGGGATTGGATTAGATTACCTTAAAGATTGTTTCTAGAGTGAGTTACTTACCTCGACTCTTAGCTTGTCGAGGGCTGTAACGAGAACCTGGGTATCCCTGCTCCTGCCGTCTCAGCCGCTGCTTAACCCATCAACCACCATGCGTGAGTGTATCTCTATCCACATTGGCCAGGCTGGTGTCCAGACTGGCAATGCCTGCTGGGAGTTGTACTGCCTGGAACATGGTATCCAGCCTGATGGGCAGATGCCAAGTGACAAGACCACTGGGGGAGGAGATGACTCCTTCAACACCTTCTTCAGTGAAACAGGAGCTGACAAACATGTCCCTAGAGCATTGTAGATCTGGAACCAACTGTCATTGATGAAGTTTGTACTGGAACTTACTGCCAGCTCTTCCATCCTGAGCAGCTGATCACTGGCAAGGAAGATGCTGCCAGTAACTATGCCTGTGGGCACTACACTATTGGCAAGGAAATTATCGACGGTTCTAGACAGGATTCGGAAGCTGGCTGATCAGTGCACAGGTCTTCAGGGCTTCTTGGTTTTTCACAGCTTTGCTCGTGGGACTGGCTCTGGTTTCTCCTCTCTGCTGATGGAACGTCTGTCCATTGACTATGGCAAGAAGTTCAAGATGGAGTTCTCCATTTACCCAGCCCCTCAGGTTTCCACAGCTGTAGTGGAACCCTACAACTCCATTCTGACCACTCACACCACCCTAGAGCACTCTGATTGTGCCTTCATGGTAGACAATGAGGCTATCCATGATATCTGTCTCAGAAACCTTCACACTGAACACCCAACTTATACTAATCTGAATCACCTTATTAGTCAAATTGTGTCCTCCATCACTGCCTCTCTCCGATTTGATGGTGCCCTGAATGTTGATCTGAGAGAGTTCCAGACCAACCTGGTGCCCTATCCCCATATCCATTTCCCTCTGGCCACATGTGCCCCAGTCATCTCTGCTGAGAAAGCTTACCATGAGCAACTTTCTGTAGCAGAGATCACCAATGCTTGCTTTGAGCCTGCCAACCAGATGGTGAAATGTGACCCTCACCATGGTAAATATATGGCTTGTTGCCTCCTCTACCGTGGTGATGTGGTTCCCAAAGATGTCAATGCTGCTATTGCTACCATCAAGACAAAGCGTAGCATCCAGTTTGTGGATTGGTGCCCAACTGGTTTCAAGGTTGGCATCAATTACCAGCCTCCCACTGTGGTTCCTGGTGGTGACCTGGCCAAGGTACAGCGGGCTGTGTGCATGTTAAGCAACACCACAGCCATTGCTGAGGCGTGGGCTTGCCTGGACCATAAATTTGATCTGATGTATGCTAAGCGCACCTTTGTCCATTGGTATGTGGGGGAGGGCATGGAGGAAGGAGAGTTCTCTGAGGTACGGGAGGATATGGCTGCCCTGGAAAAAGGTTATGAGGAGGTTGGTGTGGATTCTGTTGAAGGAGAGGGTGAAGAGGAAGAAGAAGAGTACTAGTTACCCCTTCCATACAACTGCAGCATGTCGCATCCAAAACTCATCAGCTTAAACACACTTACATTGTCTGTTACCTAGGCAACTGCTGAGAAGGTACCATGATGGTATGAAGGCAGCCTTGATAGTACAGCTAGCTATCTGGTTAGTTTGTCTACACTATCAAAACTGTGATCATGTCTAAATTTTCCATGTGTCTCTGTAAAAAATTTTCCATCATGTCTGAAATTAAAGGCTTTAAGGAAAAATGCCAAAAAAAAAAAATTGTTTCTATCTCTCAACCAGTGATCCTTCATAAGTTGATGCTAATTTTCCTCACAGAATGGAGGTGTTGAATTTTTTTTACTTTAAAAATTATATTATATACTAGATTGACTGTGCAAAGTAATAAACTATTACCTCAGTAATCAAAAATGAATACTGGATTCACCCTGAATTCTCTCACACTAGTTTTGCTGTATAATTTGATATCATTTGACCCTGGACATGGTTGAAGTGTTAGAATTACTAACAATTTTATTTTCTAAAATATCCTTGGGGTGGTTAAAATATTCAATATACTTATGTATAGTGTAGGAAAAATAAAATGAACTTCCCTTAGTAACATAAGCACAAAAGTCTTCTGAGATTAAGAGCTAATTAAAGAGATCATATTAATGAGAAAGAAAGAGCCAGGTCTAAAATCTCCAATTTTTTACTTTAATACAGTTGTGCATAGGACAATATGTTTAGTTATCTTACCTAAATTCTCAAAGGTGCAAAAAAGTACATACTTCTAAAATTCCAAGGGAAAATTTGAACCCCCACCCCCAGCCCAATGAGAAAAAATGGCAACATATAGATAGCACTGAATGGGAGAAACAATTTCTCTAGGAAGAGTCCTTGGAGAATTTGGAAATCTCAGCATGGTAAATGCTAATATCACAACACTAATGATATTCTAGACAGTTTTAGGTATAAGTAGATGAGGACTCTCTCTACCATCCCCTTGAGTGTAGAGCAAAGATTCAATCTGGAGTGTTCAAGAATTTTTTTCCTATAATGATTACAATGGTTTAATTATATTCCATGATCTCCTATGGAAGTACTTTTTAGTCACTCTGTAAAGTCCCAACTTTTAGGCACTTTGGGAATATAAAAGACATTATGAATTATATGATCACATACTGATCTAAGGAAGGAATTAGGAGAGAGAAGTAACTTTTGCTTTTTTAGACTCATATCCATATATATTACCTTTGTCCCTACCATTTTCTCATCTGCAAAAGAAAATATTAGTACCTATTACTTTCCTGAGATGAGATCAAGAAAAATGAAATATATGAAATATTCCTGAAGAAGACACTTTGACTCCTCCAAGGAAAATGTTAATTATTAATGTTTCAAATGAACTTTTTTTTAAAAATCACTAAGTGCCATAAAAATGTAAGGTGTTATTTTCATATCTAGATCTAAGTCTTGTATGAAGTAGCTGCTTCATAATTGCTCATTGCATGAATGAATGCATTTCAAAGTCATAGATTATTATATCTTCTGTCTATCGGCTCCATAATTGGAAGGAGAAATACTAGGATATATATCTGGTATGTGTAGAACAATGTCTCTGCTACATTTATTTTTTTCAGGCTGGAAACAGTACTGATGCAGTACTGATGGCATCCTGAAACCCTAGATACTAAAAGATTCATCCAGTGTCCACCATGATGTATTTCATACTTCAGCAAGGCAGAACAATTGTGGATTTTTTAGTCCCACATATTGATTTTATAAAAATAATTTTACCACTAGATGGATAATAAAAATAGCAATAATATCCTGAATTGATATAATACCTTTAATTCAAAAAGCTTGAAGCTTTCAAAGGCAATGAACAATTGTGGGAATTAGTTTTAGCCCTCAAAGGGTTGGAATTTTCCATACTTTATGAAAAAATAAATATTTTAGTTATTTCATAACTGAAACAAGTTATGCATTTCCATACCACGTGCCATGAAGCACTGGCATTGCTCTGTTCTACCAAAATAGAAAAGAAAATTACAGAAAGAAAACACACACACACATGCATGCACACACCAAGTATTTTAATATAGTAAATGGATTGTAGGTTTGCCTTCAGTCTATTGACTTCTGTTGTTTTATTTCAGTAGATAGGCAGTCTCAATTAGTGCTTAAATAAATTTTGAATTCTGCTCAAATGTCATGAATTAGAACACTTATTGTGTTTTCAAAACAAATTATATTCACCTGGAGCACTGCGAGATCTGAATCCTTGAATTCCAGTCTTTGGATTCCAGTGCTTGGATTCCTTGGATTATGACACTTGGTCAAAAGTTGATCATATTTTGTGGCTTTATACTTCTGGATGCTTAGATAAACCTCTTGTGATGTAAAGACTTTTCCCATTGTTATTAATATGCAGGGGCTATGGCACTTTACAATGCTCTTTTGCTTTCATAAAAAGTGTATTTGTCACTTGGTACAAGTGTTGGAACACCACTGCAATGTAAATGGAACAGCTAAAGTTGTGTTTCGATTAAACATTTTCGAGGTGATAGTTGCTGGATACCATAAACTAAATGAATTATCAGGACCTTTGTGAAGCAATGTATAAATTATTTCTCTCAAGCACTCTGTCTTATTATTATATTAGTGCAGTGTGGTTTCTCTTGGATTTGATTTGCTCTCAACCAATCAGGAACTCCCAAGCTCAGTATTCCAATCAGCTGTAATTCAGCCAACATTTTGACAGTTTAAGAATCATATTTATAGCTTAATATGCCAACGGCTCACTACCACACATCAATTAAAACCTGAATCCTAATCTGCTGATGGACCCATTCAAGTCAATTGCTAGACACCAGTATAGGAAGCAGAGCAGGTGACTATATTCTTAATTAAATGAAAAGCATCTTCTCTGAGGGGCTGGGATCACTTAGATCAGCTTACCTTTTAGAACTTTAGCCACGTGGTCTTTCTTTTTCTTTCTTTCTTTCTTTCTTTCTTTCTTTCTTTCTTTCTTTCTTTCTTTCTTTCTTTCTTTCTTTCTTTCTTTCTTTCTTTCTTTCTTTCTTTCTTTCTTTCTTTTTCTCTCTCTCTCTCTTTCTCTCTCTCTCTCTTTCTCTCTCTTTCTCTCTTTCTCTTTCTCTCTCTCTCTCTCTCTCTCTCTCTCTCTCTCTCTCTCTCTCTCTCTCTCTCTCTCTCTCTCTCTCCCTCTCTCCCTCTCTCATTCTTTCTTTCTCTCTTTGGTGGAGGCTGGATCAGTCTCTGATTGTAGGGGTAGTTTCAGCTATAGCTTGTTGAGTGCTTTGGAAGAGCTCAATAGTCCAGGGATCTTGTGTATTTTTCTTTTAACTTTTCTTAGGAAAGAAAAAAATGGGGTAAGAGGAGGTGGAGCTATCCAGTGTGTGTCATGTTTGTCCCTTCCACTGTGTTTGATAGTCTTAAAACAGTTAGTTCTGCATTGTGAAAATACAGAGCCCCATATCTTCCCAGTTCTGGTGCAAGGTACATTATTAGATGACAGTACATAAGAAGAGCTAGAGAAGCAACATTCAAACCTCAAGCTGTAACAACTCGTGGATCCTCAACCTAATAAATCTACTGTTGGAATTTGAATGACAGACGTGAACATTTTGCCATGGGCATAAGTTTTCTAATAGAAGTAAATGGCTCCAAAAGGAAAAGAAAGGAAAAAGCCTTGAGTTAATGCTCAAGACCTCTCAGGTGGTTCAGCTTTTGGAACACTGTCATTCTTCTGGTCTTTCCCCTCCTGGGTTACATAGCAAGGATTCATCGGATGGAGGGCAAATCACCTCTGAAAGCAAGGCAGAGGTTTTCTTATTGATCAGAGTGACAGATGGGATTAGTTGAGGTTGTTTGCTTGGCAAGACTTCTTTGAGTCAATTTCATCTCAGTATTCTCAATTAGAACCTGAAATAGAGTAGCAAAAATGGATAGAAATGGAACTTGGGTATGTGGGTAGACTAACCACCATATCATTTTTCTCCCTTAAAAAGCTATTTTGGAGAGATCCTGTCAAGCCTCATAGGCCTAGAGAGTACATGCTTTAAAAATAAAAAATAACATTAGGGGAGAAGGAAAATCACACAGATACTTGATTAAAAGCTTTATGCTACTAATGGGGCCAAACTAAAGTTTAACTGACCCTTTTCGTTTAAAATAGTCAAGCCTTGCCAAGGAGAACAAGAAGAATCCATATATGAAGATTTACCTCAGTGATTAAATCTTTCATGCCACATGTCACTACTTTTTTTTTGGTAGAATATGGCTGATTTAGGGCCAATCACCTGGTAGCTTAGATTTGATACTGAAATGAAATGAGCCACTCCTAGCCTATCTGACCATTAATAGTAGATTTCTTTAGCTATACATACACATGCATATTCAGTCAGGACACTAGGTTGATTTAGCAGAGAGCAGCTTTTTGGTGTTGATCATGCTGGCTGTCTAAAAGTATCAGAGAGAGAACTGCAACTTTTGGTAAGCTTTTGAAGGAAAAAAAAAAAACAAAAAAAAAAGAAAAAACTGGTTGAACCTATACCGGGTAAGACCTTAAAAAAAACTCCAATCTACACTACATGGAAAGACCCTAAGAAATATTGTGCCTGTCGCTCTCCTGAAAAGACATTTTACCTCCACTCTAGAACCTTGTTTCCCCTTACCTGAAGAAACATTTAGACCAATTTGGGAGAATCAGTCTTCTTTGCCTGCCATCCTTGTGAAGAGTAAACACTAAATAATCAACTGACACAGGAGGTAAAATATAAACTGAATTTTACTTCATGTGTATATACACATATACAGATATATGCACATAAAATCACAGAGTGCAATCCAAAAGAGAATACTTTCTTCCTCAGAAAAGTACTTTCTCCACTTTTGACATTGGCCCCTTAAATATTAGCTTAGAAAATATATATCTCTCCCCACCCTTTGAATGATAAAGGTTTCAATAAATGTGCTATCTGGAAAGAAACTCATTGCCTATTCAACGTAGTCAGATGCAATGATTTGGCACCTCTCTGGAAAGATGGACTGATGGGCCAAGATAGATTTGATTCAAACCAAGACTAGAGCCTCAATATTGAAAGAAAGTTATTTGATAAATGTGTGTTTTCCCATTTTACTTAAAAGGAAGTTATTATGTGTGCAGCTGCTTTCTGAACGAAATTAATGCTGAAGGAAAGCTCTGTATTACAAAGTAAAATGGGGCCTGCTCTCTGGTATTAGACTGAAAGGCATTGTGATGCAGTAGGAAGACTGAACTTTGACTACTTCAAGAACAGTGATTCTTATAAAAATAATAATAATAATAATTAATAATAAACGAGAGAAAAGCTTTAAAAATACTAAACTCTATTTGAAGTGAGGTGATCTGTTTTCCAGAAAACAGAATATTAATATAATAAAATACAGTAAAATGAACTACCCCCACACGAAATGAACATATATAGCATCATGATAGATCTTTAAACTTTTTTTTAAAAAGAGGAAGTTCAGTGGCAGGGTGACTAGAGTGTTAGGACGGGAGTCATAATGATCTGGGTTCAAATACAGCTATAGACACTTACTAGCTGTGTAATCCTGGGCAAGTCACTTAAACTTAGTTTTCTTATCTATAAAATGGGGATATTATCCACACCAAAGTTTGTAGTAAAGATCAAAAGGGATAATATTTGTAAAGCACTTAGAACACAGTAGGCACTATATAAATGCTTATTCCTTTCCTTCCTTTATCACTTCTTCATTTTTTAAAGTCACACAATATATCAGATCCACAGGTACGATGAGCTCCAGAGAGCTCAGGTCATGAACCACCTCAATCATTTAAGTGGTGAATTCTGGGGGAACTTCCCCAAATCATTCAAATTCAATTGGGCTCGGTCTAGTCTGCAACTGTGTTGCTCTGCTCCAAACAAATGCTCTTCTAGCTTAACAGGGATGAGAGCACTCAGGGCACAGAGCTGATGTCCAAAGAGAATTTTAATGTGCAGAGAGGAAAAGAAAAAGAGAGGAGGAAAAAGGCTCACTCTTCAATGTCAGGAATTGCTCTTTAATGGATCTACCTTTGAATCAAAATTTGATGGCTGACTGGCACATGGTGAGTGCTGCTCCTAACTCATGAAGGGCTGACACCAAAGCAAACCCTTTGCTGATCAGATGTACTGTATCAGTTTCTTTGACAAAATCTAGAAAAAAAAAAGAGGTTTTGGGGAATTGTTTTTAATGTGCAGAGACACTTTCTTTCCCATGTGGTCAAATTAACATTTTTAAATGGCCAGTAACTAGGGAAAAAAATGTTAAGAAGAATTCCCTTCCAGCAAAAAAAAAAAAAAAAATCATTTTCATCATTCTGTAGTTCAACATTTAGGGATAGGCACATAGTTTTTCTTTGTTTCACAAGCACTTTACTGATAACCAAGAAATATGAAAAGCCCTAGAGGAAGACCCACAGAACATTGAGTGGAATCTCTCTGGAGAAGCTAATGAAGAACATGGACAAGATTTACTTACGAAATGAAGCCCTGGATGTTTGTGCAATATGTAACAGGAAAGGACATAATCACATGGAGAAAATCATAGATGCTATGGAATACATATTAAATGCCTCCCAAATATAATAATTTCTCTAGGAAAATGGGAATTTTCACATTCATCTATCTCTCAAGTATCCTTGTAATATAGATACATGGTTAGACTAAAAGAAAATGAATAGAATGAAAGCCACTTAACTTGGCTTATCTTATAAGTGATGCCATACAGGCACCGTTACTTCCAAAGGTTATTGTAACACAGCCTTTGACTCCTACTTCTGAAAGACTTACTTTAACCATGTCTAGTGAATTACAGGGCTCAAGTCCTCTTAAGATACGCCCTTTGTACCACTGTCCTTACACTGGACATTTATTTATTCTTTAGAATAAGGATATAATAATCAGAGATCCAGATGTTAAATGATCAGAGCCTTCAAGAAATGTTTGTAGGGAACAATGTGGATGTATAATTTATATCTCCAACATGGAAGGGATGCTGGCATCTTTGATTGATAGATTTGTCATCACTAGTCTCTACCAGGTCTATAGCCTCTAGACACTACTGCTGGAGGTTATCTTTTTGATTTTGTGGTGCTATATACATAATCTCCTGTGGACATTGCTCCTCCTGGGTTCTGCCAGACAGTGGCCTACAGGGTACATGGCTGTGAAGTATCTCTTGGTCTAAGTCAAAGTCCTAAGCTACATTGTCATCTTCCTTTTATGAGAAGAATGGGCTTTGACAAACTCTTTAATTTCAAAGACAAAAATCACCCCCGCCCCCAATAGTTATTTAAAAAGAACAGTCAAGCAGCCAGGGATTTACTTAAGCATTTTTAGGATGAGACAGGGTGAGGGTGGGGAAATTCTTTTTTTTTTCCTATTATGAAATTTGTATTATTCTATGCAGAATCTTATTATAAAACTTCTTATTTCCAACAAAAGATTTCTTCTCCCAGGTGGGACAAAGGGAAGAGAAATGTAGCTAAGCAGTGAGCCTCTCCAAGTTCAAGTCTGTCCTTTTGATATGACTTTATTCTAGTTTATAGTAAGCTTTCCATACCCCTCTCAGTTTTGATATCTGAAGGTCAGAAACATATTTTGATTGTCATTCGTATAAAAGTTACGCACCCAAGAGCTATCAAATACCCTAAGGTCCTTCAGTCATCCTGTCTCTAACGTACAAGTGCTCTGGTACTCTTCCCAAAAGATGAGTTGGTAGGAGGAAGTCACAAAGGAAAGTCCATGGGGCTAGATCATTTCCTCTTTTATCTGTCTATTCATATTTCTGGACTTTCCTATCCAGAGAAGCATAAAAAGGCTAATGGGGTTTGATTTCACTACTGCCCTTAATAGTTTAAAAGCCCTTTAAACTATTTACCTACAAAACATACATGAGTGAAACTCCAGGAGAATGAGCATTAACACTGTGCTTTATACAACTATAACCCTTTTTCACAATCAAATAGTTCGTCTTTATGTTTTTATCCTCCCAGAAAACTTATCACTTTTGCTGATAATAGCTATTGTGATGGGATTTCTGGAAGTTACTCCCTCACAGAGCCCCTAAACTGTATTTCTTAATAGTTCACCAGAACTGTTTCCCTGTAGAGAACTCAAATCTCTAATGCATTGAATTCTGATGTACAAGTTAGGCAAGATCAATCAATCCTTCAGTAAACATTTGGTGAAAGCTTACTAAGTGCTAAGCACTATTCTAAGTACTGAGGATACAAAAGGAGGGAGTAATCAGTACCTACCCTCAGGGAGCTTACAATGTAATGGAGGTGACAAACAAATATATACAAAGATATGTGTATGAACATTATATATTTATAGATCATATTTAGATAATAAGTAGGAAATAATTAAGAGGAAATAGTCACTGGAATTAAGAGGGGCTGGGAAAGGGAAGGCACCAGAATTAAGAGGGGTTAGGGGAGGTTTTCTATATAAGGTAGGATTTTAGTTGGAATTTAAAGGAAGCCAGGGAGGTTAATAGATAAAGTGAAGGAGGGAGACCATTCAGCATGGCGGACATTCAGAACGAATGCCTGGAGCTGAGAAATGGAATATTTTCTTCAGAGAATAACCAGGCCAGTGTTACTGTACGGAACAACTGGTGGAGAGTAAGGTTTAAGAACACTAGAAAAGTAGGAGTTCACTATGTTATGAAAGGCTCTGAATGCCAAACACAGCATGGATCCTAGAGGCAACAGGAAGTCACTGGAGTTTATTGAGAGGTGTAAGTGACATGATAGGACTATATTTTAGTTGATGTTATTTTCAACTGAGAATGGCTTTAAGTGAGGAGAGACTTGAGGCAAGCAACCTACCAACAAGCTACTGAAATAGTTCAGGCATGAGGTGATAAGGGCCTGGACTTGAATTGGGACATCATCAGAAGAGAGAAGAGGGTGTATTCAATAGTTGTGCAAAAGTGAAATCAAAAGACTTTGCCTATAGCTTGGATATAGAAGATGAGAGACAGTTAGGAGTACAGGAAGATTCCTAAGTTGTTACCCTTAACAGTAATGGAGAAAATAGAAGGGGGGATGCAGAAAATGCCTTTCTCTCCCTATCCCAGCCCTTGGCCAATAGCCTGTTAACTTTTAAAGAAAGAGTGGTTGTTTTTGAGAGGGAGAGGGAAAAGGATAAAGAAAAGTGAGAGGGAGCATAAAATAATTCACTCAAGAAGCTGTTTATGAAAGATAGTCATTACTTTATAATTGGTACTCATAAATGCTAGTAGAAAGAATGCTGAGTGGAACTTTAGGAGAAATGAATGTGAATTTCAGGTCTGACATTGATTAGTAGGGTGAAACATAGGGGAGGTATTTCACTTCTCTCTGTGTCTCAGTTTTTCCATATGCAAAATGATGCTGAAATGCCTGTACTATATACCTCAATGAATTGTCATAAGTGCTTTGCAAAATATGAAATACTGTACTGTAAATCCTGACTGTTATTGTACCTGGGCCATGATTCTTCTTATATTTTAGGTCACTCTGCCCCCCTTTGATTTGACTGAAACAAGTTAAATGAAGAAATGGTTTGCAGAATTCAAAATAAGAAGGAAACTGAATGAGTTTTAGTCCAGAAATACAGCTTTTCCTTAAGGTATGTAAGATCAACTATTGGTAAAATTATATAATAGGTGAATTTTGTTTTTGATTAGGTTACAGAAACTGTCTTCTATACTTTTTTTTCCCTTCCAACTACTCAATGTTTCCCCCTTGACCTGTTCATAATTGTGTTAGAGGAAACTACTGGACAAATAATTGATTCAAGCTATCAGGAACTGTGACTTTCCCACATGTGTTCTCTACACTTATGCCTACTTATTCTTGGACTCTGTATTAACTTTGGGATCACTGTGTCACATAATTTGTGGCAGGTTTTATATAAACTGTTCTTACTGTACTACTTTCAAAAATATTATTTTCTAAAAGCTGATTGAATAATGTTCTCAATAATCATGAGGGCAAGTATACTGGAGGGGTCTTAAGTCAATACAAACATTTGATTGGATCAGTGATCTTATTGATTTGTGATTTCTCCTTAAAAATGTAATGTAGGTCACCACCCATTAAGTTCAGCTGACCCTGTGAAACTGGTCCATGTTCCACCATAGGGTGACCTCTTGGGATTCAGTTAACCTACTCACATTCTTCTAACATTTTAAGGGTTTAGTGGTGTACTTTTGACATGAGTTAGCCCCATTTTCTTTTTATATCAAATACTTCCTTGATGATATCTTTCACTACACTTCTTCGGAGATTTTTTTATACATCTATCACACCTTGAGCACACCAGGGATGTGATAGTAAATGTTTAACAGCTAGCTTCAACCTGCATTCTGCATTCTGCACTGGATCTCCTGCAGATATATACATAAAGGGAAAAAAACAGGATCACAGGGAAAGATCTTTGCTTAAGTCAAGTCAAGTTCACGAGTATTTATTTAGCTCCTAATACATGCTAGGTACTGTGCTGAATGTTGGGACTACAAATAAAAGCTAAACAAAATCCCTGATCTTAAGGAACTCACAGTCTAATGCGAGAAAATTGTGAACAAATGAGAAATATTTAAGATAAATTAGATAATACCAAAGAGAAGGCTTAATTTGAAGGAATGTCTCATGGTGGAACTTCAAGCAATATAGTAATGAAACATTAGGAGGCAGAAAGACTCATGTTTATTCTTTCCATCTAAAGTAACTAATATTGTGATATGAACTGCAAACGTGATATTCTTGTAGAGAGGCTAGGTTGCAATAAAAAGTTGGAGAGTAATTCCTCTCCCTCCAAAAAGAGATTTCAAACACTTCTATATTTTATGGCAATCAGCATCCTATCAAAATCAAGTGTGGTAAAGTTTTCCTTAAAGCACAAATAAAATTCTTTCACGGAAGAATATAAATGACAAATATTCTACATGCTCTCATATTTGGCATATTATACCACCACTTCCTGGAGATAATGCAAATGAAGAAATGAGTGTTTCCCGAATTATCTATGAATTGGAGTTGCCTGGAATTTAGAATAAACTTTGTGACCTTTGGAAGTTCACCAAAGTCCAAAAGTATGTTATTTTTAAATGGCATCGAAAGGTAGCTCCATCTAGATGGGTCCCCCCTGCCAAAAAAAATCAAGAAACAAAACCAGAAATGAAAAACTCAACAGATCCCTTTTGTGATCTGGGTCTTCTCATTTCTGAAGCTTTCAGAGAGGAGAAATGAAGGCAGAAGCATTATTACTATCTAATTTTTGTGTGTGCATGTGGGAGAACAATGTCCTTTTTTCTCCTCCTCAGATACTGATGATGAGATGTCAAGCCTTGTAATACATCCCTGAGTGGAAGGCTCCAGCTTCAGTTCTAGGAGTCAAAATCACTATCTCTTTCTCTTATAGTCTAATCACAAATGTTCATCCCTGCACTGCTTCAAAAACCCATTACTGCACCTTTGCATTCAAATGCACTGCTATGTTTGTTGAACAGCCTGTCTTACTTGAAAGATTAGAATCTGACACAAGTCCTCTATCTTCTTAAATCCTGGAATGTTGTGTGTCTTTTTAAAAAAAAAAAAAACACTTTGCTCCATAATAGACAGCTTTGGCCTGATAGGTATGTGTTGCTGGGAAATCCTAACTACTAACCTATGTCATTCCTGTTCTATTTTTGGCCTGCATTTAGGGTAAAGTCGTTATGTGTGTTCAAGCACATTTCATGAAATCTTTTAGTAAAAGAGAAAAACTCCCCAAGGTTCCTATATATAGTTTATTAAGACAGAAGGGGCAGAGAACTTAGGGTCTAATCTTAGATATGTCACTATACCTTTACATATTTTAAATTTTAGTTTTAATTCATGGAATAAAATATGCATCTCCATAATATAATAAAATAAAGATGATTGTACATGAAACTGCAAATCTCCTATGCACAATTTGCTGTTCCTTTCAAATATACAACAAAATTATCATGTAAATTTTTTTTCTCCCCTCTCCACTGCAGAGATGGATACCATTAGATATATACACACATATGTATATATGTAAGATTATTCTTTGCATACTTCTATTTATCAGTTTCTCCTCTGGGTCTTTGTTCATCTGTCCTTTGTAGTTAATTTTGGTATTTATAATAGACAAAAATAACCTATTCCTTCAAAGTCCTTCTAAAAACATATTGCTATTACTGTATATAATGTTCTCATGGCTCTGCTCATTTCACTTCATTATTTCATGCAAGTCTTTCCATGTTTTTTTCTAAAATCATTGAGTTCATCATTTCTATAGCATAGTAGTATTCTACCACAATCCTGTACCACAACTTGTACAGCCTTTCCCCAATTGAAAGGAATCAATTGATAGGTAATTTCCAGTTCTTCTGCAACACAAAGAGAACTCCATAAACATTTTAGAACATATGGGTTCGTTTCCTTTTTCCCTACTCATCTTTGGAAATAGAAAATTAGTGGCATTGCTGGGTCAAAGGGCATAGGTAGTTTAATAACTCTTTGGGCATAATTCCAGATTGCTCTGCAAAACGGTTGGAACATTTCATAATTCCACCAAACATTTATATAATTATACCTTTACAATATTGATTAGGCCTCTTAGACTCTCTGGACATCAGTTATTTCAACTGTTAAAGGAAGCATTTGTACAAGATGGTTTCTGAGTTTCCTTCAAGTTTTAGGTATGAGCCTGTGACTTCCAAAGGGTTATCCTCTTCTGAGATAATATACAGTAGTTTTGTGATATTTACAAACACCTGGTAAACCTAGATAGGCAACACGAAGGAGTGGATAAGAAAAGTATCTTAGTAAGTGCAAGAAAAGACCAGGACTCAAATTCTGTTACTGACACTGGCTGTGTTTTCCTGGGCAAGGCACTAAACCTCTAGGTGTTCTATGCATCTCTCTAGGGCAGTAAATTATAGAGAAACTGATGACCTGCACTGGTAGAGAGGAATCTCCTTCTCCATTTAGTTTCCTGTATCAATGAAATTAGAGGTCCAACCTGAAATAATTTAGTTGTTCAATGCCATACCAATCAAATTATCAAAAAAATTATTTTATACAGCCAGGAAAAATAATAACAGAATTCATCTGAGAGAACAAAAGGTCAAGTCTATTAAGGGAATTAATGAAAAAAATGCAAAGGAAGATGACCTAGCTGCACGGGCTCTCAAACTATATTATAAAGTGGCAATCATCAGACTTATTTGGTACTGATTAAGAAATATCATGGTGGATCAGTGGAATAGGTTAGGTATACAAGACACAGTAGTAAAGGATTATAGTAATCTACTGTTTGATAGACCAAATGACTCCAGTTTATGGGGTAAGAACTCAAAAACTGCTGAGAGAACTGGAATATGCTATGACAGAAACTAGGCATAGACCAATATCTCATACTGTATATACTAAAATAAGGTCAAAATGGGTACATGATTCAAACATAAAGGGTGATACCATAAATAAATTCTGAGAGCAAGGAATAATTTGCATGTAAGTTCTATGGAGAAGGGAAGAATTTATGACCAAACAAAAGATAAAGAACATGGTGAAATGCAAAGCAGATAATTGTGATCACATTAAATTGAAAAGTTTTTGCACAAAGCCAATGCAATCAAGATCAGAGAGAAATCTGAAAGATGGGAAATAATTTTTATAGTCATTGTTTCTGATAAAGGTTTTTTTTCTCAAACTTATAGAGAACTGAACCAAATCTATAAGAATACAAATATTTCCCCAATTGATAAATAGTTAAAGAAAATGAATAGGGAGTTTTCAGATGAAGAAATTAAAGCTATGTGTAGTCATATAAAAGTGCTCTAAATCACTAATGATTAGAGAAATGAAAATTAAAACAACTCTGAGGTACCACCACAGACCTATCAGATTGACTAATATGTTAGAAAAGGAAAACAAAAATGTTGGAGAAGATGTGGGACACTGATACATTGTTGGTGGAGTTGTGAAGTGATCCAATCATTCTGGGGAGTAATTTGGAAATATGCTGCCAAAAATTATAAAACTGTGCATACCATTTGATCCAGCAATATCACTATTAGTGATATCACTAACCCTAACCCTAGATATATTAGGTCTGTATCCCAAGGAGATCATAGAAAAGCCAAAAGTACCCACATGTACAAAACTATTTATAGTCATTCTTTTTGTGGTTGCAAAAAACTGGAAATCAAGGGGTTATCCATCAATTTTGAAATGACTAGACAAGTTATGGCATATGAATGTAATGAATACTTTTGTACTATAAGAAATAATGAGGAAGATGCTTTCAGAAAAATCTAGAAAGACTTACACAGAATTATGCTGAGTGAAGTGAGCAAAACGGGGAGAACATTTGTACACACTAATGACCGCAATGTGTGATGATCAACTGTGAGTGACTCACCTCTTCTCAGAAATACAATGATCCAAAACAATTTCAAAAGACTCATGATAGAAAATGCTATCCATATCCAGAGAATGAACTATGGAGTCTGAATGCAGATTAAAGCATACTATTTTTACTTTTTGGCTTTTTTCTTACTTGTTTTTTTTCCCTTTTGTTCTGATTCTTCTTTGACAACATGATTAATGTGGAAATATGATTGTATGTATATAACCTACACCATATTGCTTGCTTTCTTTGGGAAGGGAAGATGGGAGGAAAGAAAAAAAATTTAGAACTCAAAATCTTATAAAAGCAAATGTTGAAAATTATCTTTACATGTAATTGGGAAAAAATACTATTATGTGAAAAAAAGAAATTATTGATGTTGTCCTTGTCCTTATCTCTAAGAAATCTTAAAAATACCATATAATATGAATGATTGTGATTATTTTTATTATTTGTTTAATAAACAATTAGAAGGTAGGAAGAAAGGAAAAAAAAGAAGGGAAACTCATCTGAAAGGCAACTGTGGTTGGCATGATGCAATTTTATTATATCAAAGGCAGTAAACTCTGGTTAGGGGAATGTCTCCTTAATGAAAGTGACAGTGCAACAGCAGAATTTGGCCCCCAAAACCCTTATGGGCTTCAAGAATGAGTCTATGTTATTAGCATTCTAACAATCCAGGATTTTGCTGGCATGGAGATTATTCAAATAACTAATTAAATTTACCCCATATAAATTTTGATAATTTTTATCCAAATCCCACTTTTCATGAATGGATCTCCCATAAATGGGAGAGAGGATACATTTAACCCTCAAGGTTCTAGATGTAACTCTAAGAAGTTGGGAGTGATTTTCTAATATCACAGACGTAAGCTCCCCAATAACAAAAGTTCTAATGTACTTTTGTTCTCCCTCAAAGATTATCTTTTGAGAACCGTTTTAGTCAGCCAGGCTAAAGTAGATTTTAGAAAAGGTTATTTACTAAGGTTGTAACAATACGAACAATCTGTATAAAATCCTATCCAATTCTGTGACACGTTGTCCCACAATTACATACAGAATCCAGGGGAAAATGGGCTTAAGTTTAGGAAGCATATGTGGCAAAATCACAATTCCTGTATGCTGTAAATTTTATTTTTTCCTCATTCATGGGATCCTTAAGCTACTCCTCTTAAATGAGGTATAGTTTCTTTGCTGGGCTCCTAGTAAAAACATGAATCTATAAACAGTTTGTCTTGGGTTCCTAAAGTGGACACTGTCATCAGCTAATCCAGAAACTTTTCTAGCATGCTGATTGGAAGTCCAACAACTGCTAGAGCTGGAAGCTCCCAAGGTCCTCTCTCAGCCAAAGGGGAGGGGAATGAGGAGAAGATATAGGCCAAAGCTGAAACTGAAGTGTCCCCCCCTACCCCAAGGAAGTTTTACCAGAAAACCAAGCATTCTCAAGTCTCTCAAATGACTTCCTTCTCAGCCAGCTTGATAATTTATAGATGATTCTTACATTGCCAAGGTTTCTCAACCTTTCTACTGGTGCAAAGTCACTCCACTTCCAAATTCTTTTATCACTTACTCCAAAACTTGTGACTGATTGATTGAAGCTCAAGTTTATAATTGAAATTGATTGATTGAGCATTAAGTATTCTGAGATGATGTGATTGAGTGAATCAATCCCACTTTTACAAAATCAAAACACATTTACAAAGTACCCTATACCAAACACTATGCTAAGCACAGAATCTGCAAAGAAAAGACCCTGTCCTCAAGTTCACATTCACATGGGGGAGACAATATGCAAATAATCAGGTACATCCAAAATCTGTTACAGTAGCTAGAATGTAATCTTAGCGATGCAAATATTAGTAGCAAGGGATACTGGGAAACATCCCCTGTTGAAGGTAGGATTTGAGGTGAGACTTGAAGGAGCCCAGAGAACTTAACAAATGGAGGTGAGAAAGCAAGCAATTCATGCATAAGGATCAATCATTGTAAAGGCACAGAGACAGAGATGGAGACCCAAATGTCAGAAATATTAAGTTAGCCAGTCTAGCTGCAATGTAGAGTATGTGGAGGGGAATAAAATGTCATAAGACTGAAAAGATAAGAAGGGTCTACCTTAGAAAAATATTTAATGCCAAATCAATTATTTTAGATTTGATCCTGGAGGTAAATAGTAATCAATGAAGCTTACTGAGCATGAATGTTTAGACCACATATTAAGAAAAATTTTCTTTAGCAGTTGAGTTGAAGATGGATTGGAGGGGGAGAAAGACAGGTAGCTTGCTGTCTTATTTTGCCTTAGCAGGTGATCTTCAAGAGCTGCTACAGATTAAAATTTTAATATCCTGTGTCATTCATGGTGATGATTCTCTCCAAATTGAGCAAGTGTAGTTCTAAGATAAGAGATATACAGTCCATCATCACATCCATATTTGAAGAATTTCTGGGGGGTTAGATACTTTAGAATTTGTGCTTTTCTGGTATCACCTTCGAAAGGTTTATAATAAACCTGGGAAGACAGAGAAACTGATGCAAAGTAAAGTGAGCAGAACCAGAACATTGTACATAGTAACAGCAGTACTGTACAATGATCAACTGTGAATGATTCAGTTATTTAAAGCAATACAAAGATCCAAGACAATTCCTAAAGACCAATGAAGAGACATGCTATGTACCCTCAGAGAAAGAATTGATGGAATATGAAGCATATCTTTTTTCAACTTTTTAAAAAAATTTCTTGTTTTTGTTTATAATATAACTAGTATAGAAATGTTTTTTTCATGACTGTCCTTGTATAACATTTATCAAATTGCTTTCCTTCTCAATAATGGGGGAGAAGAAGGGGAATAGAACTTAGAACTCAAAATTGTAAGAAAAGAAGGTTAAAATTTTTACATGTAATCGTAAAAATTTATAGCAAGATTAAAAATATTTCTGTTTTAATTAGATATTGATGCAGAAATATGGTGATGAAATTAATCAGGAAAAACTCAATGTCATACTTTTGGAGTAAAACAATGAACTTTGTATGGGTAGCATACATATGAAGACAATAGTCCATATGAAAAATTATAAGGTTTTAGTGTACTAGAAACTTATTAGGAATTAATAGTTTGATATGACCATAAATGCACACACACACACACACACACACACACACACAAACACACATATGCGGTAGCTAACAGCCTTAGTCTATAAACTATAAATAGAGCACTGTATTCAGTTCTTGGCACCACATTTTAAATAAGACACAGACACTTATTCTATGATATTCAAAAAAGTGGCAAAATCCTGCAAATTTTACCTTCATAACTTCTTCACCATTTGTTCCTTTTTTACTACTTGCATGCACGGTCACTACCCTAGTTCAGGTGCTAATCATCTCTTACCTAAATTTCTTCAGCATCCCCCTTACTTATCTCCCTGAATCCATTCTCTTCTCTTTCAAATTCATTCTCTACTGCCAAAATGGTCTTTCTAAAGCATAGGTCTGATCATGTTGCTCCCATGCTCCAGTATCTTCAATGGTTTGTTACTCTCTCAGAATAAAATGCTAATTTTATTTTTTTTTCTGTTTTTCCTCCTTTAAAAATTTTATTTATTTGTTTTTAGCTTTAAATATTTACTTCTATAAGATTTTGAGTTTTAAATTTTTTCCCACTTCCTCTGTTCCCCCTTTTCCAAGATGGTATGCAATCTGATACAGGTTATACATGTACAACCATATTAAACATACTTGTACATTAACTATGTTGTAAAGAAGAATTAGAACCAAAGAGAAAACCATGAGAAAAAAGAAACAAAAAAGAAGAGAAAAATAGAACATACTATGCTTTGATTTGCATTCAGACTCCATCATTCTTTCTCTGAATGTGAATAGCATTTTCCATAATGAGTCTTTTGAAATTATGTTAGACTTTGTATTGCTGAGAAGAGTTAAGTCTATCAAAGTTGGTCACACAATGTTACAATTACTGTGTACAATGTTGTCCTGATTTCTTCACTCAGCATCAGTTCAGGTAAGTCCATGTTTTTCTTAAGTCCAGCTGCTCATCATTTCTTATTGAAAAATAGTATTCCATTACCCTCATATACCACAACTTGTTCAGTCATTCCCCAATTGATAGGCAACCCCTCAATTTCCAATTCTTGGCTGCTACAAAAAGAACTGCTATAAATACTTTTGTAAATGTGAATAATCATTTTCCCATTTTTAGGATCTCTTTAGGATATAGACCTAGAAGTGGTATTTCTGAGTTAAAGGTAATGCACAGTTTTATAGCCCTTTGGGTATTAAAATGCTAATTTTAAATGTGGTATTTAAACCCTACATAGTGTGACTCTAGTCTGCCTTTCTGGACTTATTTCATGATACTTCTCTTCAATTAATCTCTATTTTAGGCAAATTAATCTCTTTTTTATGCACCCTAAAATTAATATTCCTTTTCCAAATTTCTATACTTTGTTAAAGACTGTTCCACAGATCTAAAAAGCATTTCCTCATCTTTTTCCTAGAATAATTAACTTCCTTCAAGGTTCAACCCAGATACTACTTCTTGAAATAAAAGATCTTACCATTTTTTTTTTTTTGCATATGTCATACCCTTTCGGCAGTCTGATGAAACCTGTACAACCCTTTTCAGAATAATACTTTTGAATGAATAAAATAAAAAACATAGGATTGCAAAAGAGACCAATAATACTGAAAGATAATGGTCTGTTTCTATTTGTTTTACTCCTAAATTCATAGACCCTAGGTTACAAACTCCTGTCTTGGGAGGAGGATGTTCTCCCTCACCCTAGTTATTAGTTTCCTTTCCAGCCTCCAATCATCTTGTTCTTATCCTTGTAAGCATTATGTATTGTCAATAGAATTTAAGCTCATTGAGGGTAAACTTCTTCACTTTGTTTTTGTATTCCCTAGCAAAGTACCTTGTATAAAAGAGGTACTTAACAAATAACTGTTAAATCAATTGAAGAGTTGGAATGTAGCTAGAGAAGGGCAACTGGATGATGATTTCATTAGTTGAAGAAATTGGGTGCCTTTAGCTGAAAATAAAACCAAGACTTAAAGAAATGATAGCTGTTTGTGTGTGTGTATTTGCATACACTCGTACAAACATACATACATGTATACATGCTTCCTACTATATAGAACTTATGCAAAATTAAATTCCATGTGAGGTAGTGAATTCCTCATTAGTAAAGGAATTTGTTAATCAGAAGTTAGAATTCCAGTTTTTAGGGATATTATAGAGGTTTACGCTGAGGCATGAGGAGGAGGATGTAATGTTCTTCCCACTCTGAGATTCTGTGGTGTCATTCTACTTCACTATGATAGGAGTGCTCACAAAATTCCTATGTTTGTTGTAATAACCATATCTTCCTTTTGATCCACAGGGTCTGATTAATCAAATACAGCCTAGACATCACAGTGGTCTCCTATGCCCGTCCTATATTTTAGGAGCCATCTCATGTCAGCAAGTATTTATTAAGCATTTATGAAGTGCCAGGCTTACTAAGTGTTGGGAAGAAAAGCAGTTCTGCCTTCAAGAATAATACATTCTAATGTGAGGAGACTACACATGAAAGGAAGCAGAAAGAGGGTAGGAGTGATAAGTATGGTAGAGAAAGTCCTAGACAATTCAGAGTATATACCGTTGAGAGACAGGAAGACACAGCTGTCTTGAGGTCCTCCTTAAAATGGAGTCTTGCTGTTGTTACTTGTTTTTCATGCTTGAAGAGTACCCCGACATCATGGAGGTAACACCAGGACATGGAAATGAATTGGATTTAAGTGAGGCAAAGTCACTAGCCTCACTTTCTCCTCTGGAGCTATCTGGTGCAGTGGCAAGATATAGATCAGGGTGACTGGAGATGGCCCTGGGTACAATGGAAGACCTTGACTTTTTAAGATAAAGTCTTTCATTAGTCTCAGTTTGGGGAGGAATAGACCAAAGGGAAGGAAAGGCTCCAGGGACTGAGGGTAATACCAGTATATAAAGTCTAGAGGTAAAGTGAGTTTCTATGGAGAAGTGAGCTTTCAAGGTGGAGAGGTTTGTAGAGAAGTCAAGAAAAGTCAGGAGTGCAACTTTTGGTGAATTTTTAATTTCACCCTTTATTTTATCTCCTTCTAGGAATGCTTATAAAGTGATCCCTGTATCTTTTTATTGCATAGAATTCCTGCCTATGTCTTTCTATAAAGTATTTGTAGAGCACGCAGTCAATGTGCTAGATCTCTCTCTCTCTCTCCCTCCCTCTCTCTCATTCTTTTTCTATTTTACTGTCACCAATGCATCACTTAGACTGTCTGTTATTTGTTATTATTGCTATATGACCAGCTTGCCTCATTTTTCAGTTGTACATGAGCTCATGCCACTTTTCAAGTGTCATTCACCATTAGAAACATACTACAGCTTACTCATGCTCTCCATACATTTTTCTAGTAGCCTATGGATTATATGTCTTGGATTTTTACAAAATCATCATGTTAAGCACACATAACCATATGGCACTTCTGAATGAAGTAACAAACCTAACACTGATATAAAATTATAAAGTTTAAATGCTCAATTACCCCAAACTCGACAATAGCAATTTCTCAGTCCTGAAGAGTAAAGTTATACAATAATTAACATATCTATGGTGTTTTAAAGTTTAAAAGATGTTCCCTTACAACCATCTGGTGAGGTATCAATTATTAGCCCACAATGACAGATAAGGAAACTGAGATTAAGAGAGATTACATAGCTAATGTATATCAGAGTAAGGATTCAGACGGAGGTTTTCTGACTACAAATACTATTCCTATGAGAAGAAGTAGGATCCATGATGTTGGATTTGGTAATGGATGACTAGGGTTCAAACTCCAGTTCTGCTACTTATTGCCTGAATGACATTGGGCAAGATACTCACCCTTTCTTGGCCTTAATTCCTCAATAAAATAAGTGGGTTGGATTAGGTGGATTCTAAAATTCCTTCTAACCAGAGATCAGTGATCCTATAGTTAAATGGCCTCTGTAGTCCCTTCCAGATCTAAATCTGTAACTCTATCATCCTTTCCTACTGTACTATGCTATCTGACAACACTGAATAGGAGAGAGATCACTATATAATGATTTGGGCAATATTCACTGCCCAATTCATCCTGGTTGTAACATAAGCTGTGTGATTTTAGACAAGTCACTTAACCTCTGCATCCTTCAATTTGTTCATTTTTAAATGGAGTTAAACTAGAAAAGGTCACTTTCATCTGTGACATCCTGTGATTTAATGGAAATATTTCACAATCTCTAAAATGTTCAGTTGTCCAAGATCCTGATCATTAGCAAAAAATTTATTTAGGAACATATGCTCCATCCCCAAGTGAAACAAAGATGAAATTTAGGTTTGAATATACCATGTCCCAAACTATTTCTTCTTATTTCTACATTATGTGAAGGTACACAAAACAGATCTAGATTTCAGATAATGATGGTGTTGCTGTGATCCAGATAGCATTTATACACTTGGGGTTCTCATATTCCAGGATATTTCTCAGGTAGGTACCATACATTGTCCTGTATCTACCTGAGCAAATTCAAAAGGAGAAACAAGATCCTCTAGTTAATTCTGTTCTTCTCATTCATCCTTCCTCACCTAGTTTTGTTTTATTTTCACAAGTACTTGGGTATATAACGTCCAGTGGTTAACCTTGGCTTTCTCCATACTAGTTTTCAAATAAGGGATGCCCTAGGCATTTTGGGGACATTATTTTGTATTTCAAGTAGATAATGGCATCTTGGTTAGGGGCAGCTAAGCGGCACAGTGGATGGATTACTCTTATTAGAGTCAGGAGAGCTCCTCTTCCTGAGTTCAAATCTGGCCCCAGATACTTATTGACAAGTCACTTAACCTTGTTGGCCTTGGTTTCGTCATTTGTAAAATGACCTGGAGAAAGAAATCACAAACCAGCCTAGTATCTTAACCTAGAACACCCCAAATGGGATCATAAAAAATTGAACATAATTGAAATGATTCAACCATAACAACAAAATGAAAATAACAACAAACACTGCATTTCAGTTCAAGAGTAGCTCATTACATAATACCTAAGCTTCTATGTGTGGAGAAGCTTTTATTTTAAGGTAAAAAATTCTGTTTTCTTATTGGATCACTAATTATACTCTTAGAGATGCTTTATCTTAATTTCTGTTTGATCATCTATTGGCAGTGGTTCTTGTCACTTTAGCTTTAAGTTTCTCTGCTGATATCCCACTGCCAACCCTACTGCCAAGTAGTTAAGGATCTGTAATAAACACTCAAATACATCAGGGGAGCTAGATATTTTTAAAGTACGATAAAGGGGATAATGGAGAGGAATGGAGTACACCTGTATTTTCAGAGCTTCATTCCAAAAATCAGAAAGTTAAGACTGTCTTTAAATGCCTATTTAAAAGGCCAAAAGATCAAGATTGACACTTTCCTTATTTTCTACATTTTGGGGGGGAAGAAATAGAAGATTCAGAAGTAATGGTATTGAATTGTACCTTTAGATACTATTGAATCAAGAAACAATATGATGTAGTAGAAAGGGTCCCTGTGCTCAGTGTCAGGTAAGATCTGGGATTGAATCCATTCTCTCTTGAAATCCTCATTTCCTCATACATAAAATAGGCAAATTGAGTACCTGCCTTCACTGGGATCACTTTCAGGATAAAATGATACAATGAATGTAAAAAGCCTAGCAAACTTTCACAGTCCTATGCCAAAGTCCACTATTTTTATAATTAATATATTTTAGTGCTTACTTAAAGGTTGATTTTATTTTATTTTTCTTCTTTATCTATACTGTTTTCAAAGGATCACCTTCCTCTGAGGAGCCAATAGCACAGACTATGACAGACCATGTTCTAACTGGCTTGCTCAAAGACACACTCCAAGGATGACTATGAATTTTTTATGTTGAGGGCGGTACTGGAGCTTGCATGCAGTTCAAATATAACAAGATTCTTTTGCAACTGAAGTCCCAGCTCTTTTCTAAGTCTTATTGAAAATGATAGAAATAATCATCATAGTAACTGCTATATCATCAGAAAATGTCCAGCTATGCTTCATCTTCCCTATCTTTCTCAACTCTACTGCCCTACTCAATTCAATGATATGCACTATCTGTAAAAAGAGTAGTAATATTGTACATGGGAAAGACAGGTGTGCTCAAATCAAAGTAAATGAATAAAGCATTTATTTGGTGCTTTCACTGTGGTCAGGGGTGGGGATACAAATAGAAAAGTAAGACCATCACGGTCTCAAGGAGCTCATATTCTAATGGCCTCCACTCAAATGCCACCTCTGATATTACTTGTGTGACTTTGAGCAACTTAAACTTAAACTTTAAACTTTTGGAGCTATAGTTTTCTTATTTTTATAGTGAGCAGATTGGACTAGATGGTCTCTGAGGCTCCTTTTAATTCTAGATCTATTATTCTACTTCATCTTCCCATTCCTCTTTATACGCTCCTTCCTATCCCCCCCCAAAAAATTCCTGAGCTTTTGAGCTCATCCAAATATTCTCTCACTAGCTAGTGGGTCTATGAATTTGTTTCCCTTTGTTCATGTTTTATTATTCTGCACATGTACAAAATTCTAAAAAACAAATTTATTTTATTGTTCTGTCATATGTGTATGTACGCAGAATAATAGGATTAAAGGAACCAAATCTATACTACACTGTGTAAATACACACATATAATACATATGTAATGTATATGCAAAATAATATAAAATGAGTTAAAGAAAGAAAATGAATTTGCATAAATACACACATATGCATATGCATATACATATCTCACTAGCTTATTCATCTGTCCCATTAGATTAAAATCTCTTTGAATGCAAGGACTGCTTCATTTTCATTCTGTATCCCTAGCACTAAGCCTAGTGCCTGGCATATAGCATAGTAGGTACTTAATGGATGCTAATTGATTGATTAATAGTAATGCTGTCACTAAAGAAAAAGGACTTAAACCTAAGTGACATGTCTTATACTCCCTCAGTCAATATCCTTTTTAATGGTGATATTTGACTGATTATTTAACAGCTTTATCTCTTTTGTCTCATGAGATGAGTAACACCTAGAATTTTCTGATATGGACAGTAAATGAAGGGACTGAGACACATAGAGTTTGAAGGTAAGAAAGAGACAGAGACAGTGGTACCTAGGATAACAACACAACTCTCTTTTCCCCTTGCCCTGGAAAAGTATTAGGCCTAGGCACTGTAAGGGAATAACCCATTTACAGTGCAGTGAAAGGAAAGCTTCAAAGATTGTCAAGTTCAGGAGTCTGACTGATGCCAAGCAGAATCCAAGAACTTGGATTAGAGTTCTGGGACCCGGGGACAAAGTTCCTGTTGTCTTATCTGTCCATGTTTCTGTATCTATGAGGATCTCTGAAACACCATATAGCACTCTGATATACTGGTTTATCCATCCTGTTGTGAGTTAGTTTCTTATATCTTGTTCATGTATTAATGTTATGTAGGAGTGCTAATATAAGAAAATGAACTTCTAACTTGCCTTTCTGATTCCATACTGTAGCTGGAATGCTATAGTCCAGTCTGAGAGGATTTCTCTCTTCATCTCTGGTTTCTGTGTTTCTCTGACTGTCTGTCTCTCTGTCTATCTGTCTCTCTCTCTCTGTCTGTCTCTCTCTCTCTCTTTGTCTCTCTCTCTCTCTCTTTCTCTCTTTGTCTCTCTCTCTGTCTCTCTCTGTCTCTCTCTCTGTCTCTCTCTCTGTCTGTCTCTCTCTGTCTCTCTCTCTGTCTGTCTCTCTCTGTCTGTCTCTCTCTGTCTGTCTCTCTCTCTGTCTCTCTCTGTCTGTCTCTCTCTGTCTGTCTCTGTGTCTCTCTCTGTCTCTGTCTCTCTGTCTCTCTCTCTGTCTGTCTGTCTCTCTGTCTGTCTGTCTCTCTCTCTCTGTCTCTCTCTGTCTCTGTCTCTCTCTATCTCTCTCTGTCTCTGTCTCTCTCTGTCTCTCTCTGTCTCTCTCTCTGTCTCTCTCTCTGTCTCTCTCTCTGTCTTCTCTCTCTGTCTCTCTCTCTGTCTCTCTGTCTGTCTGTCTCTCTCTCTGTCTGTCTGTCTCTCTGTCTGTCTGTCTTCTCTCTCTGTCTCTCTCTCTCTCTCTGTCTCTCTGTCTGTCTCTGTCTGTCTGTCTCTCTCTGTCTCTCTGTCTGTCCTCTCTCTGTCTCTCTCTGTCTCTCTCTCTGTCTCTTTGTCTGTCTGTCTCTGTCTGTCTGTCTCTCTGTCTGTCTGTCTTCTCTCTCTGTCTCTCTCTCTGTCTCTCTGTCTGTCTCTGTCTGTCTGTCTCTCTCTGTCTCTCTCTCTCTCTGTCTGTCTGTCTCTCTGTCTGTCTGTCTTCTCTCTCTGTCTGTCTGTCTGTCTCTCTCTCTGTCTGTCTTCTCTGTCTGTCTGTCTGTCTCTCTCTCTGTCTCTCTGTCAAGCACAGTGAGGGGTCTTGAGAAGAAGGTATAGTTAGGAAACAGTAGAATATAGTTTGAAATATATGTCTAGAGTTTTAAAGTTTATTCTGCTTTTCACTAACCTAGTTTACATCACTATCTCACCTTCAGTGGATGTACATAGTTGAAACAGTATGCTAGGTCTGTAAAAGGAAGACTAGCTATCTGAGCACCAATTTTGGATTGACATGTATTTTTCAGAGCCAAGGATGTAGAATTGAGGAGGAGAGTTCTGGGTGACTGAAGTTCACCTGCTACAGAATCTTGTCAGTTAAGAGGACAAAATGATGTAAGTTCATATGTATTTAGAATTTTAACCTTCTCAACCAAAACTTTATTCCTTTCTCATTTAAAAAATAAATTCTGAGGGGGGAAGAGCCAAGATGGCAGAGTAGGAAGACACACATATGCTATCTCTTCCTCCACAGCCTCTAAAATACCTGTAAAGAAAGACTGTCAAGAAATTCTAGAGCAGCAGAAGCCACAGAGCAACAGAGAGAAGGAAATTTCCTGGCCAGGGCAGTTCCCACAGCAGCCCTGAGCTGAGCACTGAGCAGCTGATTCTTACCTCAGCCCTGTGTAGAGGCCCTGGGGCAGCTGAGCTTAATCTCACACTGAATGGTGGCCCTGCCCCACAGCTTATCCAAATCTCAGCCCCCAGTGCTGGCTTGGTGGAACTGGAGGCCAGGTGGTTGTGAAGAGGAAGCTCTGCTAAGATTCTGGGCACAAAAATCTCTCCTGCTCCCAGACCAGTGCACGCTTTTGATTGTGCCACTTGGGAGGAACTGAGATCTTACAGATCCCCAGAGTATACCCTGCTCTTGACAAAGGACCCAAAAGACAAGTAAATGGTTGGGAAAATGCCCAAAAAAAGGAAAAACAATGAGACTATAGAATCTTCTCCTATCCTTTCAGATGAGGAAGAACAATGCTTACCATCAGGGAAACACATAAAAGTCAAGGCTTCTGTATCTCAAACATCCCAAATAAATATTCAGTGGTCTCAGGCCATGGAAGAGCTCAAAAAGGATTTGGAAAGTCAAGTAAGAGAGGTGGAAGAAAAATTGGGAAGAGAAATGAGAGAGATGCAAGACAAGCATGAAAAGTGGGTCAACACCTTGCTAAAGGAGTCCCAAAAAAATGCTGAAGAAAATAACACCTTTAAAAATAGGCTAACTCAATTGGCAAAAGAGGTCCAAAAACCAATGAGGAGAAGAATACTTTAAAAAGCAGAATTAGTCAAATGGAAAAGGAGGTTCAAAAGTTCGCTGAAGGGTATAGTTCTTTCAATATTAGAATGGAACAGATGGAGGCTAATGACTTTATGAGAAACCAAGAAATCACAAAACAAAACCAAAAGAATGAAAAAAAATGGAAGAGAATGTGAAATATCTCATTGGAAAAACAACTGACCTAGAAAATAGATCCAGGAGAGACAATTTAAAAATTATGGGACTACCTGAAAGCCATGATAAAAAAAAAAAGAGCCTAGACATCATCTTTTATGAAATTATCAAGGAAAACTGCCCTGATATTCTAGAACCAGAGGGCAAAATCAATATTGAAAGAGTTCACTGATCACCTCCTGATCTAAAAACAGAAACTCCTAGGAACATTGTGGCCAAATTCCAGAGTTCCCAGGTCAAGGGGAAAATATTGCAAGAAGCTAGAAAGAAGGATTCAAGTATTGTGGAAATACAATCAGGATAACACAAAATCTGGGAGCTTCTACATTAAGGGATCGAAGGGTGTGGAATATGATATTCCAGAAGTCAAAGGAACTAGAACTAAAACCAAGAATCAGCTACCCAGCAAAACTGAGTATAATACTTCAGGGGGAAAAATGGTCTTTCAATGAAATAGAGGACTTTCAAGCATTCTTGGTGAAAAGACCAGAGCTGAAAAGAAAATTTGACTTTCAAACACAAGAATGAAGAGAAGCATGAAAAGATAAACAGAAAAGAGAAATCATAAGGGACTTACTAAAGTTGAACTGCTTACATTCCTACATGGAAAGACAATTTTTGTAACTCTTGAACCTTTTTTCAGTATCTGGGTAGTTGGTGGAATTACACACAGTCACACACACACACACACAGAGATAGATAGATAGATAGATAGATAGAGAGACAGAGAGAGAGAGAGAGAGAGAGAGAGAGAGAGAGAGAGAGAGAGAGAGAGAGAGAGAGAGAGCACAGGATGAGTTGAATAGGATGGGAGCATATCTTAAAAAAATGAAATTAAGTGGTGAGAGAGAAATATATTGGGAGGAGAGAGGGGGAAGTAGAATGGGGCAAATTATCTCTCATAAAAGAGTCAAGTAAAAGACTTTTCAGTGGAGGGAAAAATGGGAGAGGTGAGAGAAAAAAAACATGAAGTTTACTCTCATCACATTTGACAAAAGGAAAGAATAAAATATACATTCATTTTGGTATGAAAACCTATCTTACAATACAGGAAAGTGGGGGAGAAGGGGATAAGCAGGGTGGGGGGGATGATGGAAGGGAGGGCAATGGGAGGAGGGAGCAATTAGATGTCAACATTCTTGGGGAGGGACAGGGTCAAAAGAGAGAGTAGAACAAATGGGGGGCAGGAGAGGATGGAGGGAAATATAGTTAGTCTTATGCAACATGACTATGATGGAAGTTATTTGCAAAACTACGCAGATATGACCTATATTGAATTGCTTGCCTTCACGGTGCGGATGGAGGGGAGGGAGGGAGGAAGAGAAGTTGAAACTCAAAGTTTTAGGAACAACTGTTGAGTATTGTTCTTACATACAACTAGGAAATGAAAAATACAGGTAATGGGGAATAGAAATTTATCTTGCCCTACAGGACAAAAGAGAAGATGGGGATAAGGGAAGGGAAGGATGTTAGAAGGGAGGGCAGATTGGTGATAGGGATAATTAGAATTTTTGGCATTTCGGAGTGGAGGGGAGATATGGGAAGAAAATTTGGAACTCAAAATTTTGTGAAAATGAATGTTGAAAATTTAAATTAAAAAATTCCTTTGTTTTTATTCATATATTACTGAGATATGGGAGTTCTAATACAAGAGAATGAATTTCTGAGTTTCCCTCCCATTCCATACTGTAGGTGGAATGCAGAAGAGGATGACTCATTTTCATTTTTCTTCAAATTTCTAGTCTATATTTATTTTGGATTAGAAGACCCTAATGCAAAGGAGCTACCTCATATCCAATATGTGGGCAATACAAATTTTGTTTCATTAAAGTCCTTTCACACTCAGGACCTCATTTGATCTTCATCAAAATAATTTGAAATACTTGAGATGCATATATTACAGATTACAGAAGCTGAGAATCTCTCATACCTTGACAGATAGTTTAATGAATAGTTAGCATTTAATAAATGCTTATTTATTGATGGGGGATGCTAGGTGGTACAATGGATAGAGCACAAGTGCCGGAGTCAGGAAGACCTGAGTTCAACTCTAACCTCAGACACTTGACACTCATTAGCTGTGTGACCTTGGGCAAGTCACTTAACCCCAACTGCCTCATCCTGGGTCATCTCCAGTCATCCTGATGAACATCTGGCCACTGGATTCAGATGACTGTAGAGGAGAAGTGATGCTGGTGAACTGCACAGCCCTCTCTCACTCAAAACAAAGTCAAGCACAAGTCATGGCATCATTTCTCTGATGGTAAGGTCCTCTTCGGTGACAAAGGATGAACACACACATGCACACACACATTTGTTGATGGATGAGTTCCATGATCTCATCAGGGAAAATCACACACTAACAATTCCCTGTGATCCTAGGTAACTGTTGTCTGTATATTTCTATTATTCGTCCAAAGAAGATATTCCTCATGCAAAGGAAGATTTCCCAAGGTCCTTTCAGTACTTGGTGGATATCTGTGCAACATTCAAGATGTCCGTTGGTATAGTTCATCCTCTTTGTATGACCTTCTGCTTCTGATCACATACACTATTGTTGAAATCTGAAGATTACCCAGGAAACTCACAGTTGGCTTTTGGGACTAAGGTCGTTTAAATACAACATCTCACCTAAATCTCCCGCGCTACTACCTGTGCTCTGAATGTTTCAGTGTCTTTTTTATATGCTGCCTCTGTCAACACAAAGTGCTTTTGAATCAGTGCTTTGCAACTGATTCAAACAGGCTTTATAGGTCCTCTTCCCATACCAGCTGGCTTTCCCCTCCTTCTGTTTCTGGACTTTCCTGCTCTTCCCACTCTCTGTATATGCTTGCATTTTTCCTCATGCATATTATGTAGCTTTTGTCTAAAATGAATCTTATTTTTCTGTCCTCTCATTCCGCTTCTAGCATTATTCAGGAGATTTCAATCATTTCTCAATGCTCCACTGTGTAAGCAAGATCTCTAATGTGTATTCAGCTGAAGATTTTGTCAATATGCTCAAACTTTTGCAAAGTACCAATTAGACTGATTTAGTTGCCGTTTAGAGTGGGAGGAATGAAAATATATATATATATTTTTAAAGCTGATACACATGCATGGGCCTTTTAAAGCTTTCTTTCTGATGGAAAATTATTTAAGGAGTGTGATAGCAAGATTGCAGTCAGCATCTTCTCCCCAATCCTAAAATCTGTGAGAGACAGACATACAGACGGAGATGGATTGACAGAGGGAGAGAGAGAGAGACAGAGACAGAGAGAGAGAGAGAGAGAGGCAGACAGAGAGAGACAGAGAGAAAGAGAGAGAGACAGAGAGAATGGAGGAGATTCAAGAATCATCTGAATTCCCAGGACAGTACACAGAGGGAATGCTTATTGCAAAGATACTATTTAGAGAAGGTAAAGGGTCCTGTAGACCTACACAGAGCATGGGTTAGAAGTGTTGTGAGATGCTAGGGGACCATTTCCCTAAAGGAATTAGATAATGGGAATGCTTCCTTAGGTATAGTCAGAAGCCCTAGCTCATGAAATTTAGTTAATTTCTTGTCATTTTGTGCCTAGTCACAAGAGCTATTCCCGAAAGTGAAAGGAACCCACAAAAGCATTTCTAGGAAATTTCCACTAATAGCTGTATATACCTTTTCTAAAACAGAAATTGCATTTGTATATGTCTAAAAATAAATGAAGATTCCTGTTTAAGAAAGGTGTGAAAATCTTCATAGATGTGACAATGAGCTTGCTTTTCTCAATCTTGCCTTCCAGGAAGCATCTAGGCAGTAGGGTATACAAAGAAACACTCAGTGGAAATCCAGCCTTGAACACTCATTAGTTGTGTAACTTTAGGCCAGTCACTTTACTTCTGTTTCTTTCAGTTTCCCCAACCATAGTTGGAAATGGTAATATCATTTATTGTCCAGGATTGTTGTGAGAACAAAATGAAACAATATTTGTAAAGCATGTGGCATACTACGTGGCACACAGTAGGCATTATATAAATTCCAGCTATGAGCATCATCATCATGGAATGACATTAGGGCAGGGCTGAGACAGGGAAATTCATTAACCTTTCTAGAAACTGAGTTTTTATTTCTTTGTAGGTAGTTTTTCAAATTATGGTGAGGATTATGTTGAGAGACACTTGAGATACAGTGAAAAAAATCTTGGACTTGGAATCAGAATAGAGAGCTCAAGAATTTGGGTACTGTAATTTATTAGCTAAGTTACTTTGGGTCAGTCTCTTCATTTCTCTGAAACCTCCGTGTCTCCATATGTAAAATAATAATAATATTTGTTTTATGTATTCCAAATAACTGCTAAATGAGTTATCATTCCTATATTCTTTCTGTGACAAGCACCGTGAAACATTTTATTTGGCTTAACTCTTGGAAAATAAAGAGCTTCTCACGTGGAGAAAATATGTTCTATCAGCTCTCTATTATCCATGACCATGGACAAGATTCAGATACTATTCCCAGAGACAACTCAAATGAATAAATTTCTAAATAATATTTACTTGTGTTTCAAATACATTTAGTGACTTCTGGAGAAGGTTTAGTGACCTTTCTTGTAAGTATTTTGCTTTAGGTTAGTTAGCATTCCTATTTTTTTTTCCTGATTCCATGTCTGATGAAGGAGGGGGAGTGGAGTTGGGTGGCTAAGAATTATACCAAATGGCAGGAGAGTCAGGCCAGGACTGAAAATTGGTTATAGATAATCACAAAAATAATAACTGGCACCTCAAAGTTTGCAAACTATTTTCAATACATTGCCTTACCCCTTGCTCATGACAACACTGTACGCTGCTATGGCACATGTCTTATCATACCCATTTCATAGATGAAACAACAATAGCTCAGAGAAACGTGACTTCCTGAAGATTATGCAACTAGTAATCATCTGAGGTGGTGACACAAAGACTACAGTGCCGGGCTTGGAGTCAGAAGGACTCATCTTCCTGAATTCAAAATAGGCCTCAGACACTTACTAGCTGTGAGTCTAAACAAATCACCCAACCCTGTTTGTCCAATTTCCTCATCTGAAAAAATGAAGGAAATGGAAAACGACTTCATTGTCTTTGCCAAGAAAACCCCAAATGGAGTCACAAAGGGTCAGGCACAAGTGCAAACAACTAAATAGAGACAATCTGAGGGGATTCAGTGGCATTTTTTTCTGACACAAGTCCAGCACTCTATTATGTCATGATGACTCTCTCCATCTCTGTGTCTGTTTCTCTCTTTCTCCTTTGGTTTCCTTACCTCAGCCAGATTGGAACCTTAGCTCTTCATGAACCGAATTCCACTGCTAACCCAGGCACAGAAGCTTTGACTTGCTCTGTTTCTAACCTGGATTGGTTTGCCCCTCTTTAGTTATTTTATTAATTACTGATTTCTAAGGGTTCATCATATTGGTGCTAGAATTGTGTGGGGCATACTTTAGCCGTACTGTACCTCAGAACTTGTGAGCTAAAGTGATCCATCAGCCTCAGCCTTCTGGAGGGCTATGCCTTGCCTTGCACGGTAATAGTGGCTCTCAAACAAGTGTTGATTGTCTACAGAAACCATTAGAAGGTAATTTTCTTTTTCTTGGTTTCATTTCTGCAGATTTTCACCTATAATATGACCTTGTTAAGATATGTCTACATGAGTTCAAACAGGATGAATTTATTAGGGAAATTTTAAGAGAAAAATGAAATATTCACATAGTGATAGAAATATACCAAAAGAGAATATCTGTACATAGAATCTCAATTCTTTCCTATTGTGAAGGATGCATGACTTCAATTACAAGAGGAATGGCACATCATAGAAGAGATCTTTGCCTATATGGCATATGACAACTCCTTGCCCATTGGAGATTGCAGGATTATGCCTTTAATTTGGTTATGCTGCAATCAGTTGGAGAACTATGTCCAGGTTATAGCTGCATGGTCCAAAAAGACTGGTTACTCATAGGCATGATTAATTTAATCACAGATAAATGTCATGTCCTATTCAATTCTCTTCCCTTCACGACCAAAAGTAGAAAGAGAATGATAACAGACATGTAAGTCTTCCATTTGCCAGCTTATCTGTCCCTGTAAATATCCTTTTCCATCAGATTTTCTTCCACCTGACTGCCTCTCTTCTTTAGCTTCCTGCCCTTTGAAACAACAGCTGGTGTGATTCATTAAAAACAAGCTTAAGTTTATACATTAAAGCTTTTTCTGCTTTTTCCTTTATCAGGCTTCCAGTTCACTAACCAAACTCTTGATTTTTTTTAAAGGAACCAGGTTCCTTTTATCCCTTTCCCCAGAATATTTTAATTGCAAAATTATTTTTAAAATTAAAAAGAAACACTATGGTGTAGTGGTTATAGAGCTGGCCTAGGCATCCGAATGACCTTGCCTCTAAAACATATGGACTATGTGCCTATGGAAAAGTAACTTAATCTGCCTGCCCCAGGGAATTTACTAAATCTGTAAATTGTACTAGACATCTTCCTATGCAATTGGAGAAGAAATTTCTAATGGGGAATACTTAAAATATTTAAAAAATTTTAATCATAAAAGAAGACTTTAAAATAGGTAAACAAAGCAATTTCTCCATGATACATTTATAACTTTTTGAATTTAAGTAAGTCCTCAGCTAAAACTGCATGCCCTAGTAAAGGGGGTAGGTGTTCATGTTCTCCCATGTGAAAACAATGAACAAGAACTTGTTAGGAAGATGATTTTGTAATTATCATGTGGCAAGATATATAGGTTAAAATAAATAAGCATTTCTCTTTCTTTAAAAATATTTTCTTATTTCACTTATCTAAGGGAAGGAGAATCTTCTTCCCAGAAGGCATAATTTTTATGCATTCATTTCAGTCAATGAAGGAGGATTCCTGGTATGTCCCCATTATCAACACTTTAGAGAGTGAAGAAAGAGGCAAGCAAGGAATCATCAGTCTTTTCTACCAAACTGTTCATCCTTCCATGAGTAGGATAACAGGGTAATTTTCTGGGATCCTATCTCCTAGAAGGACTAAATAATAACCTGATGTAGAATCACAGGCAGTAGAAATTTAAGAGAGAAAAAAACCCTTTAAAGTAAAAGAAACTAAAAACCTAAAATAATAACTATCTAGCAATACTTCATTTATTAAAATAATCATGATAAAACTAATGTATTTCTATAGTAGTTTGAGGTTTAAAAGCCCTGGGGGGGAGGATAATATGAGAATTATTATTACTATTTTACAGATGAGGAAAGTACGCTGAGAATAGGCAAATGACTTGTCCATAGTCACAAAATTAAAAGTTGTCAGTGCAAGGATTCAAATCGAGGCTTCTTGATTCTAAATGCAATACTCTTACCATGAAGAGCTGCCTGATACAAGGAAAAAGCACTGGATTTGGAGCTGGAGAAATTGAATTCAGTAATGGCTTTGTCATTGACTGCCAGGGTAACTTTCCACAAATCAATTAACCTTTTAAGTATCAGCTTTCCTATCTATAAAATAAGAGGACTAGATAAAATGACCTTTATCATCTCTCCAGCTATGATCTAATGATTCTAAACCCTGCCTAATATCTGACTATTGATAAAAGGTATATTTTTGAGACTTAAATTAGCCAAATCACTGAAACAGCTATCTAAACATTGGAACTCCCCCACACCTTTGATGATTTTAGATGGATTTTAGATAGAATAATCTTAAATTTAGATAATTTTGGATGTATTTCCCAAAATGTGTACAGTACTCTGGTTTCTTAAATAGAATTTTAAAAATGACTATTTTTTCTCAGCTGAGGCCAACCCCATGGATGCTTTGGAGCATGTATAGACATTGTGTAACTGGTTCTGGTTTACTTATCTGGTAAAGAGGAGTATCTTTGCCTATGGAACTAGGATGGAGAATCATTCAAAAGTTATGTCAGTCCAGGTCTGTGCCTTATTCTGCCCCACTTAAGCATTAACTTGGTGGGACCAATGCTGTGCAGAAACTGCATTAGGTTGGAGATCATTCTTCCTGGTAACTAAGGTGGTATAGACATAAAAATGACTCAGGTATTGAGGGTAAATGTTTGTGCTTCCAATCTTGTTATTATCAGAGTAAACATCCTTTGTAGAAGATAATTAATTTTAATTGGTTAAATGAAAGTGGGGAAATAAATCACTGCCACCTAACAATGGGAGGAAGACCATACCATAAGAGGGTCCCAAATCAATAGTGTTGGAGAATAGACATCCCCAACTCCTCAGGTTACTTCTAAAACTTTTGTAGAATGTAACTAGCACCATACTAGAAGAGTGAAGTTGGCATCAATATGATCATGTTAGGAAGGCTTCTTAATGTTTAGAGTCCTACACAATGAAATGGATATTATAGGATGACATTTGAAGAGAATCTAAAAAGTTGGGTATTTGAAATGGTGTGAGTCTTCCATCTGATGGGAGAATTATCATTGACTTCTTTCAGAGTGTAAGGTTATAGTATTCATTTTGTAACTCTTTCTATATCTTTTCACCCCACATAACATTCTTGTTCACTACTAAAGTACATGGTACTAATCCTCATTCACTCACTCATCTTTTCATTGAACAGATATTCATTACTTACTTGCTATTTGCCAGCCACTGTTCTAGAGGCAAAAGATACAAAGACAGCACATGGAATAGTCCCTGTTTTTAAGAAGCTTACATTTGGTTACCTAAGAAAAACTGAAGGCTTTTAAGAGAAGCCAGATCAATTAATCAATTAGCTCTTGTTAATGCCAGGTAATGGGGATACAACAACAACTGTATTGTTTCTCACGGAAAGGGATTAAGACATGACTGTTCATGAGTTGGAGTTGATCTTCAGTTACACAAGCTGAGGAGTCTCAGGCTTGGGGGACAGGGAGGGAAATAAAAGTTCGTGTGTGTGTGTGTGTGTGTGTGTGTGTGTGTGTGTGTGTGTGTAAGTATTGCATTCGTTAAACCAAGTCAGAGACCATAGTTTATAGTTTAAGGTAATGGGGGAAGAGAGGTAGGAGATGGTCTGTAGAGCAGTGGAAAAGTTGACACCAGGATCTAAACCGATTTCTGACTTTAAAAAAATGAGCAGAGATAGTCTTTAGTTCTGAGGGGTCTGATATTGGGATGACAGAAAAATATGATATCTACCAAGAGTTAATTTATCTATTCAGTTGGCTACAAACATTGGCATATTTTCATGTCCAGGCTCTTGAGGTTAGTCCTTTCTTCCAGACTATTCTAGATAGCTCCTCTTGATTCTAAGGAAGTGGCAGTTTCCAAGTAATGTCAGACAATATCCTAGGTTGGTGAATCTCTCATTTCAATTTTAAAAGCAATACTCAATCAATTAGATTTCTGCATACGTAGATTTGTTTTTTTCCTTAAGCTTCAAAGCTTGTGACTACCTTCTGGAGATGTTACAATGTCTGACCATCCAGAATAATAATAGTTCGATATCTTATCTTGCTTATCCTGAAAGAAACTAATAAGAAGGTAAGGAACTGATGGACTTGAGACACACCAACAAATACAGACCTTAATTCCAACAACACAAAAAGAAAATACATAAATGCATGTGTCTTTAATTTCTATCTACAACCAAATAATAGTAGCCACATAATTGGTCTTTTTACATTCTTTCTCCCTTCTATACAGTATTTTTCCCCCAAAGATGCAAAAGCATCAGCTGAAAGGAGGGTAAAAAGACACATGGGAACATCTGCTCTAAGAAGCCACTTGAAAAATAACTATGCCAGAGAATGGGAAAAACATCTGTGCAATGTTCAGGAAGCTATTAGCAGTGCCTCGGGAAAGTGACGGGGGAAGATAACCAAACAAAAGAAATTTTAAAATGGGTTTTAAGAGAAGGAACTAAGTCACTTAACTGGGGACAGAAAGCCTTCTTTATTTCCTCTGAACAACTTTATGCACTGGCTGAAGCAGAAGGCATAAGAGAAAGTATGGTATAATTGATTGAGACATATTGTTTACTACATATACCAGGCCTGATTCATCAAACATGTTCAAAATTGTTCATAGTGAATAAACAATTATTAAGTACCTACTATGTTCCAGGAACTGTGGTATGCACTGAGGATGCAAGTATGATAAAGAAAGACAGTCCTTCTCCTCAGGGAGCTTACAATCCAGGAGGGCTAGATAATGCACACACATACACATACAAAGATATGAAAAGATAAGTTGGGAAGGAGAATTTTACCTGAGGCATGAAAATTAACAGAGTACCTCTACTCAAAGGATGACAGAATTAGAGATGGATGGGACATAAGAAGCCATCTTTAATCTAGCCCTTTCATTTTAAATTGAGAACACTGAGGGAGAGAAAATGTCCTAGGTCATGCAGGTAAGTGAATGCCAGACTCTAGAACTTCCAATTCCAAATGAGCACCTTTTCCAATGAACCATTCTGCTTCCACTCCTTCAGTAGGACTGAAAACAACCAAAAAATGCCAAGCTAGCAACAATAATTAATTAAAAGATGGAATGCTTCTTCTCCCCATTGTTACCAGAAGCTGCACACCAAGGGAACTCTTTCCTAGCCTGGTCTAGCCTTTTTCTGATTTCCCAGACAGGTAGCAACCTCCCCCAGCAAGAACTACGAGGTGTTCCTGGACTACGTGAGTGTGAATGTTTAACAAATAGTGCCACCCCCACCTGGGGGAATGTATAAAGACTATATTTCCAGGTTTAATTTGCATTATTAAAATCTTCACCACTAAGCATAGATAAATAAAATAAATCTTTGATTTGCAGCATTTGCGGATTTTAGAGTTGTAAACGTTCACACTAAAAGACTTAAAAATTGGCTGTGGTGAGTTGGTTTTTAAATTGGCTCTCCCATAACCACACTCTGCTTTCTTACAACCAAAGAGGCTCTGAGACCTCTAATTTTCTCACAACAATAGAAATGGATTCACTTTCAAAAAGTTGATTTGAGGATATGTTTCATGTTGCTCACCATAGGCACTTTTTTGTGAGATGTTCCAGAAATACTATTAAACTCTTATAAATGCAAAAAGGATCTTTGTTTTAGATGTCTGAGGTTGCTGTAAACCTATTACTTAAATCTTGATTTCCCCATCTACAAAAGAGAGGCATTCACAGCAGATGTTCCACAATGTGCCTTGCTAGAAGAGCTTAGGAATATGAAATCTTGAAGTTTTTGATCAGAAGGCAAATGAATCTCCTCTGGAATAGAAAGAAGAACATTCTGTCCCTTTCTGTCACTCATCTTCTGACCAGCCTTGTGGAACAGTTTACATGCATACATAAGTATACATATACATACATACACATATACATACATACATACATGTGTATATATAAATGTATGCATATACACATACATATATTAATGTATATAGACACACAAAATATTAGTTCTGAGAAATTCAGGTCTTGGTAATTCTAGAAAGATGAGAGGCTATTATAGATAAACTGCTGTATTCTCTAGTTTTGTATCTCTTCACTGTCCCCATACCTTTGAAATTAAGATTAGGATCCTAGAAATGCAAGAGCAGAATAGCTGTGAGTCATGTGGGGTAAATATTCTTTCTCCTTAGAAAGCCAGAGAAAGATAATGATAACATTTATTTTTCAGTCATAAGCCAGCATCCATGGACACCCTTGTCCACAGTGAGAAGAACCAAGGTTCATATATTTTAAGTCCTTAGAGCTCATCAGAAGGAAAATTTAACATCAATATCAAATATTCTCATTGCTTACTTGCAGAATAGAATCTGACATAATCTTTTTGAGTTTATAGTAGCACCATTACTAATGCAGAATCATAAAAACTTGATATATAATGAAAGATCTTCTATGTCAAGGAATTCAGTACTTCACTGCATGGACAAACTATCCTCTGGTCATTAAAATGTTTATTCTTTTGAGATGAGTGAATTTCCATCAATAATAATATTTCATGAAAAACAGCAAATCTATCATATGGAGGAAAAACAGCTTCATGGAAAGGAAATGCAATTGCATTGAAAATTTCAGTTTGTAAACCAACCTTGGATTTTCAAGAATTCTTGAAAGAGACAAGTGGCTATGGAACTACAGGGAGATAACTGGATACCACTGGTAACAGGGTATAAGGTAGGTAGATATAATTAGATGATTTGATTTGGACTTGTCTAGTGTTTTCTATTTGCTTCTGTCAGTTTTAGGCAAAGCATAGAATGTGCTAAATTCCAGTTAAAGACAGCTTAGCAGATTGTGTGATTTAATTACTAAAAAGAGTAGGAAGCCTACACTAAAAGAAACCTTCCTAAAGAGCCTGAGGAGACATCCCACAATTCCTCTAGGCAGACAGGAAGCTTGTCCAAGAGATGAGCCCCCAGAGTTAGCGAAAATTGTATAATAGTAGCGACAATTTTATTTGAAATGAATATAAAGGGACAATGGAATTTTACAGGGACCTACAGAAAGTATTCTATGCTTATATTTCAGTTAGTATCAGGTAGCATATCTACATATTAAGATGGAGGAGGTTTTTCCTCTAGAAATAACTTCATAATAATATCAAGAAACAACATCTATTGTTCACTAAGGAGAGATGATGTTGAGCCATAGGTATCATTTGGGGAGACATCATGTGTACAAATAGGGGGAAACAATAATAACCACAAAGGAGTGGTGGTTGGTGGTTTCCTTCAGAAGTCCACTGATTTAACATAAATAATAGAGAAAAATCTAATGTCTTTCCAGGACATGGAAAGATCATAGATTTAGAGCTGGAATAGAACTCAGAGGTCATCTAGTGCAAACCCCTCATTTTACGGAGGAGAAAAGAGAATCAAGGAAGTTAAGCATCTTGTCTAAGGACACACAGAGAATAAACATCAGAGGTGAAATTTGAGGCCAAGTCATCATACTTCAAAAGTCAGTTTTTGGGTTTTTTTTGTTTTTTTATTTCTGATCCTTTGATCCAAGTCATGACTGAAATCTTGTTGAAGAGAACTGACTCAACAGCTAGAACCAACTCCTAATGCATTTCTGGTTGGAGAATATCACCAAAATTATGTTGCAGTTCAACAACCATCCCTCCCTATGCCTCACTCTTATGACCTAGGCAGTCCATGAAAAATAAAGAGGATGTAAAAGAAAAGATACAAGTGCCTTGTCCTTGCCCCCATTTAATCTGCCATCCTCCACTAACTCCTTCTATGAGATGAGTGGCTGCACCGTGAGGACTTCTTCGCTTCACTCACTGCCCGGCTGCCCTAGTGTCTGGTGCTCTCTCCAAGGTCTCTCTCCAAGGTCAGACACTCAGTTTAGCATTTCTTTGCATGTGGTCAGTTGCTGTGGAGATTTTTTGGTTCTAACATTAAAGTTTTGGGGTGACTTTGTAAAATGGGTGATAAAAATAAAAGGAAAATCAAATCAAAACACAAAATGTTTAATCCAGAATGGACAAATATGTACTTGTTTACTTATGTGAGAGACATAATATTGTGCCTTGTTTGCTGAGAAGTAATAGCTGTTCCAAACAATACAATCTTCATCGCCATTTCAAATCGAAACATCCTGACTTAAGCAAATTGGACACCAAAAAAAAAAAAAAACAAAAAAAAAAATCAGCAGGGAAAAGCAGTTTTTCAAGAAAGTAAACTCTGAAAATGAGGCAACTACTAAGGTTAGTTTTTAGATTTCTAAAGAAATCGATTTCAAACATGCTTCCAGAGTATGATAAACTGGTTGCTGAGAAGAAGTGTAATATATCCCATGAACTATATGTATACAGTTAAAAGAAAAAAACCCTGAAAATGTATTAAAATTTGTACCACTTAGCAAAGTAATTTTTAATTGCAATGTTATTTCAAGATAAATAAAAAGATTAAGTAATAAGTATAATTAATTGATATTAATTGAAATTTCCCATTTTTAATATGGTTTATTTGCAGAATAGTTTAATCATTAATTATACCTTTACTTGGAAAATGAGCGGCTAAAAATCTGTGGTCCAAAGAAATTTAGTCTCTTAATATTGGCACCTAACTCCTGTCCAGTTGTGCATATCTGTTCTAGGCCATCATCTTGGCCTTCATTCTGAAGTTTTGGATTTGATTTCCTCCCCTAATCTTAGCTCTACTCGCAAGCAATTCAAATCTCTATCTCCTTCACGCTTTCACCAATGTCTTTCCAAACTGTAGTTGCCACCACTATTCATCTTCTATGATGCTTTTCACATGTTACTGGTGAAAGTTACATGATTATGCTGACTGGGTCCATAATAAATGCATATTTATATTCTCTAATCTCACCTGGTCCCCCATTGCTTCAAGGTAATCCTTTTGTCCTTCACTATTTTTCTTTTTATTCAAACTCCCCATAAGAGGTGTTCCAAAACTTTTCTCTAATAAAGTCTCCCACATCATGCCTCTCTGGCAATTTAAAAATGTCAATATGAGGAATCCATAGACTGCTCCATATTGCAAATGCAACACAAGATACACCAAAAAGAGTTAATATCTCCTGCCCTAAAACCTTTTAGGGTGAAAAATTAGTTCCTCTTATTTTCAGTTCCATTAATCTGTTAGATTTTACGTCCCAGTTCTGTTTCCACTTTTGTTACCACATAATTGTGCATAGTAGGTTTTCCTCTGGTCTTCTGATTTTACATTGCTTGCTACTTTGTTGTTGGATGTTTTTATCCTTCTTTATAATATCACAATGGCAAAGGGTTTATCAGTTTTATTACACTTTATAAAGAATCAACTTTTAGCTTTAATTCCTTTATTTTTCTTATTTCTAGTTTATACCTCCTCTAATTTTAATGTTTCTTTTTTAGGTATAAAGGTTTTCTTTTTATTTGGTGGCCTATTTTTTAAAAAATGAATATACAGTTAATTAATCTTGCCTTTTTCTATTTTTATTAATACATGACTGTAAAGATATATCTGAGAACTCTTTTAGCCATGATCCAGATATTTTGGTATATTCTTCTGTCAATGTCATGTTTCTATGATTTTTTCTTTGCTCCACTTCATTATTTAGAATGTTAAGACTTCGTGTAAATCTGTCATTTTGTCCACGAAGTGATTACTATTCTTATTGTGTTATGGTTTATAAAGGATGTGTTCACTATTTCTCCTTTTTTACATTTTTTGTAATATGCCTATGTCTTATTCCTTCTCAGTTTATATAAAAGTTCCATGTGATACTAAGAATATGTATATTCTCTAGCAGTCCCATTTATAGGAAGCCATATTTATTTCAGTTTTGAATTCTCCAGCAGTTTTTTCAGTCCTGTATTTTCCTTTTTGTTTATCTTCTTGTTAGACTTACCTAATTTATCCTACTAAGGGAGAGTCATTGAAAATCTCCTGCAACTACTATGTTAATGTCCAAACCTTTTTGGAGTTCTGTTATCTTTCTTCCTCTTGAATTTAGATGTGAAGGGATTTCAAGTACCTAAGTTTAATATCAATATCAAATTGCTGCATTTATTTCCCTTTAATCTAAAGTATTTTCCTTGTTTATTTCTTTCTATATTGTGTTATCTGTTTTTGTTTTGCCCTATAGAATGGTTATGACTCCAGTCCTTTTGGATTTAATGATGCATAAGAATTTTTTTCTTTGTCTGTGTTTATGCAACTCATTATTAACCTTTGATCATTACATAGTCATTCTTCCACCCCCATTTTCCATGAAAATGCCTCCCTGTTTCCATGCCCTCCAACTCTCCTGAAAGTCAGTCACTTCCAGGAGTTCTGAATTATTCTCTGGAAGGAGGAACAATATTCTCTCTAAGCACAAAATTCCTATAGATTATATTCAATTTAAGGTTCTTATTTCCCACTACAGAATATCTCTTTTCTTCCATGGCATTATTCATCATTAGTACCTCCTTCTCCTACCTCCTTTACCTTTCTTTCCTTCTATTTCATTCCCACCCTTTGCCTGTTTATCTATTTTCTGGTAGGTTCTTTTTTCTGAGAAACTGCATGAGTTACATACTTTTCATTGTTAACCTCTGATTTGATTACAGTACATCACACATTCTCCTCTCTGTGCTTTTTTCCCCTTCTCCTTTTTCATTTTTTCACTATTTCATTCCTTCCTCTTAGGTAAGTTTATCAGAGGGCTAGACCCCAAAGTAGTCTCAGCCTTCACCTCTCACATTCAAGTCTGATCAGTCTTAGTTTTGCCCCAAGTGACTTCTGGGGCAAGAGAACTGGTTTGAACTAGATGCTAGGATCTTTTCCTCAGGTTTGGTTAGGTGTCACAGAGATATCCATGCCACCATCTTGCCCCAGTTCCTTCTATTCCTCAGTCCTCCAGCACAAAGTAAAGGAACACTGTGGTTCTAGTCAAAGTAAGCTACTGTCTCTGGTTTTCCTAAGCATGGGTGGTGGGATTGAGGGTGGGGGTATGGAGAGTTGAGTTATATCTCATAATGGAAAGTTGTGCAGTCTTGCCCTGTGATAGGTGATAGTAGAAGCTGCTAATTGAACATTAGGGGTTAAGGATTATTAGCCTTCTCTCATGTTTATCTAGTTTTTACTTCATTGAAGCTTTTGACACAGCTAATTATTTTTTTTCTCTTGCACATAATTCCTGTTTTGATGCGGTTTCAAAGGTCTTGAAGACTGGATATGTATATTCTTCCATCTTTCTGCTCAGGTGAACTTTAGTTCAAATTTAAGACACTAAAATATCATGTCTGCGACTCTTCTAAAATACCATTTATTTACCATACTTTGGAAATCTAGATTTGAATAAAATGAAAAGAGAAGTTTTTCTAGTTAGAATGTACTAAAGAAGACTCTCTTTTAGGCTTTTATAATTTTATGGAGAATACATATTGAAATTTTTATCTCAATATTGCCTTATGGAAATGATCACTGTCTGGGTCTAAATCTTACTTAGTAGAATGTTTTTTCCTAGTCTTACATTTATGCCATTATTTTCTGCACTATCTTATTAGGGTGATGAGCTCAGTCTGTAAATCAAGAGTGAATATGGTTTGAAATGGAAGCAGTGACCACACTGGGAATCTTACAAGTAGCCCTGTAATAAAAAGAGTGATTGTAGAGAGTATTTAGGGTCTGAGGGGAGGTGCAGTGCTGATTTTTAGATACCATTAACTGAAAGAATTGATATGCCTTTTGGTAAGTGCTTGCATCAAGATAAGCAAATTATTTTCTTAGTACACACAGAGTACTACTATCTATTTTTAAAGGTATAGTGAACAAAAATAGGATACATAATATTTTAGAAAGTTTCTGGTATTTTTCAGGAATGAAAAAGCATGTTTTGGGAACAATTTTAATTCATACAATCCCAGAGAACTAAATCTATTGTCTTTTTAAAATACGAGAGATTTGAGTTTATTATATATAAACAAGAATAGTGGTGATTTCTTCTATCCATAGCCACATCTATAAGCACACACACACACACACACACACACACACACACACACACACACACACACAATAAACCAGCAGCATAATTTTCTGCACTTTTCCCCCAACACACTCCAAGGGTCTTTATAAACACTTAGTATACACTTGTTTACAAATTCCTTTAAAACTAAATCAATGTTTCTTTTTTCCCACCCATGCCTCAGGCCGGGAGAAACCTGCATCATTCTGTTACTACAAAGAAATATACCTATTCTCAGTGATATAACAGATCATTTTTACGATTTTCCCTCACAAGCTTTACTACCCTCCTTTTTTTAAAAAAACAGTAAATATTCTTCTCTCAAATGTATATCTCTGTCCTCAGTTTGAGGGGCCTTGATTTAAATACAAAGCCACATTAATTCTATGTGAACTCACTAATGAACAGTCTCATTAGCAACTGAATATAATCTTTTAAATCTAGGAAACCATTTTCCTCAGTCCTTGATGTGTGATTTGCTTAAAGACTCTTGATCTATTTGAGATCAGAAAGTCAAGGGTTTACCAGTCAGAATCCATCATCCCTGAGAGAAGTCAAAGTCCAGATAGCATTGGTACCACCTATCCTGGGGATACCTTCTGCCATCAAATCCTCTTTAGAATCAAATATTAAAGTCAGTTAACAAATTCTATATCTGCCAGTATCATATTAAAATCATTAGGATTAGGAAGTGGAGTCAAGATGACACAATAAAGGCAGAGATTCACCTGAGCTTTCCACCAAACCAGTTCAAATTCCTTTAAATAGTGACACTAAAATTCTAAAGTAGAAGAACCCACAAAAAAAGGAGTGAAACAAATTTCCAGTTCAAGTCACTTCAGAAGGTTGGTAGGAAAGTCCAGTTGTACTGGGGTGAAAGAGGAGCTGCATCAGGCTCCCGCAAACCTGAAGCAAACTTGTGGGTGACTGAAACACTGGCAGCAGTGATGCTTTCCAGACCTCTCTCAGTCCACAAACTTCCAAGGTCAACAGGAAAGGTGTGATGCATCTGGGTGAGAGTACAGTGCAATCCAGTGCAGGCAATGCTGGCATAGCTGCAGCCATAGCAAGCCAGGAACAGGTCTTTGGAATGACTGAATCAGCAGCAGTGGTGGCAGCTGCTTCTAGAGCTCTCAGCTCACAGACAGTGAGAGGGTCCAATAACTGGTGGAAGGTCTTTCTGCCAGCACTGAGGCAGAACTCTGTTGTTTTGTGCATACTTGGTCTGGGTCACAGTCCTAAGTGGTAGTCCCAGGGCAAGGGGGAGTGCTAGAATAGTAGAACCTGCAGTCACAGTGGAAGGTGGACCCTCTTCAAAGTTCCAGGGCAGAAAAAGAGTGCCTGTTGTTACTCATAGACTAGAGCATAGGCTAGGAGAGTAGTAAACACCTCTCCTTAAATCATACCACCTTAGAAGACGTGAAAGCTCATAGATCCCTAGAAGTACCTTATTTCACCACAAAATCATCACAGATATTATACCTTTTTTGTGTAAAAATTTGGGGTAGGACCATTAGTTGAAGTTTTAAAAAAAATTGTGCCAGTATTACTTAAAATAATTTATTACTGAATTGTCATTGGTACAAGATTAGGAAGCATGCAATACTAGTGAATATACACTAAAGTTGGAAAGATGCAAGTCTTTTATTTAATTATTTTGTTTTCAGTGTCCTACAATCGCTTCCATGTATCTTAAAATTTTCCCCTCCCTCCCCTCTTCCACTTCACTTCCCCTGAGACAGCATACAGTTTTATATGGGTTCTACACATTCTTATTAAATACATTTTCACCTTAGTTATGTTACATAGAAGAATTGAAATGAATGGCAGAAGTCATAAAACAAACCAAAATATAATACAAAAGAAAATAATCTGCTTCATTCTGTGATTGAGTTCCATAGTTCTTTCCCTGGATGTGGAAGACACATTTTGCCTCAAGAGACCATTGAGAATTATTTGAATCCTTGCATTGCAATGAAGTACTTAGACTACCAGAAAAATTCCTCATACACTGTGGTTGTTGCTGGGTACAAAGTTGTCCTGGTTCTGCTCCTTTCACTTGGCATCAGTTAATATAAATCTTTCCAGTCCTCTCTGAAGTCTTCCTGTTCACCATTTCTTATAGCACAATAGTATTCCATTATATTCATTTACCACAGTTTGGGGGCAGTTAGGTGGTGCAGTGGATAGAGCAACAGTGTAAGAGTCAGGAGGACCTGAGTTCAAATCTCACCTCAGACACTTGACACTCACTAGCTGCGTGACCTTGGGCAAGTCACTTAACCCCAATTGCCTCATCCTGGGTCATCTCCAGTCATCCTGATGAAAATCTGGTCACTGGATTCAGATGACTCTGAAGGAGGAGTGAGGCTGGTGACCTGCACAGCCCTCCCTCACTCAATACAAAGTCAAGTGCAAGTCATGTCATTATTTCTCTGATGACACGGTCTTTGACAACAAAGGCCAAACACACACACCACACAATTTATTTAGTGATTCCTCAATTGATGGGCATTCCCTTGATTTCCAGCTTTTGGCCACCACAAAGAGAGTTGTTATAAATATTTTTGTACATGTGGGACCCTTTTCCATTTTTATGATCTCTTGGGGATACAGTTCTAGAAGTGGTATTGCTGGATCAAAGGGTATGCACATTTTTGTAGCCCTTTGGGCATAGTTCCAAATTGTTCTTCAGAATGGTTGGATCAACTCACAGCTCCACTAACAATGAATTAGTGTTCCAATTCTCCCACATCTTCTCCACCATTAATCAGGAAGATGTAAGTCTTACAATGTCACATGACTTACTCATGGCAGCTTTGCCTGCACCACCACCCCTGTACCTATAGCTCTTCATTGGACTGAGTGATAATAATGCTAGTATTACAGCAATCTAAACAAATCATTGCAAATTTACTTTTGCAAATATGCTGAATGCCCATGCGCTTTGGGAATTCTAGTTTTGGGGCTTGAAATACAAGAGATAACGGAATATCCATCTACCACTAGTGAATATATTGCTACGTTAATTACCTTTTAAGTAGCATGAGGACCAGAATTATACCATGAGGCAATAATGCAATGAAAAGTTATAAAACAATTTTTGGATTGTAAAAAAACAAAACAAAACAGGGTGCAATTATATGGTGGTGATGATTATGTGATGGGATAAATTTCTCTGAAAACAGCTGCAAATAACTCCTAAAGTTTGGAACAGGGGTCTTCCACCCTGAAAGCAGAGCTCTACTTTAACAGAAAAGATGAAAGTCAAGAAACACACTGGGAAAATGAGGAAACAACAGGAAAAAAAAATCTGACCATAAAATGCTACTATGGTGACAAGGAAGATCAAAATAAATTCTCAGAAGAAAATAGCAGGCAAGGCTTCTTCATCCAAAACCTCCAAAAATATGAATTGGTCACAAATCAGTGAAGAGCACAAAAAGGATTCTGAAAATCAAGTAAGGGAGGTAGAGGAAAAATTGGGAAGATAAATGAGAGTGATACAAGAAAATCATGAAAAAATGAGTCAACAACTTAGTAATGGTGACATTAAAAAAATACTGAAGAAACTAAAACCTTAAAAAGAACAGGTCAAATGGAAAAAGAGGGGTGGAAATTCACTGAAGAAAAAAATAGAATTGGCCAAATGGAAAAAGAAGGTCCAAAAGCTTACTGTAGAAAACAATTCCTTAAAATTATAATTGAGCAAATGGAAACTAATGATTTTGTGAGGCATTAAGAAGCAATAAAATAAAACCAAAAGAATGAAAAAGAGAAGACAAAGTGAAATGTCTCATTGGAAAAACAACCGCCCTGGAAAATAGATCTGGGAAAGATATTTTAAGAATTTCTGGACTATATGAAAGCCGTGAGCAAAAAATTAAAAGAGCCTAAACATCATCTTTCAAGAGATTATCAAGGAAAACTGCCCTGATATTAAAGACTCAGAGGGTGAAATAAAATCCACCAATCACTTCCCAAACAACATTCCAAAATGAAAACTACCAGGAATATGATAGACAAATTCCAGAGCTCCCAGGTTAAGGAGAAAACATTGCAAGCAACCAGAATTAAGTAAGCAACCAGAATTCAAGTATTGTGGAGCCAGAGTCAGGATAACACCAGATTTAGTAGCTTCTTCATTAAAGGATGAGAGGGCTTCGGATATAATACTTCAAGCAAAAACCACCTGTCCAGCAAAACAATACAATCTTTCAGGGGGAAATGAACATGCAATGAACTAGAGGACTTTCAAGCATTCTTGATGAAAAGATCAGAGCTAAATGGAAAATTTGACTTTCAAATACAAGACTCAAGAGAAGCATAAAAAGTTAAACAGAAAAGAGAAATTATAAGGGATAGAATAAGATCAAGCTATTTACATTCCTATATGGAAATTATAACTCACAACAATTTTCTCATTATTAGGGCAATTAGAAGGAATATATAAAGACAAGGGACACAGGTGTGAGTTGAATATGAGGGGATGATATCTAAAAAATAAAGGGTAAGAGGGGAATATACTTGGAGAAAGGAAAAGGTTGAGGTAGAATGATTTACATTATCTCACATAAAAGAGGCAGGAAAAAGCCTTTTTAGTGGAGGACAGGATGGGGAAAGAGAGGGGGAATGAATGAACTTTATTCTTATCAGAATTGGTCAAATAGGGAATAACACACTCAGTTGGATATTGAAATCTATCTTACCTTACAGGGAAGTAAGAGGGGAAGGGGATAAGGGATGGTAGAGTGATGGTAGAAGGGAAGGCAGATTGGGGGAGGGTGTAGTCAGAAGTGAAACACTTTTGAGGAATGACAGGGAGAAAGAAGAGAGAATCGAACAAATGAGGTGGGATAGGATGGAGGGAAATAGAGTTAGCAATAGTAACTGTGGGAAAAAAATGAAGCAATTTTCTCTGATAAAGGCCTCATTTCTCAAACATATAGAGAACTGAACCAAATTTAGATATAAAAAAATAAAACAAGAGCCATTCCCGAACTGATAAATGATCAAAAGATATGAATAGTTTTCAGATGAAGCATTCAAATCAATCTATAGCCATGTGAAAAGAAATGCTCTGACTCACTATTGATTGGAGAAATGCAAAATAAAACAATTTTAAAGTACTTCATATCTATTAGATTCACTAACAGAACAGAGAAGGAAAATTAAAAAATGTTGGAGGGGATGTGGGAAAAGTGAGACTTTAGTGCACTGCTGATGGAGTAATAAATTGATTCAGCCATTCTGTAGAACAATTCAGAACTATGCCCAAAGGGGTATGAAACCATGCATATTCTTTGACCTAGTAATACCACTATTATGTTTGTATCCCAAAAGAGATTTTAAAAAAACAGAAAGGAAAACAACCTGTGTATGAAAATATTTATAGTAGCTCTTTTCTGGTGGGTAAGAACAGGAAATTGAGGAGATATTAATTAGGGAATGACTGAACAAACTGGAGTAATGGAATATGATGGAATACTATTGTGCTATAACAAAAGAGGAGCAGGATGTTCTCAGTAAAACCTGGAAAGACTTATATAAGTTGATGCAAAGTGACATGTACAGTGTACAAAGTACCAGCAATATTGTAAGATGATCACCTGTGAATGGCTTAGTTTTTCTTTACAATACAACACTGCAAGACAACTCTGAAAAACTTATGATAAAAGCATGCTGTCCTTCCCTAGAGAAAGAGCTGATAGTATCTGAATACAGTTTGAAGTATCCGTTTTGAAACTAATTTTTTTTTTTATTTTTGGTCTAAGTTTTCTTTCACTTTTATGGAAATGTATAATCTAAATAAAATTGCTTGCCTTCTCAATGAGGGGAGAGGTGAGAAAGGAAGAAGGGAGAAAAATTGGAACTCAAATTTTTACAACAAATGTTAAAAATTGTTTTTACATGTAACTGGGAAGAAATAAAATACTAAATAAATTGAAAATAAAATAATCAGGAATTCTACTATTCTCTAAATGTTTTAAAAACTATTTTATTGTAATAGAATCTTATCAGTCATAAAATATCTACTATTGAGAACCATTATTCTGATAATAAGTTATCTGTATCACTTTCTTAAAAAATAATATGTCATATTGGACAACCAGTCCACATACAATGAATAATAAAAGTTATGATAAACATAGTAGAAAAAGTAAGACATACAGATAAGAGAAAGTCTTCCCAAGAATCAGAACATCCTTGTTCAAGTCTAACTTCTAATCATCCTAGCTATATGATTATGGGCAAGATGTGTAACAAACAGTAAGGACTCCAACATACAGAGGAGGGTCTGCTGTCCAGGTTCTTAGATCTGCTTTTCTAAAAGTTTAGCTACTTTTGAAGGGCCAATAATCTACTTTAATCAAGCACATACATCATTCACTTAGTTCAGGGGGAAAAGTCAGCACCCTGAACTTCAAAGAAATTACAAATAAAAACCAACAGACAGGGTCTTCAGATGTCTGGTGATAAGCAATACATACATCCCAGATCAACAGACAGATTCAACTGTATGACCATTACATATAGTTACCAGAGAGAGATGCATCAACATCTGGGTTTTCAAAGCTGGGGGCTTAGAGGCTCATCTGGCACACAAACCTTCTTCCAAAAACTAAGCCTTCAAGGAAAACATCACCTCAGAAGGCATATATGCTTTTGAGAGCCAGAGGGCATTACAAATCTTGAGAACAAGCACCTGACTAGAAATTAACAAAAGGTGTGGGCTTTCCAACAAAAAGTTCTCCCCTAATAAAGTTTTCTTTAAAGGGCAGGTCCGTTAATGGGTGGGGAAGATCTTTAACTCTCATTAGCATTACAATATGTTAACTCTTACTGACCCAGGTAACATTCTAAAGTTATCAGTCATAAAAGAGTTAACAATTGGCTTCAATGGATGGAATTTTCACACTGGGAATTTCTTTTACGAATGACATCCTAAATTGAGATCTTGGTATTGTTTACTTCCCTTCAAAAAGTGTGCATATGTATATAGCAGAGGGAATTTTCATCAGTTTTCTTAAAGGATAAAGAATGGATTTATAAATAGAGACTATTCACGGTATAAAATAGCTCATTTTCTTTGGAGCTGTCACAGTCATAGTGAGAAGGGACCTCAAAGACCTTCTAGTCCACACTGCTTTTTTTAAATAGGTGCAGAGACTGAAGACCAGGAAGGAGAAACACCTATGCTTACACAACTAAGGCAGAGGTAGGCCTTATGCCAATATGTCCTGACTTCCAGACCCAAGGACACCACTTCACCATGAGAAAAATAAGACATATAATCAGTTATTGTTCCTATTCTAATATATCATCCTTAGAGTTTTTCAATCTAAGCCATATCTCAAAGCACAAGGCATTTTTACTAGGGCATAATTCAGAGAATGTTTTGCTTTTTCTAATTAGGTTGGCATAGGGGCTTATGTGATGTCTGGGAGAGAAATCCTTTCTTTGCTTAAGATATTATTTTAAATGAAGTGGATGTAAGGGGTGGGGAAAGGGGAAGGTCACATGCTGGATTTTTTTGTTTTTTTTTTTTTGTCTGAAAGCCTACAAATACAGACATCAAAGCAATTAAGGAAAAAACAATAAATCATCCTTGAATACTGAAGGTGTCACATATAAGAAACACATTTAAATAAGAGTATTTGTTGCTTGTGGGAGATTTTAAAAAGGAAAAAATATCAACATAATTCAGAAATAATCTGGTTCCATATGTTAGGGATATTAATACTTGTTCTCTTTTCACATTGAGGGTATTCTCAGTACTTCAGATTTGTAATGTAATAATCTTTTGTGACATGACATATACTTGTTAAAGAAAAAATTGTGATGGTATGAAGAAAGGAATATGATTTTAGGTACAAGTAAGCATCAGGAGCTAATGAGGCCAGCATCCATTAACATGACAAATTTGGTTGTCTAAAGCCAAATGCAATAAGTATTTTTTTAGGAAAATTATTCACTCGAGTATAATTGCTTCTAAGTATAAATTTTCAATAGGTTTTGTAAGGCTTCCATCAGCTCCTGAAGTCATTACAAAAAAGACATCATTAACTTCAGTTACCTATAAAGAACTAAGGGACCAACAAGGTTTGGCCCCAGCTGGCAGTGGGTACCAAGAATTTATGTGTATGTATCTATATGCCTATGTATATGTAGATATATGTATACGTATAAATTCATACACACATGCATATATACATACATATAGACATGTATGTGCTTGTGTATGTATGAATTTAACAGTAAGTGTATTTAACTTGATTGGGTCAGATATAGGAGAAAAACAAAAATGATACCAAAACAAAAACATAAACCATTTAGTTGTCTGCCTTCTGTATGGAAATATTTAGTGGATGGATTGAGAATTTGCATTTCAAGACTGACATTTTCAAGACTGAAGGTAAAGCACAATTTATCTTTACGCAGAACCTCGCACATAAAAGACATTACACTGTTTAAGCAAATGAAGACGACTGAAGGTATACTTCAAAACAATGTTCACTTGAGTTTCAAATAAACCATCTATCCTATTTCGTTTTGAAAACCTTTCAACTGAACAAAGCATACTGTTCCTCCTCACTTTAAGTCTTGGCACAGACTAAATATAAACTTAAATTCCCGGGATTCTCACTACCTCTGCTTAAACCCATTTCCAATATGAGCAAGGGTCTTTCAAATTGTCCCTACCCTTGCCACTTAGAGGCACTTGTTCTATATACTGGGGTCTTGTACAACCTCCTCCCACACCCTGTAAGATTTAAGGGAATTACTTTAGCTAATCTACAGAATTCCTCATTCTCTTATGTCATGGAAACAATGTAATATAGAAATTATCTGAAGCAACTTAAGATGTTTAACAAAGATAAGATATAGAAGACCAGTTTTCAAGCATCTGAGGGACTGTCACATGGAAGAGAGATTACCGTCTCTCTGTTTAGCCTGGAACAAAGAGCTAGGGATAATAGGTAGAAACTGCAAAGAGGTAGATCCATATTCCTTACAAGGAGGAAATTTCTATAAATTAAAGTTGTTCAAAAGTAGAGAGGGCTACATTGGGAATTAGTGGGCTCCCTATACCTGGAGGGCTTTCAGCGGGGGCCACTTGCCAGGAATGTCATAGAGGGGATTCTAGGCCAGGTAAGGGTTAAACTAAACAAGTTCTGAGATCCCATGTAGTTCTGTGATTCTGTGAGCTGGTGAAAAAGTAATGAAGAGCTGAAAATAGGGCATCCAATTTGGATAATTTGAGTTAGTAGAAGGAAAAAGAAATACCCATAAAAAATCATTTTTTTTTCCCTCTATACAGCAGGACTTTCTAATCCTACTTTGAGCAAGTTCTTAATCTGCTTTCCCCTAATTTTCTGGGTAACTGCTTTAATTTCCTACTATCCCTTACCTGTATTAACACAGACTAAATATAAACTCAAATGATTCCTCTCAGGGTCCCTTGGTCCTCCCCATCTCTTGGTTGTTCCTATTCACAGCGCTCCAAACGCTATGGATTGGTGATAGAAAACGTTTAAGTGCATTATTTTTCCCAGCCCATTAATAGGAAAAAAAAATACTCTTGCTCAAAATAGCTAAAAAAGATCACACCATTAAAAAACATTCTAAGGAGTGAATTAAATATTTGTAGAAGGGTCTTTTACAAAATTCAGTATAAATCTGTTATTTTAATAGCAATAGTGATAGTATACAGAACCTGTACTCAAATGTATAGCAAGACGGCTCTATTTAAATATGTGCAATTTTAAAAAAAAAACATAAACAAATATGCATACTTAACTTATTAATAGCTTGATTGTTACTGGAATTTTTATAATGTGGGCTCTGTGGCACAGAGACATGCACACACAGTTCTAATTAACACCAGTCACAAACGCTAATGGTATAACCTACTGCTTAAGTAAATGAACATCCTTACCCCTGCTGCTTTGAAGAGGCTGATAGGCATGCACTTTATTGACAAAGTAAGCTAATTTACAGAGTGATTGTCCAAGAGGGAACTGCTGTTTATTTGCAGGCTTTTTCCCATTGAACTCACAGGGCAAACATTGCACTTAAATTGTTAATTAAAATATCAACAGATAAAATGTAAACATTGTGTTTCCTAAGCGTGGAATGACATATATTCATTCAGCACCAAATCCTGAGGTTCTGCTTAATGATTAGCAGAGGATAATTACATTCACTCTGAAAATGTTAGCCAGTACCTACTATCCCAGTTTGTCTCAAAAGAAGAATCTTTTAGTAGGAAAAAAAAATGGATTGAAAGGGTGAACTAATCATCTGCCTTATGTAGACATAAACCTGAAGGACTACACATTTCCAAGTGCCTTCAGTGAGGGCCATCTGTGGTTACCAGATGTAAGAGTCCTGCAACTTGTAGAGTCTAAGGGTGGAAAGGAGGTTGATGTGCGTGTGTGTGTGTGTGCGCACGCGCATGTGTGTGCTTTTTCCAAAAATAGTTTTTCCTGGGAGAATAAAAGAGGTCATTTATCAACAAAAAAATGATGAAATTGCATGGCATATGGTTTTGTTAAAAACTTTATGCTTCTACATTTTCTAGATTACACTTTGATTATCAGACCTAATTGTGAAATGGGTACTATGCAGCTAGAATGAGACGTATGACAAAAGGGTGGTCTTTGCATCAAAGATATTTGGGGTCTATTATCCATAATCCATAAGGAACTAACAGAAATCTATTAGCCATTCCCCAATAGAAAAGTGTTTGAAGGATATTACAAAATAATTCTCAAATGAAGAATTGCAAACTATTTACAATTAAATGAAAAATTGTTCTAAATAGCTAATAAGAGAAATTCAAATCAAACGCCTCTAACTAGAAATAGGTGAATAGTCAATGTAGGAGGATCGGCAAAAAGAAAGGCAAACTAATAAAATGTTGGAATAGCAAACTTTGGTTCTACCATTCTGGCAAGCATTTAGCATTATGTTATATGACTGAAATGTTGACACATTTTTACTCAGCTATCCTCATGGAATGTATAAACCACAAAAAAAAGGTTAAAGTTAGAAAGCAAAGTCTCATATATACCAAAATATCAGAGCAATGATTTTTTTTTTATTAAAAATAATAGAAACAAAACAGATACTTACCAGGGAATGGTTAGAAAATTATGGTACATAATGTAAAGCAATATTACCGTACTGTAAGAAGCAATAAATGTAAAAATTTTAAAGAAAGAAATATGAATTGATGGAATGTGAAAGAAGAATGAAGAAAACAATGAAGACAGTGACTATAATAAAATAAATGGAAACAATTAAAAGAAAAATACTTCTATGTTCTGTGCAAGCCTGGCTCTGAAAGAGTTTATGCATCTTTCTACTGTGGTGTATGTTCATCCTTTGATTTTGTTGAAATGTTTTATTTTTCTATCTTTTCTTTTTATTATTTATCAAAAACTCACTAGGAAGGGGAATAAGGAGACAATATCTATAAATAAAAGTGATAAAAAACAAATAATATCAATAAATATACCAAAAGAAAAAGAGACTGTGCATTGGTTGAGCACATATGGTAGATTACTTCCCATTCATCTGGTACGTGGTTTGACTGTTGGGTGTGCCTGTGTAGTTTTCATCCCATCTTCTCCATCTCTAGGTATAACCAAATGACCATAGTCAAAGGAGACTAGAATTAATCCATGTGAATTCCTACAACAGGAATCTTGGTACCTAGAGTTTCAGGGTTTCTGCCCTTGACACTAACATGAAATTATTATCTGCTGAGCTGCTGGAAGTGGCTCAGAAAGATTCAGAACTGTACATCTAATTACACTTCGTTATTAGAATTTTTACTACAGTTATTTGTATACGTGGCTTATTCTTCTATTAAACAAGAAGCTACAAAATAGCAATGCTCATTCTTCTTTGCAGTCATCACAGTACCTTGCTATGGGCAAGGGTTCGAGGACTAGCCATTTAATGAATGGATAAATTTTTATTTATTTGTTGAATACTTTAAATCATGCTTTATATTAATTATAAGTTGTTGCAAAGCATAATTATTGTTTATTGAATTGCACACAACTTCATCAATATGAATAATAGTGATAATAAATCACGTTTATGCAGTATTTTAAGGGTGAGTTCTTTAATTTATGGATTTCTTTTGTTTGTACACACATACTCATTTGTTCTCAGGAAACAAACATTTTGTTCCCTGAAAAACAAATTTTATACAAAGAAAATAATCTTCCTTACATCTTCTCCACTAGTTATCATTTAATTGGTTATAAAAATAACAGAGAAAGAGGTAGTACTCATCTCTTTTCAGAAGGATCAGGGCGCATATTATGATTTAGATATTCTAAATGACTTAGAGCCATGGGATCTGTATTAAAAAGTCAGGTTTGCCACTGATTATATGACACTACGAAGTCATTTAAGCTTTCTGTACCACAAGTTTCTCATCTATAAAATGGAAACAATGAAACCCATTTAACTTATGTGACAGAATTGTGATCTGATCAGATACAAGTTGTAAGTGTGATTTCATTGACATAGGGTACTCCTGGATGGGTTGACTCCCTCTACCAGTGTAGGTTAGCCTCTTTTCTAAAACAATCTTTGAGAGTTGCCTAGTGCACTGAAGGGCTGTAATATGTTCAGGATCACACAACTACTACATATCATACATAAGACTTTGTCTCCCTTCCTTCTTTCCTTCTTTCAAAATAATTGGGTAGGAAAAAACAAAATTAATAAATAAGGTTATTCTTTCTTGTGAATTGAAGAAAGTTAATAATATTTAACATGTATTTTAATCTTCTTTCACTTCCAAAGTGACCCATTTATGGTGAACTTAAAAAAAAAATTAGCTGACATATTGCTGTCAATATCTCATTTACATACTCTGAATAGGATTGTCTCTTAGCATATTTCATCTTTTGGGGGTACTCACTGTCCTCATTCTGCTCCTGGATCCTGATGTCATGTATTTCTTGACTCTTTTCTATATGGGATTTATTCCATATTTCCAAAATGCTATTTTCCCCCATAGTCATTCTGAAGACAAGATTAACTTGCTCCATATTCCATCCCTCAGAGGAATGCTTTTATCTAGCTTGACAGATAACTAATGTGTTAAACATTGATGCATGAATGTGTTAACCCTCTGTGCTATTTCAGTGTTGCTATATGCTACTGTATCTGAAGAACTAATGACGGATATCATGCAAGGAGTGTGTGAACTGGCCACAATGCATAATCAGTTAGCAGATTTGAAAACGCAAAAATACAAATTGTACTAAAGAAAGAGAATATTGGCTGATCACATGGCACAAGTGTGGTAGATGACCAGAATGCTTCACTGTTACCCTTACCATGCCAGGAAAACTGAGTAAAACCTCCGAATCTTGAATAAGGACCTTCTGTGGCAACCTATTATAGTGTGGACAAGAGTCGAACAGTATAGCCAGGCATGGATTAGCTTGAATCTGTTTAACTAGGGGGAACATCTGAATTCATGAGATCACAGATTCATTTGAATATTTACCTCATTTCAGTGATAAGCAACCCTTTGCTTTTGCTAAAGAGCGTCTCCTGAAGAAATAATGTATAAATGGAGAAGGCTATAGTTGTATAAAATGTATCACTATACACAGACTCAGTATGCACATATGCATGTATATGTACACACATAACATGCATCTATTCACATATACATATTTGTATACGCGTGTGTGCACACATGTATCTTGAATATTCTATGACAGTCTTTAGACTGTTAGTCCTCTTACCACTCTGGGAGTCAATTTCTTCCACACATGTAAAATGAAATTAATACAGAAAGTAGTATAGCATAGATAAAGCTAATCTTGAAACCAAGGACAGGGTTCAAATCCTTCCTTAGAGACTTCTCAACTATATGATCCTGTGCAAGATATTTAATCATTCCAAGCCCCTTTTTCATCTTTAAAATGGGAACGATAATAGCAGCTACCTTGTAAATTTGCTGTAGATCAAGTAAGGTAATATATCTTTGAAAATCTTGAAGTGCTACATCAGTGTGAGATATTTTTGTCATTATTACACTCTTTTTCTTTATCCTTGTATTTATTTCCCCTAGAGTCTTGCACCTATTAGGCACTTTAACGTTTTCTGAATAAATGAATGAATCATTAAAAAGGTCCCTGAAATCAGGTTTCAGGCCTATGAATTACTTTAATACTGTGGCTTTTAGCTACCAATAATGGTAGGATTGGTAGGAATAGGGGATATGGAAGAATGGAGAGGAAACATCTTGGAGAAGATGATTCAGTACCCATAAATCAAATACGATCATGTGAATGAATCACTAAAAGCTATTTTTATTATACTTTTAAAAACTACACTATGTTATGGAAATGCTTGTTTTATTCAATAAATTAAAAATAAAATAATTAAAAATATAATATGTGCATACATGGATATTCATATAAACGTACATGTGTATAAACACACAAATACATATATTGCTATAAATATTTCAATAAATTTGTTTTATTTTTATGCTTTAAAAGATCTACTACATGTGACACATATACACACACAAACATTATCAAAATTATCTGGCCTTTAGTGTTTTCATGTATAATATAAGGTAGTTTGATGAGATGACATCTAAGATTCCTTTAATTTTCAAATCTATAATTTTAGATCCTATTTACTATGCACAACAGCCTTTTATGGTACAGAGTAAAGTAATTTTGAGGAGACCACTGTAACCCTTCTAGTCCTCCAGGCAACACTCTCCCTTTCGCTCATTCATCCACTCCCACACAGGGTTCTTATTCTCTACAATCCGATGCCATTCTCCATAGCTGATATGGTCAGAAACAGTACAAATGCCTAATCTAGCTTAATTCTCTGGCTGGCAGCTTCTGTGCTCTTTAATAGATGAAGCATCACAAAGCAAACCTCATGCTGGGAAGTCTTTTCAGAAATGGGTTCATTTTTGCAGCTCTTTAGTATTTTGCAAGTGAAGTCTCCATTGTGGAGATTCACGCCTCCATACTAGTGACTGAAATTTGAATTGGAAATATGCCTGCACCACAACTGAACTGCCTTCTTGGTCTAAGGTGCTCGTAAGATTTGCACACTTAGGTGAAGATGGTAAGGGATTTGTTTGTGTCCCAAACTTTATTAATCATTTGTCACAGATGGAACTGTAGCAGCTATTAATCACACACATAATCTACAACAGCTCTTCTGTTGGTCTCCTAGTCCTCATATAAATTATCATGTCAAGGATTAATTCATTTTGTTTTGCTTAATCCTCTGTTTTCATTCATCCTCTCCCCCTTTCCCCTCCTTTGCTCCCTCCCCCATCCGTACACACACAGACAGCCCTGTTTATGCGGCTTTTGTTCAGAAGGCTTTCAAATTGTCTTCTGGACAATTTCAGTCTGAATGATTAATCATAGTGACAGAAACTTGACCAAGGGTTCAACTAAGCATGAATGAAAAACACTGAGCCCAAGGTCGTTCCAGGTTACACTTCTGCTCCATCCTGGGACAATAAGAAAGAAGTGGATGAAGGAAAGGAAGAAAGAAAAAAGATTTCTTCAGGCATTATTGCCTCCTAACTGACAATAATCTGAATACAATGCGTCTGTGGCCATTTCCACTTCTGAAACAGACGCCTTCTGTTATTAGACTTGCTGTGTAGGCCACCCAGTCTGGTGGAACGGCCCACTTCAGCAATTTCCAATCACAGTTAAATGCTGATGCCTCCAGGGCTTTGACTATTGCAAACAAAGTGAGCTCGGAGTAGCCCAGCTAGCTTCCCTAAAGTGTGATATAAGATTATAAATTTAGCTTGATGGCTATTAAGCTCATAAATTGTATTCAGAACATCTTACAATCAAAGCTCTCCCATCCTTCCTTTGGGGACAGAAATAAAGAAAGCCTAAAGCTGAATATACTGGACTATATAGATTAATTAGGGTAAATAAGCTTTATTTTATTTTATTTATGGAAATATAAAGATATTGAGTAGAAAACAACAGACTCATCTTTTTCCAGAAAGGAATTCTTCCTTTTCACAAGGCTCCTGTCATTGCAAAGACTCAGTGCAAGGCCACACACCAGTAAGCATTCAATAAATATTAATTAATTATGAGGGCTTGGGAGGGTGGCTCCCATAAGTGGTAGAAATAAAAGGCAGCACTGTGTTGGCTAATCAGATAACAATAAAAATGAAATAAACATGAGCTGCAATAAAAAAGATAATGACCAGCAGACTAATGAGGATTTAAAGTATCCCAAAGCCTCCTGTTTCAGGTGCAACGTGGGAGATGAACTGGCATATTCTGTAGTTTACTCAGTCTCACAGTGTAACATCTTGGTTGTCAGCTTTGACTTTCAGAATGGGACCCCTTGTTTAAGAGAAAATTCTGATTTAATCAAATCACTCTAGTAGAAGGAATGCTACTGATTAATTTTAAATCTAGGTTCTGTACCTTTTTGACCTGGGTAACTCATTTCATTTTTCTTGGGCCTTGGTTTTCTCGTCTATAGCCTGAAATTGTTGGACTAGAGCAAGAGATGTGTGTGTGTGTGTGTGTATGTGTGTGTGTATGCACATGTGTGTATGCATGTATGTATCCCTTTGATGTATCCCTTTGACAGGTGAAGTCTACATACTTCATTTATGTTTTTAAGTATATAAAAAAAGATATTTAGGATTATAAAGGAAATTGATTACAATGAAATACAGCTATCATTTTTTAAAAAGTTCATGGACAGGAGGTTAAGTGCCACTAGACTAAAACATATAGAAAGAAGGGCTTTTTTAGCTCTAAATCTATGAACCTCAAAGTGACATATAACGTAGGTACCTCCCTGTTGAGATAGGCCCTCTTTCCTTTAGCTGCTGTAACAGATCAAATCATGTTATGCAACTATCATCTTTGAGCATTTTGATTCCTTCAACTATTAAAAAGAAACAAAAAAGGTCTAATTTGACTAGTAAAAAAGGAGCAAACTTCCTTTGGTCTATGGTTCTATAGAACTCTAGTAGATGGTGGCACCAGAACATTTCTCCTAATGATGTCTGGGAACAGTTAATGGATTACTGTCAAAGTGAAGAGTTTGTTAATTCCTAAAGAGGGTTAGCAAACATTTCCTTCATGAATTAGATTTTGGAAAGGTTTGCAAGGAAAACTATTCTCAGCATAAAATGGATAATCTATATCAGGAGTTGACAAACTACAGCCTGTAGGCTAAATCTGGTCTGACTCCTTTTAAAAACAATTCTTATTTCACCATAATTTCCTGACCTCTGATCTCTATCACTTATAGCTACGTATGATTGCAAGGGAGGCTCCGGAGCCAGAAAAAGGGATACTTCTTCATTACATCATAATCATTTCAAAATTAAGAATTAAAAAAGGGTCGTTTTTCCAAACAAATATGTACTAGAGGACCAATGGTTACACTTTCAGTATGCTATCACTAGTTTCACTAGAGAACAAGCCAAGAAAAGCTAAAAAGGAAGGCTTTGGGCAAAAAAAAAATAAACCTAGGAAAAATCAAAAGAATTGTACAAAAATACATGTATAAAAATGAGACAGTTCAGTGTACAACAGATAGAGAACTGGACCTGGAGTCAGGAAATACCTGAATTCACATATGGCCTCAGATGTTCTTGCAATTTAAATGTGGGCAAATCATTTAGCCTCTATTTGATTCAGTTTTCTCCTTTATAAAATCATGATGATAATAGCTACTGCCTCCCAGGATTATTGTAAGGATCAAACAATATTTTTGTTTATTCTTTGTAAACCTTAAAATGGTATGTATATATATATATATGTATATATGCATACATATATATTAAATGCTATTAGGATTAATAAAAGAATCATTTATTTATAGTTTTTAGAACATTTTCACATAAATTCTCTCATTTGCTCCTCAAAATATCCCTGTGCTAGAGGTAGGTATTATTCCAAAGAGGAAGAAAGAAAAGTACAGGTATTAAATGATTTGAATCTTTCACAGAACCTAGTATGGTATCCAATATATAATAAGGAGAGGTGAAGAATCTGCTAATTGAAATTGTATTATCCTGAAAATCATAGAATATGACCATTTTCAAAGAATAAAGGTTTCAAATTTGCCAAAGGGTGATAGAAAGTCATAGAACAGACTTGAGCAAGACATAAACCAAGAATTTAAAGCCACAAGTGGCATTAAGGATATCATCAGAGTGATATAAGCCTAAAAAGGGAAGTAGACTATCTGTCATAAAAGTAAGGGATAAATCCATAGGAACCTTGTGTGCTTCATTGGTATCTAGGCAATGACAAAAAATCAAAGGGATGGTTTCCACCATGGGCCCTAGATGGGCCCATGGGCAGATTTCTTTGAGTACATGGACAAATGTTGCCCAAGAGGGACAGATACAGCTATGTTATGATATGAAACACCTAAAGGAAAAGAAATATCAAAGTATTATATTAAGTTAAGTGGTAAGGCAGCATAGAATGAAATAAATACTCTCCCAAACTGAAATCATAAGCTGACTTCAGAAAAACAGCATTCTAAGTAACTCTTACCTGTATTTAGAAACACCCTCTTTCAAATACATTTCTGGGAAGATGGTAATGGCAAGGTAGTGTTGTCATTTTGTGAGCTAAACAGCATCTTCTTCATCACCCACTTTCAAGTTCATGGAAATACTTTTAGTGATAATTGCTAAACATGCCAAGTGCATTTATAAAAGCCAGCATATATATTGATAGTAGCAAGTTTCTATATTTGAGATGTTTCATGTAAACATAGACATTCAGTAATTATCGCTGTTACTGCTCATCTCAATGAGAGGAGAGAGTAATAAATATAAGAGTCATGATCTCATTAAAAAGCAGATCCATATGCAGTATGCTTTTTGGGTCATGATTCTGGTCTACTCTGCAATTCTGAAGACACTTCTGCATCTTTAACAAACCATACTTTAAAAAAATCTATAGGAACCTTAGATTTGGTTCTCAAGGGAGGCATATAGTAAAAATACAATTTAGGAGGAGGTTTTCCTATAGAAGGGTGGACAGAATAAGTGTGCTCATGAAAGAAAAGACTTTTTTACTCATGGCTACATTTAGTGAATAATAAACTGTTTAGAAACTCTTTGTCCTGATCAGAATTTTATTATTTTATTCTAACCCTGGGCAAAACAGAACAAATCAGTAACAGGACCTAAGGTGAAGTTTGGAGTGTCCTATGATTTTGTGGCCTGTGAACAAATCCCCTTTTCAGATTGTGCATATATAGCAGCAGTGTGCATTATCTATGCCTCATGCCTGATATATACTGAAGGGAGCATGAACGCAGAGGTTGAAAGCCTTGATTCCAGTTGAATCTACGCTCCTTACATGTGATCTGAGGCATATCATGAAAGACTCTCCTTAAGTTTTCTCACTGATAAGATAAAGCACTATCAAATTCACAGAGTTCTTGTAAGAATTAAATAAGATCATGGCTATAAAAGTGATGTACAAATGTGAAGTATAATTGTGAAGTGTTATTCTTCCCTGGAGCTCATCAATTACCTACCTATAACTTAACCTCTCTGGGTCTCAGTTTCCCCATTCGTAAAAGGATGAGACATGATTATATGACCACTGAGGTCCCTTCTAACTCTAAATCTAGGATCAAGCTTGAATGCATTATTTTAGAGAGGAGGAAAACTGAAGTTTTTAATAATTCCCCCAAGGCCATACAACTACTTAGAGCCAAAATCATTCAGATATCAGCTATGCTGTCTCCTAGTTCAGAGAGCTGCCTACTATTGTTTCGCTACTACCCATGTCACTCCTTTTATTGGGATATCATATTAAACCTTTATCACTCATTAACATATTCATAAATTGATTTTTCAGATTAATTTCTCATTCATAAATGAGAGTCCAGAAATGTAGATAGAAAATGATAAATAATGATGCATAATAGGAAGTGGAGAGAAATGGTTCAGAGAATGCCCTCTGTGATATAGCAAAACCAAATGAAAACCTCATTTGGAACTGAGGTCATACTCAGGAATATGGAGATATATAGTTCCTAGAAGAAGGGAAATTTTATTTTTGTCACAATAACTTTCATATAGCTTACAAAGTACTTTCTTTACTCATATTTGTTCACTAAATACCCTTGTATGCTATTTTTATCTCCATATTACACAGGAGGAAATTGAGGCTGAGAGAGATCATAGTTACATAGTTACAAAAACTAGAAAATGTCTTGATGTAGGACTCAAAATTCAGGTCTTCCTGATTTCAGGTCAGGTACTATATTGACTTTGTTGAAAGTCAACACAGTATAATGGACTGGGAGTCAAGGGAGATGTGAGTTAAGATAATTTCTCCATACACAAACTACTCTGTAAATTTGAAAGTGTCATATGAATGTCACTGTAGTAGTAGCTGCAGTAGAAGTAGTAGCAGCACTAACAATAGCAGCAACAACAATAGTTATTATTCTTATTACATATTTTCCCCATGGCATAATACTATAGCTTGTACTACATCTAGAGTAGAACTACTGTGGCTATACATGGGCAAAAGTAAAAATGTTCAAAACAAATGTTCAGCAACAAACTTTTATTTCATTCAATAAGAAGAAACCCAATACCTACTCTCAAAGAAAGGAACCCTAAAAATCTATTTCATCACACGGCAGAAAACTATTGCTGATTCCAAATATAGAAAATATGCACACATTAAAAGAATATCTCATGACTTACAAAAGAAAGGTAGATGTGAGAGGAAAACAAAACTTTGCACTTTAATTTTTAAATAATTGGTACCTAATTTCTTTCCTATCCAACAACAGGTACAAATGCTACCTAAAGCAAATCAACTGTTGAAGTCAAGTGACAGAAAATTAGTTCTTATACATTTTTAAAACTTTCAAATAGGTTTTCATTAAATTATAATGTCTTGATTTCATGGACCAATTTCTCATGACTTGCCACAGCTGAAAACCAATATATTATGTTATTGGAAAGCTAGCAGTTTCCTGAGTATATGATAATCAGTATCATAACAAAATATAATCTCTATTTACAAAAGGGTAAATGAAGCCAAATTATAGGTATTTAATAAGTGCTACAATCAAAAATATATTTAAACATTACAAATTTCAATGGAAATTTATCCTTTTAGCTCCTGATCATTAAGATTGTAATTCACATATATTGTGCATGCATGTTAATACATTTATATGTATGTATATATACACATACATATGCTTCTGAAAGCAAGAATATATTGCACATATATATCTATATTTATATTTTTATAGTTATACATGTAATATTTTTCATGTTACTTTGTTAAATTTCCATTCTTTCTATGATTCTGTATTTTTAAAACTTTTTCATTCTTTCATAAGACACATTGTCCATTGCCTTATGTATTACAAGCTGGTTAATTATTGTACAAATTTTAAGATTGTTTATAGTCAGTCATAATTATAGCTATGAACAACTTTGTAAACATTTTTTGTTGCAATTTATTTCCTCAGGATATCTTTCTAAGAGTAGGATTAACCTTCAGGTAAACAAATTTGATCCTTGAATAATATCAGATTTTTTTCTGGAAAGATTATGCCATATTGCATTGCAATATTTGAATGTACCTCTTTTCCTGTATTCTCCCACTACCACCTTTGAGTTTTGTAATTTTTATTCCCTTAATGGGTATTACATGTTACTTCTCAATTGATTGAAATATATTTATTCTACCTTTATGAACTTTTTAAAAAAGTGTCTAGTCACTATTTGTTTCCTCTTCTATGAATTTCTTTTCCTATACTTTGACCATTTTACAGAGCTGTGTTAGTACTCTAAAAAAATATACATAAAGGAAAAGTGAATAGGTCCACCAGTTCTTACTACCATTCTAAATTTCACTCAATTAAATAAACATTCTAGAAATTAATTCCATAAAAACCCCAAATCAATTAAGGTGAGAAAGTTTTGCTAGAAAATTATTGATTTAATTTGAGCCTTACAACAACCCTGTAAGATATGTTCTATCATTTTTTTCTACTTTATAGATGAAGGAAAACAGGTGGAGAGAGGGCAAGTGATTTCGCTATGGTTATACAGCTAGTGAGTGTCTGAAGAGGGATGTGAGCTCAGTTCTTCTAACTCCAAATCCGCCACTTACACATTTTGACATTCTTGCCTCATTACAAGATTAAGAATAAGGCGATAGTTTTAGGGAAATCAAAATAACTCCTGAAATCATGTATCAAGTCAAGAAGGGTCATCATCTGCCTCAGTAGATAGCTTACATTATTAAAATCACAGTACTAAATCACACGACCTTTGAAGAATTACAGAGTCAAAAACCATCGGTTTACAAACTTTTTTGATTACTTATCCCTATCAGTAGAAAAAAAATGAGGACGCATGAATTAATATATTTTAGAATTAATATATTTTAGAATTAATATATTTTCTTATCTTCAAATTAACCATACATAACACAATACTAAAATTTGCAAAAAAAATATACATTTGAAAGAAAAGGAAGAGATAAAGACAAAATACTCTTTGATTTTAGATGCAATAAGGAACCACTGGCATTTGTTATTGTTGCTTTTTTGTTACACGGGACTTAACCTTCATAAAAAATCACCTTGGCAGCCCTTTGCATAAAGGACTTGAGGAAAAGGTAGAAATTCCATACAAAGAGATCAATTATGAAGCCACTGAGATAGTCCAAGGGGAAGACGTTGAGGTCCTGAACAAAATTCTTGGCTTTAAGTTCAAATAAGGAAACATAGTCAAGAGATATTGTGAAGACAGAATTAACAATATTTGATAATGGATAATGTATATTTGAGGTTATGTAGAATAAAAAATCAAAGCTATCACAGAGGTTATAAGCCTGGGTGAATGGAAAGATGGGGGTACCTTCTGTAATAATAAGGAATTTTGGAAGTGGGGAACGGTTAGGGGGAAATATGTTGTTAATGAGATCTATCTTGAAAATCATAAGTTATTCATGCCCTTTCCTCGGAAGGAAGCAAGGTTCTTACTTGTTAATGTCATGAGGCAATATTGGAAAAAAGTGGTGGGTATACTTAGAGGTGGGAATTTTCCCAGTAGCACCTATATAACTGTCATTGTGGGTGCTCCAATAATGATTAAGCTATAATTGTCTAGAGGAATTAATTTCTAGCTCAGAAGTATGTTTGGGCGCTTGTATCCTGCAGGGAAGGAGATAATATGAGGAAGTACTTAGGAGAAAAACCATGCTATTGGCTATTGCAGAGACAGAATGGGTCCCATTTTCTCACCTCTAAGTGGTTGATAACACATTTTTTATGATCAAGCCCTCTTGATTCAATCCGTACATCTGACTGTAGATAAAGCTGACATAAGATACCATTGAACATTTAAGTCAACTGCTATAGAGAAGTTAACAGATTATTGGTCAGAAAGCCAGGAGACCTAGTTGTAGTCATGACTTTATCACTACCAAGTTGTGTGACTTTGGAGGCAATATCCCACCTAAATCAGTCTATGATTTTGTGATTACTCAAGTGTGTGTGTGTGTGTGTGTGTGTGTGTGTGCAAGTATATCTGTGTGCCTTTTTGTCCTACAATTTGAGTACTTAGAGGGACACAATTAATACCCTAAAGGAGATTAAATTAGCATTAATAACAGATAACCAATATGTAAATATAGCAAATAGATGCACATTCAGGGATTATTTAGGTAGGTAATATATTATAGAAGAAGTTTCATCAGGAAAGGGGAGGATTCAAGAACTTTCTTGCATAATGCAAGAAGCCCCTATGGAAGGAAGTGGTTCCTCAATCAGTTTTTAATGATGAGAGGTATATAGCCTGGCAGATGGGAGACAGTCTGTCCCAGGCATAAAGAATAACATGAACACAGGCAGATGGTTCTGTGATGGGTGAATGCATAGAAAGGCAAGCAATTTAGCCTGACTATAAATGTGAGAATAAGTGGGGCAGTGATGAGAGATGAGTGGGATAAGAATTGACTAGCTTGATTAGCCAATGCATTCATTACCTCAACAATTATTTATTATCTGTTCCACACAATGGGCAAGGTATCTGCCCTCCAGAAACTTATAGTCTAATAGCAAGATGTGTCTTGGGGAGAGGGTTTAACAATTGATTAAATACAGGGTGTCTCAAAGTCTTAGTGAAGGTTTGAGCTTTAATAGCTTATATCTTCTTTAATAGCAGACATTTTTCCCACTGTGCAGAACAGACAATAAATGATTGTTCAGGTGATGAATGAATTGACTAATCAAACCAATCAATCCTTGTCTTTCTCATCTCTTATTAGTGCCCCACTAATTCTCACATTTATTGTCGGGCTAAATGGTTTGCCTTTAACCTCTAATAGCTTAAAACCACACTAAGACTTCTAAGATGCCTGGTACATGAAACAAGAAATAGTGATGTGTGCAAGTAGTTAATGCTATTCATTTCATTGGCAGTTCCAATATTTTTTTTTGAAACTTATAGGTATTTTTCTTCTTTGGAAAAAAGCATGAATAATCATAAAACTCTATTATAGTAAGATATTTTTTTGTCACTTCAAATACATTCCAGGGAAACAATCTGGGAAGCCATACAGTTGCTAGAGCATCCAAACTCATGTTTTTGAGAAACACTTTCTTTATGGCTTACCTGGGAGTTGGGGTGTGATGTAGTGAGAGAAATATATTCTATCAGTGCATCTGGAACTTCACATACAAATGTGAAAACAATTTTTGCATATCTAAATTAATGAAAAAAATACCATTGGAACACAGATTAATGGAAAGAGTCCTGGATTAGGAGATGTGTGTCCTAAATTTCAGTTTTGTTTCATCATTAAACAACTATATGATTTTTGATAGGAGAAAAAACAAATGATATTTAAGGTCTCTTCCAGTTCTCTTACTCAGTGGTTCATTGTTTAAGTTGGTAATATATTTGGTGGACTATATTCACTAATATTTCCATCTGAAATGATTTGAATTGAATATAATCAAGTGGTTTTTCTCACACCAAAATCAGGTTAGAATTTTAATATACTCAATAATATAATTTCATTTAATTTCTATATTTAATTCAGCCTACCAACCTGGGGTACTTCAAAGATGTTTTAAAATATATCAGATAAAGGCCAAGTGTCTCTTTAAATTGAGGCAATGTTATTTCCCCTCTTCAAATCTAACCCCTCCCCACCTCAAACTTGATCCATGCTGACAAAATACTTCAACTTGGTATTTGCAAACTTAACACTGGAAACTAATTACTGGAATAACAGTAGCAGAGAAAAACAGTCATTTCCGTGCTATGTTGCAAAGGAAGAAATTAGGGGCAATTTAGAATCAAAGATTCATAGAACCATAGGAAGTTAGAGTTAGAAAAAAAAAACAACTTATAAATTATCTAGTCAAATGCTTTCAATTTAATTTTCAGTCTGCTCATTCTAAGTTGTTATTTAAAATAAGAGTCCATTACCATAACCTAAAAACAAAATTGTGAGGAATGCTGGGGGTGGGAAGAGAGACAAAAACATGTCTCCTATTTAAAAAGAAAAAGGAACACCACTGGAAACCTAGGCACCATATTTTACATTTTCATGCTTTGTTCAGAATTTTCTACTTGTCTCCTCGTTTCAATGATGATTAGAGTTTTTCTGAGAAATGTAGTAACAATAATTTCTTTCTTCTGTTGGAGAGTGTTTCTCTGTTCAAAGCATCTCACAAACATTTCTTGATTAAACTGTCCAACATTTCTTTGAGGTAAGGAAGGCAATGCCATCTGTATCTGAAAATTCTCAAAGGAAAACATCCGCCTGGAAGGACCAATTCCCTGAGAATTGTCAGGATAGTAAGATTGTCAGTAAAGGCAAAGAAACTACAATGTACTGAAAATTCAGCCTGTGTGCTCATCCAAACAGGAAGCCATGTTTTGCCAAATGAACATTTAGCTAATTCCCTAATGAATGTATCACACTGTGATTAGAAGTTGATAGCAACAAAGCCTTACAATTCTATCCCACAGGCTGTTTTTGCGGTTGTGTCTAACAATTTTCAATTTCACAAAGATCTTGATTTATAAAACCTGTGTGTCAGCTCAGACTCGGCTGCCAACTGTAAAGAAACATGGGGCTAAAGAGCCAGAAATAAGAAATGGAAATAAGAAACAAGAAGTCAGGGGTGGATATTTTCATTGTTGGATCAGGATATGCATAGCAACATTAATTCCAATATTTTATTAATTATGTTTAATTAATACCACACATTACTTTGGTCAATTTCAACTTTAGGCAAAAATACTTTTCTTTGCTTCTTTCTGATCAGAGACCAAATGTATACTTATTCATCCCTTCCTTCCTCCCTCCATCTATTCATTCAGCAAGCAAACAAGCATTTATTACATCCTTACTCTATACATTGCCAGGGGGATAAAAAGACCAAAAAAAAAAAAAAAACCAAAACCTCTCTGCCTTAATTGAGTTTACATTCTACTGTGGGGAAATGGCATGTTCATAGATATATCAATACAAAATATCCAAAGCAAGGGTACTGGTTATAATTTGACATAGATTAAAAATTTACATGGCCAAGTCATTTTGCAAATACACACATACACACACACACACACACACACACGTACATACACACTTCCTTTTGGCTCAAAACGGTGGTTATACTCCTGTGTGACACTGGACAAATTCCTTAACCTCTCCAAGCTTCAGTTTCCTAGAAAAAAGAATGGTGGAGCTGTTTTTTGTTACAACATTGATCTAAATCGTTACTCAGGTTCCTTTCAGCTCTAACTATGTGATTAAAATAGAAACAATTATAAGGAAAAGGTAAATATTTCCCATGAGACTCTATGTCTTAAGGATATATCTCTGAAATTTTCAGGATTGAAATTCTTATGAAGTCATGTTCCAATGGGAGGGTCTACACATCAAGATAATGATAGGGATATGAGAAAAGAGAAAAAAAGAGACATGCAGAGAAGATGGTGATGGAAGCACTTATTATAAGAAGGGACAACAGTGGTAGAACATAAAGCTATCCAATAGGTACTTCATATGTAAGAGAACTTCATACCGCAGTTATGATTCAGCTTTAACATTAGTGGCCATTTGTAACCTTCAGTCTGAATTCAAAAGAGATATTTGCAATGTCTTTCCTCAGCAGAACATGACCCTGAAACGAGACATGTTGCAGACTGAGTTGAAGTGACCTTGGAGGCTCCCAACTGAAGTGGAATGGGAGGTTGAAGAAAATAAGGTAATATTATAATGTAAATCTTCCATACCGAAGCCATTAATACATTTTAATATATAGGCTAGTAGGCGTAGGCCATAAGAACATAGTAAGTTTGATGTTTTTTAAATGTTAGAAAAATCATGCTTAGAGAAAAGGTAGATATGAGAGATGACAATAGTTAGATGGACTTAGAATTGATTGACTAGCTGTATCCAAATAGAAGTCGTTAACAGGATGTCACAACTCTCAAGAGACATCTCTAGTAGAAATCCCCAGGTATCTGTCTTTTGCCTTGTGATTTTTATCTTTTTCATTAATTATCTGGATGGAGGCATATATTGCATGCACACCAAATTTTTAGATGACATGAATCTGAAAGGGATAGGTAGCAAATTGGATGACTAGGATTCCCAAAGCTCTCAATAGACCAGAACAAAGAGTTGGATATAATGAAAATGAAAATTCAAAAGAAAAATTAAATTATCTTTTTTATAAAGTTACATATTTGCGTTGAAATATAAACTTCACTATTACTGGATATAGACAACATGACAGGAAAAGAGTTTTGTGAAAAAGATCTGGGTGCTTTAGTGAACTATAAGTTTAATGAATCAACAGGGTAGTGTGATAAGGCAAGCAATAGATATAGTAATCTATCTATCTATACAGTAATATGATCTTAAGCTGTCATAACATTCTGAACAAGGGAAATGATATTCTTGCTGTGCTCTGTCTTAATCAGAGCAAATCTGGAGGATTGTGTTTAATTGTAGATGGCAAAATTTTGGAATGATACTGATAAACCAAGCCTTACCTAGAGGAGATAAACCAAGATGCTAAGGGGATTGGAGGCAATGTCATATAAGACTCTGAGAAAAAACAAACAAACAGACAAAAAACTCTAGATGTTTATATTGGACAGGAAAAAAAAAAAGAGGGAGAACATCTCTCTTAGCAATTACAGGCGTTGCCATGTAGAAGATAAAATTTTATTTGGTTTATTTGTCCCTAAAGAAAAGGACTAGGACCAATAGATGGAAGCTGTAAAAAGATAGACTTAGGCTTGGAGACAGAAAAACAAATTTTGTAATTATTAGAGCTAACCCAAATTGCAGGGGCTGGATAAACAGTAATATTGGAACAAAAGTTCTGTTCAGAAATGGGTTAACCCAGATGACCTCTGACATTATTTTCAATTTGAGATGCAGCATCTCCTTTGGTTGGGAACCAAAAAGCTATTTTTCACATGTTTTATTCAGCAAAAACTTTTTAAAAAGCAATAGAAAAAAATTAGTGAGTTTGCAGTGAATTTTAGTGGACTTTATCAGCTGAATTTAATGGACCATAATACAATTAACATGACACTTAAGTCTGTTGATAGACAATTTTTCTATACATTTTTATAGGGTCAGTGAGACATGTAACTGAGTACCTTTATTGTAATACAATGCTTTGCTTTAGGAATAGTTGACGTACTTAACTATCTGGTGATAAGCTCTCCTTTCAATTTTTATCATTTTATGTTCACTTGAAAATGTACATCACTAGTTGCAAGATTCGGTAAGCTACTGCATAAATGAATAGGAAGAAAAGTCTCAGACTGAATAAATAAGGAGTGAGGTCTTGAAAAATGAGCCAGCTTTGGGGTTTTCACACTGATGTGACAGGTTGGAATTTGATTATTCTGGACTTTCAGGGTAATTTCCTAATCTATGCCTGACTTCTCTTTTATCTGATGATGCCTCCAACTTTAAGACCCCCTTTTAACACAGAAAGAGTCTGAGAACTAAAGAAACACTTGTACTTCTTAGAGTCACTTGAATATATTTCTCTGGGGTTCAAGAGAAACATCTTTTCTTTTTGCTTTCCTTTTAAATTTGTTATTTTGGCATTCTTTTCTTTCTCCCTTTCTCCCACTCCTCTCCCACCCACTGAGAAGGCAAGCAAAATTATAACAATTAAACATGTGAAGTCATGCAAAAAATATTTCCATATTAGCAATGTCATAAGAAAAAGAAAGAGAAAAAATAATTCACTTTTTCCCCTGAGTTCATCAGTTCTTTCTCTGAAGGTGGAAAGTATTTTTTCATCATGAGACATTTGGAATTATCTTGGATCATCGTGTTGATTAGAGTAGCTAAGTCTTTCACAGTTGCATCATTAGAACATTGCTGTTACTGTGCGCAATGATCTAATTTTTCTCACTTCACTTTACATCAGTTCACATAGGTCTCACCTTGTTTCTTCTGAAACCATCCCATCATCATTTCTTAGAGTGAAATTGTATTCCATCATAATCATATGCCACAACCTGTTCGGCCATTCCTCAGTTGAGGAGCATCCCTTCAAGTTCTAAATCTTTGCCACCACACACACACACACACACACACACACACACACAAACACACAAAAACACACACAACTTTTTTACACATTGGTGCTTTTCCTTTTCCTTGGATCTCTTTGGGGTATAGACCATGTAGTGCCATTATTGGGTCAAAGGATATACACAGTATTATAGCCCTTTGGGCATAGTTCCAAATTGTTCTCTGGAATGTTTGGACCAATCCTGTGAATTTTTGTGCCCATTTTACCATGAGGTCAATTTTTTTAGGGTGTTATTTTCTTCAGTATTTTTCGTACTTCTTTTCACAAGCTAACTTTTTTCATAATTTTCTTGTATCACTTTCATCTATTTTCTCATTTTTCTTCTACCACTCATTCATTTCTTTAATTTTTCTTGGAATTCTTGATGGCTTTCCATTCAGTTAGCATTTTTCATGGAGAGTTTGTAGCTATTTTCACAATGTTGTCTTCTGAGTTTGTGTGCCACCATAGTAACTTTTTATGATCAAGTTCTTTTTTTTTGTTGTTGCTTGCTTATTTTTTTCCAGCTTATTTCTTGACTTTTAACTATATGTTAAAGTTGGGCTCAGCTCATTTGGTGCTTGGGAGGCACTGTCTCAAGCTTTAGTCGTTTCTGTGCTGCTGTTTTCAGAGCTAGTTCTGGGGCTCTACAAGTTGTCAGTGCTTCCAAGGTTGTGTGGTCCAGGAAAAATTGTGGTCATTGCTCAACTGGTCTTCACCCTAGTCTTTATTCAGGAAGGGCCCCTACTTCCCTTTAGCTGCAAGTACTAATACTCTTCTTCACTGTAGAATGGGTACCCAGTCTGCTACTCCTATGCACTCATAAGAATTAGTGCTCCTTTCCACCTTAGAACTATTACTAGGGTTCCACCTTCATAATTGATTATAAGTACTCTCCTCTACCCAAAAACAGTAACTCAGAACTGTTTATGGGCAATAGAATTGCCAGTCAGCACCAGTTGCACGCAATCTCAACAAAGAGTCCCAGTTGTCAGACCTCCTTACTGTTTTTGGGCTGAGAGCTTCCAAAGCTGCTGCTGCTGCTGCCACTGTCTCAGCTGCCTCCAACATTCACTGCTGGTGATCTCTGATGCCTCTACCTATTGTCATAGACCTGTCCTACCAATCTCCTAAGAAATCTAAAGCAGGAAAATGTGTCACTGATCTTTTTTCTGACTCTGCTGCTCCAAAATTTTATTTAAGGATTTATTTTATAGTTCTTTGGAAGGGAATAGTGGGAGAGGTCAGATGTGATACTACTTCTACTCCACCATCTTGGCTCCTAGTGTTCTTTCAAGAGATGTATAAAAGTATCACCAAGAAAGATCATTACATAACTCTTCCTTTGATATTTTGGTTCACTTGTTTGTTTTTGGACCACACATATGATTTCGTTGGTTTAAGTAACTCCATATGGAAATGCTCTCTTTAACATTACAAAACACTATTTACTCTGCAGTTTACAATCTTACAGAGTTCCCTGTGAGACTGATTACCTGACTTGTCCATGGTCATACAACCAGTATATGCCAGTCAGTACTTAGACTCATTTTTTTTCCTGATTCTAAGGCTGGCTCTGTATTTATACCATGATGCCTCCTTTAGTTCAATAAGTTATTTCTGACCCAATATTTCAGAGAAAGGAGACTTCTGAAGTCTCAAGAACAAGGGTGTGTCATTCCAAAGCAACTTTGGAAGATCAACTGGGTATGGGACATGCAGCACCAGACCTTTAGCATTTCATGCTTCCCTAGTGGTCCTACTCAATTTATACTTCCAGTTGGGTATCAGGGGACATGGAAGGGTTGTGGAACTTGAGATGCTTTAAGGCTAGAGGCAGCAACAGATAAATGAGAAACCAGACAGCTCTGAAAAATAGTAGTGTTAGTCACACATATGCCAAGCACACAGAATTAATCTGATTCCAGTTGTTCACTGGCTGTACTCAAGGTGAAGAGGATGAACTACACGACACTAGTAACTCTCACTGGAATTTGACAACTACATGTCAAAAGGTCCATGTAAATTCAAAACTTTAAGCCCTGGAGGTACATTTAGAAATACTGTGGTAATATTTTTCAAGCCTTTCCTCAGATATCAGTGACATTCTGCTGGGGAAAATGAGGGTAAGGAAGACCTCCTTTACAACTCCAGAAAGCCACAGGTGCAAACCAATTGGAAGAGCTAGCCTCTGGAGAGGAATAAACATTATATTACACTGAATGTCATTAGAAATTCAGAAAGTAGACTAGAATGCCTAATTTATTCACAAAGTGACATTTTATTTAGTGCAGATATGCAATTTGGGCATTTACTAAAGGTATTTGCAGCAATAAAGAGGTAACAGGAAAATAGGTCCTAGCAGCTGACATTGTTTTCTTTGGCCTTCTGAGCTGCTGTTCTTTGCTTGTTGTGGGAGTTAAATGAACAAAGAGAAGGTGCCTTTGTGTTGGATAACCTTCCAAAACCAACCTTGTTCTCCTTTCCTATGTAGAAGACCAAAATGTTTTTCCTTTCCCTAGTCCTACCTTTCTCTTGTAGGTCAAGCTAATGCAAGCCTTTTATTTCTGTGCCTGAGAATCTTGCATAAAATAAATGCACTTTAGCGATCTGCATTAATTTACTACTGTGGTCAAAGGTTAATTATTACAGCGAATGCTGTGCTTAGTTCAACATATGGGCACTGTGTACTTTAGCTGATCTGACAATTTATATCTGTTTATTAAGGTTGGCAATGGTGCACAGAGGTTGGGGGGTCAAATATTTGATATTTGTTCATATGTATATTTTTGCTTGTCATGGGTATCAACAAGTAAAGAATGCACGAGAGAGCTATCTCTATATTTGCCTATTTTCCTTGGGCTGGTTGTGTGTGTGTATCCAATACAGTGTGTAGAATGTTTGGCTCAGATTCATAATTCATATAATCACAGATCTAAAATTGGAAGGAAGCTCTGAAGATATCTAGTCTAAACCCTTCCTTTTGTAAATGAGAAAAAGAAGTTCCTAGAAGTTAAATGAACTGCACAACATCAGATACAGTACAGACCAGATAGAGAAATTGAAATCTGATCCTCTTGGAAAGAGCTGTTGCTCTTTCCAAGGTGTCAAAACAGGGAGTAACTAATGTTTAGATTTAGGACAACCTGACCTTTTATCTCACTTCCATCACTTACTATCTATCTCTCTGACACCGGATAAGTCATTCAACCTCTCTGGGCCTTAGTTCCCTCTTCTACAAGAAGGGAATAATAACAATAGCACTTACTTGAGAAGATTATTGGGAAACTCAAATGAGATCATGAGTAAAGGGCTTTGTAAACCTCAGTATCTTATATAAATGTCAACTGTTGCTCTTGATGATGAAATTGAGGATTTTAGTTCAAATCCTGCCTCTAACACTTAATACCTAGGTAACTTTGGGAAAACAATCTTAACCTCCATGGGACTTCACTTTCCTTACCCATAAAATTAAGTGTTTGGGCTAGATGATGTCATTGGTCCTTTCAATATCTAGGTCTATCATCATTATACTACAAGACTTTGGGCACACATTCTATTCCTTCTGACAAACTACATGGGAGCTTGGTGAATTTGGTTCTGTAATAGGCAGTGGAGGGCCTTGACCTTTGCTCCTATGACTATTTCCTGTCTAACTACTATGTGGTTATGCAAAATCTTTTAATTGGTTATAGAACCAAAACTGAGTCTGCATGCAAAAGATAACAACAGAGGATTGTTCCCTCTCTTTCCCAGTGATCATTAAGACAAGAAAGTTTCCAATACTAAGGAAGTACCAGAAGCTTTGTCTCCCTATCAAGACCAGCATGTGGTCATGAACATGGTTCTTTTATCTCTTTGTCTTTTTAGGTTTTCATTCTATTCTTAGGTAAATGAGCATTGAGACGGGACAGTTCAGGATTTGAGCTCATGAGCTTTGAAAATCTGGAAGAGCCACCAGAAGTCTAGGAAGTGGAGTTCATGCCAGAGTTTGTTGGCAGAAAAGCTCAGTGAAGAACCAGCCATTAGGAGTAACCACTGTGGCTCAGTCTAGCAACGGATCTATTTGGCAACTGAGAAACTAAGTCCTACAAAAAACAAAAAAAGGGAGCAACTTCTTCATTAGCTACGCTTAATTTGGAAGTGAACTTTTTGGGACTAGCATTTGTAGCAACCACCTAAAGTTTAAGCCCACTTGCACCAGGGACTGACATGTTAGAGGTGAAAATATGCTCAAGTTCAGTGGTATGTGCCTATTTGTTTTGTTTTGTCATGCTCTGTCTTATCGTTGAATAACACTTTATAAAAGTTAGTGGCCAATAATTGCACATTGCTCATATTGAGAAGATATCAACTGGTTAAATGTCACTGGGGAGATACTAACTGGAAGTGATGGTGATAGTGTAAATTTTCTTTACAATGTTGGTGATTGACATTGAAGAGAATGTACCAAAATAGGGGCTCAAGTTGATAACATTAGAGAACATGACTTCCCCTCAGGGATACCTCTACAACCTAGTGTTGGGAGTTGTAGTCAGCTGTACTCAGGGAATCCTATCTGCGTATGTATAGGTTTGAAGATTGAGTGTGGGATCTTGCTATATGATGATTTTGTTGTTCTTATTATTTTTGTTGGTGATGATATTTTTCACAGTCTATACCTAATATATATTAAAACAACAGCAAACTATGTCTTGAAAATACATTAACATTCTATGGCAAAGTCATCTTTATTATGCAAAAACTTAACTAGATTACTGATATGGAGGGTAGGGCCCCAATCAAACTGTGAAGTAAGCAGCACTAGTTTTTAATGTCCTCCCCTTCACCTCAGGCCTTCCATTTCTGCAGCTCCTTGTTATCATCCCATCATTCATAATCCTATGTAAAACCCTAAATGAGATTATTTAAACTGTAACCCTATTCCAAGGCATCTATCTATATCTATCTAGTTATTAATAGAAAGGATTAAAAAAAGCCCTAAACCTTTAAAGTCCCAAAGAATAAATTATACAGATATATTTGGGGGCAGGGAGTCCTACATGGTATATGTCAAGTAGCACAAAATAGGCAGTTACCTATTCTTCAGGTTGGTCCTGTTGGCATATAAGGTGAAGGTATTTTACATGTACTCAGTTCATTATTTTGAAAATATATATTTTGAAGTTAAAACTCCATTTTCTATGTCTACTGCTGAAATCACTCAGATTCCATGTTTCTAATGCAAATAGAAAAGCCAAATCTTCAAAAGAAGCTTTGATATGACATTAAAGCATAAGCTTTTTAATTAGGAAACTAGTGAAGAAACTCACAAGTTACATTACTATGGCTGCCAGGGTGGCTTGATACAAAAATGGTATTTGGTTTTAAATTGAGAAACACAATCATTGGCTCTTTCAAAGGTGTACGCATCTTTGAAAAAAAGGCATGGCTACTGCTTATTTTTCCTCTGAAAATGTCAAATTCACTTTTATAGATCACCTTAAAGTCTACAATATGTTACATCAGAAATCAACAAACATTTATTAAGCACCTACTATGGGACAGATTCAGCGACTACAGGGACAGAAATGAAACAGTCTCATCACTCAAAGAGCTTCTTAGATTTTAATGGAGCGTGCAAAGTAGTCAAAGGGGGAAAGGACTAAGGTTGAAGAAACCGAAAAAACACCTTATGTTATATGGGGACACTTGAACTGAATTTTGAAGGGTACTAGCAGCTACAAGTGGAGAAAGTAAGGAGAAAGAGCCAGTCTAGTAGTGAGGGGAGCCAGTGCAAAGGCAAGGTGATGAGAGATGGAAGAAAACATCTCTGAGGAACAATGATTAGACCAGACTATTCAGACTGCGGTGTAAAGTACATGGAGAGGAACAAGGTCAAAGACAACAAAAAAGAAAAGAAGGGATAGGTTTTGAGGAGCTGTTAGTGGCATCACAGTAGTTTATATTCTTGTTTTCAGTTGTGTCTCACTCTTCATGACCTCCTTTGGGGTTTTCTTGGCAAAGCTGCTGGTGAGATTTGTCATTTCTTTTTCCAACTCTTTTTACAGATGAGGAACTGAGGATCTACATTCACTTTCTCTCTGCTGCACTTAAAGTTCTATCTGTTGTGACACGGACAAATTATGTAACTTCTCTAGGCTTCAGTTTCCTGAGAGGGATGTTGCAGTATTTTTTGTTTGGTTTTTCTGTTGCTGTAAGCCAGTTATTTTCAGTTGTGTTCGACTCTTTGTGACCACATTAAAGTTTCTTTGGCAAAGAAATTAGAGTGGTTTGCCATTTCCTTCTCCAGCTCATTTTACAGATGAAGAAACTGAGGCAAACAGGGTTAAGTCTCTCGCCCAGTCACATAGGTAGTAAGTTCTGAGGCCAGATTTGAACTCATGGAGATAGTTATCTATTGCACCAATAGGGAGCCAGTGGATTTTATTAAGTATTGACTTGACATAGACATGTACTTTAGGAAAATCATTTTAGAGATATTATCTTAGTTACTGTTAGGATATTGGCTACAAATATAGATCATAAACCTTTAAATATATTTATATAATTATGCGATATAAGTTTATGTTTTGAAATACACATACACACAACAATTTCTCTGCTTTCAGAATCCTACTATTCCCATTTATGAGGATGTTTCACAATGTAAAAAAGTCACTTTCAAATGAAAAGCATGCCTAGAGACTGACTCCTGTTCTTGAATTAATTGTCTTAGATGCTCAGCCTAAGAATGAAGGTTCCACCTCTTACTGACACTATATCCCGCCATCTTCTTTCTCCTGAGTCAGCAGGGACCAGAACGGACAGGAATTCTGCTTTCTCAGGTTATCAAAGAGCCCAGACAGGAATTTTGCTTTCTCAAGTTATCAAAGAGCACGACCCCCTGTCAGTGTTACTCCTGCTGGCTCACAAGAAAAGAATTCACAACGAGAGGGAATCGGGAGCAGCATTTAGAGATCGTTGTCCTTTAGGTTTTCAGAATATGTCTTACCATTATGAAACACCTAAAAGAGCAGTAGTTTCTGGGAATAAAGTGACAGTAGCAATGATTTGAATAATACCTTATTTCTCATTTACTTGGTACAAGCAGTCTACCTTGCTTTGTAAATACTATTTGTCATTTAAATAACTTCCCAATCTGTATCTCACTTACATTTCCAGTTTTATTGTACATTACTCCACTTTATATACCCTATACTACAGACAAACTAGTTTAATGTATGTTTCTCACACACACTCTTCTCCAGTACCTGACTCTATACATTTGAGTGTGCTATTTCCTATGCCTAAAATAGTTGGAAATGGATCTGAAAGGTGCATGTGTCCCACTCCCTCATTTTACAGATGAATAACATTAGGTCTAGAGAACTTAAGTGTCTTGACCAGGATCAGACAGGTATTAGTGTTTAAAGCAGAATTTGAAGTCAGGTCTTCCTGCCTCCAAGTCCAACATTCTGTCTTCTTTCTATACTATGCTGCCTCAAAGCTCCTGCTTTTATCTGGCACTCTTTTAGGCACTGACATGAATTCTCTTTTCACTTTTACCTCTTAGAACACCTAGTTTCCTTCAAAACTCAGCTAGTGATAATTCCTGACTTTCTTTATCTCCTTACCTTCAGAGTCCAGTGTTCCTCCCCACATTACATGGCATTTCCTCCATAAGTTTTAATGTATTTTCTTATACATATATATGTTCTTTCCCCTGATAGAATATAAATCCTTTGAGGGAAGTTAGTGCTTGGTTTTTGCCTAAGCATTGAAAGTGCCTGGCATACTTTAAAATGCTTATTGAATGACTGAAAATGGGCAATTCCAGCTAGCTAAACATATAACATAACATAATAATGATTTTATGTGATGTGCTATATGATATAATACAAAGAAGTCAGGATAATTACAAAGCCTTGGACCAAACAAAAAAATGAGTAACCTTGATGTGGTTTAGGGATATATCTTAGATCTTAATCTCTCTCTCTCTTTTTTTTTAGCATTTTAGATCAAATAGGGCTACTAGATAAATCAACCAAATAGTAGCTAAATTACCTTAAATTATATTAAAAAAATAATTCTGCTTTCCTAGCTGGACACTTGAACTTAGGCTGGGGGTGGGAGTGGGAGTGGGTAAATACTGATGTTATCTAATGCAAAGAATTGTAATTACAATAGAGGGTTACCATTTAAGTAAATATAAAATGATTGCCTCTCCTGGAACTCACTCATTTAATTGGGCCACCTCCCACCTCAAGCTAGCTGCCCCCTGCCCCCCCCCCACACACACCAAGAATAATATACTGTAAACACTTTAGCAATCAATAGTAATAAACTCATTCCTTAGTGGCATCAGTTTCAGTTCTGCTGATAGACTATTATATCTTAATTTTCTTGGACACAAAATCTAACATGATTAGACACGCTTTTGAGATTTTTTTTAAACTATGACTAGGGTTGCATTTCTGACAAACATGAATAGTATCCACTAAAATTGTGAAATAAGCAACCTCCTCAGTAGAGTTTTATGCTATCAATGTCATTTACTGTTGGTAGAACATACATGCTCCAGCCTATATCACTTAACACACATTCTACCAATTTGAGTCCCAGTAAAACAAAGATTCCTCCAGGGCTGCTACTATAATAAATACTGCTTGAAAGTAGCAATTACTTTTTCTTTTCTTTTTCCTTTCCATTGGCTTATAGAACCATAAATCTTATCATTAAGACAAACCAGGTTTTAGAACCTAACTAATATTGGAATTTCTTTAATACAAATGTCATGGGAGTTTTACATATGAGTAAAAAGTGTTGAAAAACAATTAACCTGGCATTCAAGGGCATTATAAAATTAAAAATCTGACTCTGCATTTTTTGTCCATTTGTTACCAGTTGCTCTTGAATTCTGTATGCTGCGTAAAACTGCTGTTTGACCCAAGGTTCTTCATTATTGTAAGAAATACAACACCAAGGCCTTACCTTTCTGGGCTCTAATATCCACAACTAAAACCCTGGAGTTTTACAGAAATAGATGTAGCTATTGATTCCTCACCAGAAAGATGGTAGGGAATTCACGACTTCCTGACCATTTTTAATTAGCATAAAATGAGTCTTTGAGGATTAAGATACTGGTACCTTCAATGATTAAAGGAAAAGTATTTTGCTTAAACTAGAAATAAAATTCAGAAGCTCTCATAAAATAATTTTTTTCTAAAAGAAAAATACTCCTCTGTGTCCTAAGTTAAAGAACAAAAACCAGAATACTTCTTCACCTCCTATAGAGTTGTACTACATTATCTAGTATTTTCTCTGTACATTTAAGCTATGTCCACAATGGGTTCCATGGCTTAGAACATTGTGATGTTTATAAAGCTTCTGGGAAGTTGTGGAGATATTTGCTCTTTCTCTCAGCACTATTTGGCACTGATAAAAATATACCCTCGTAAACATTTCAATCTTAGCAAAAGGTAGAGGCTGTTCCCCAAATATATGGCAAGCCCTACAAGAAGAAAAATCTTGGTGGTCACTTTTTATAGATCCATAAAGTGTTAGAGAAGGAAGATAATTTGACTGTATTACTCAAACCTTTCTTTTTAGAGATAGTAAGGATTGGGGCAAATCTTTAGTAAGTCCATATCCTATAATAACAAAATTCTGTCTTCTATTAGCTACTCCGTATTTATTTTGAGAGCAGCCTCACACGTTACATATTTAAACATTTCACTCAATTCATACATACAAGGACATGTTTCCATTTTATCTTCTTCTTTGATGTTGTCACTGATACTACCACCCTAGGTTAGAATTTTGTCATTTCCCACTATGACACTATTGCAGTAAAAGCATATGGTCATTGCCCCTAATGATTTTCTCTTCATTGACTTAGTTGGTTAGAGTACCATGCTATTTAAGTGAAGGATTCAATCTCCAAGTGATACTTATCTTCTTTCTATTTCTTGCCATATACTGTATTCCTTATTCTGGCCAGCTGTCTCACAAATGCCAGCTGTTACTCTCAAAGGACAACATACAAACTTGTGCAGATGAATCAATTCTAATTTATCATCACTATGGGAAAAATAAGTTTATAATGAGTTGGCCTGTATTACCACTGAAATAGCTCTTTTTATCATATGTGAAAGATAGAGGGCACAAGAATTGAACATGTAGTTTCCTTGGTATAAATAACTCTTGGATGAACTAATTCCTGATTCTGCAGCAAAACACATGAAAACCAAATAACTATAGAATCCCAGGCTCTAGAAATTAAAGATCATCTACCAGGGTGGGGAACCTGCAGCCTAGAGGCCACCTGTGGCCTTCTGAATCCTTAGGTGTGACCTTATGACTGAGTCCATGTTTTACAGAACAAATCTTTTTATTAAGGGAATTTGTTATGTAAAGTTTAGATTCAGTCAAAGGACCCCACTTGAGAACCTAGAGGACCACATGTGGTCTTAAGGAAACAGGTTACTTACCCCTGATTTAGTCTGACACCCTCATTTTAAAGGTGAGAAAAATGAATCCCAAAGGAGAGAAATGATTTTCCCTAAGTCATACCAATAGTAATTAGCTGTACCAGGAGAGTAATAAAAATCCTCTAATATTTTTTCCATGAGAGCTGTCTTTCATAACTAATGTTTATATGATATTTTAGGGAAAATTTGATTCTTCCCATGTGGTGACAGATAAATCAATTAATTGATAGAACATATATTAAGTACTTATCACGTGTCTGGCACTATGCTAAGAAAAGGGATATTAATAGAAGCAAACAAAATAATACCTACCCTTATATTCTTTTAGGGGAAGACAATGCATAAAGGGGAAACCGTGTGTGTCTTCATCCTTTGTTGCCAAAGAAGACCATGCCTTCAGAGAAATGATGACATAACTTGCACTTGACTTTGTTTTGAGTGAAGGAGGGCTGTGCAAGGTCACAGCCTCACTTCTCCTCCAGAGCCATCTGAATCCAGTGACCAGATATTCATCAGGATGACTGGAGATGACCCAGGATGAGGTAATTGGGGTTAAGTGACTTGCCCAATGTCACACAGCTAGTAAGTGTCAAGTGTCTGTGGTGAGATTTGAACTCAGGTCCTCCTGACTCTTGCACTGGTGCTCTATCCACTGCACCATGTAGCTGTCCAAAGGGGAAACTAGAAGCTGGGGGAGGGAGGAAGAATACTCAGGTGACAGACAAGACAGTGACTAGGAGATGAAGTATGAGTGGTGAGTCAAACTTGGAGGAGTCTCATAAAATGGCAATCTAGATAAGGGTCTAGAAGTGGTGGGGAACCGGTGTTCTCCAGGTCACATGTGTCCCTCTAGATCCTCAGGGATAGCCCTCTGACTAAATCCAAACTTTGAAGAACAAATCCCCTTAATAAAAGGATTTCTTGCGTAAAATTTGGACTCAGTCAAAAGGTCTCATCCAAGGACCTAGAAGAGCACATGTGGCCTCTAGGCTGCAGGTTCCCCACCCTTAGTCAAAAAGATCAGGGTCTGAGAGTGGAGCTTTCCAAACAGGAAAGACTGCTAGTGAGGAATAAGCTGAAGATCAGTAAGGATAAAATGATTTGTCCAAGGTTTTTAAATTAACTAGCAGCAAATCATTCTGTTGTTCTTGTTTTGTTTGGGGGTTTTTTGGCTACTAATTCTTTGCTTTATTTCTGACATCACAAGTCTTAATTTTATTATCTTTCTTCTTAAAGATGATATATGAGGAAATGATCTAATATAAACGCCTAGTCAAGATAACTACAAAAAGCCCAAAATGTCTACAAGTCAATCTACCAAGGAACACCCAAGACACGCATAGATCTACCTACACGATCCTCTTAAATAAATTTAAAAATGCCTTCGTCTTCAATGCTCTTGGCTGGGCTACCCCAAGGTAATAAAAAAATGACAATATTATTCAATGCTAAATAATACTATAATGTACAAATTTAGTATTTTAACAATGAAACTAACAATGGAATGCTTAGGAAGACGAGAAAATAACAACAAAATCTATTTGGAAGAACTAATGATTTTGATTATCCTGGGAAATAATGGAGAAAAAAGGAAAAGAAGTAGACTTGCCCTTTCCTCAAAACTATTATATGTTGGTGAAAAAAAATTGCAAAATACTGTAGACCAAGAGATTAGGATAGATAAGAATGTATCTTAAATAATTAATTTAATAATTAATAATTAATTAATTGTCCGATAAGGCTAAGAATATATAGCATTTGGAGAACTCCTTTTTTGACAAGAAATGATGAAAAGAAGCCAACTAAAAAGAGGTTTGACATAAAGAGGGAAGGGTAAGGAATGGAAGGGAAAGAAATAAACATTTATACATATCCACCACATGCCAGGCACTGCATTAGCTATTTTTATTATCTTATTTGATTGTCATAATAATCCTTCAAGTTAGACTTCGTTATTACCTCTATTTTACAGTTAATGAAATTGAGTTAGAGAAACAGGACAAGTTACTTGCCCATGGTCACACAGCTAATCAGTGCCTGAGGCTTTTTAATGCAGGCTTTCGTGACTTCTTGCCAGTGCTCTAATGACTCTATCACCTATCAGAAATTAGAACTTTACATTATGTATCAAATAAGGTTAAAATAGATAGGTAACCTGAATATCAATGATTATATAATTATAAAAAATAAAAGTGAACTAGATCAGTTATCTTTCATAGCTATAGTTAGGGGAAAAGTTCTAAAACAAACAAGAGAGAGTAAATCACAAATGATAAATTATCTTTGATTACATGGAATTATACAGTTTCTACATGGTCAAAATCAAAGCAAATAGAGTAAGAAGGGAAAGAGTTGATTTAGCCATCTAATGTCTCTGATAAGTGTTTGATATCTAAGATACAGAGGAACTAACACACATGTATAAGACCTAGAGCTATTCCCCAATGGACATGAGGTCAAACTATATAAGCAAATAATTTTCAAATAAAAAAGCAAACTATTAAGAACTGTACAAAATCATATACTAAATCATCAATAACAGGATAAATTCAAAGTGAAAATATTCTGTTTCACCCTATACCTAGAAAATTGACAAAAGTGACAACAGGTGGGAATTGTCAACGTTAGAACAGTTCTGGAAATGGAGTAACACAAATACACCATTGGCATAGCTGTGAACTGTTCCAACCATCTTAGTTATGCAATCCGGAATTACTTTTAACAAAGCGCTAAATGTTCATTATTTGATTTAGGTTCCATCCCTAGGTGTGTACCCCAAGGAAATCAATGAGAGAAGGGAATGTGCAATTTTTTTGCACAAACTATTTTTTGTAGTAGCAAGTAACTGGAGATAAAATGCTAATGATTAAGGAATGGCTGAAAAAGAGTTGTAGATGAATATAAATTTAATGGACAATCAGATAAAATATGAAGAATTCAGGAAGGAATACAAAGACATATGGATAGATGCAAAATAAACCAGGCTAGTTAATTAATACATACAATGATTAAAATAATGCAAATGAAAAGAACACTGATAGAACAATCATAATTGAATGCTGGGATTATTAGTGACCAAGTTTGACCCAAGAGAAGAAACGAGATAATGTACCTCATTCTCTTCTTTAGAGAGAGGGGAACTATAATTAAGGAAGGGAAAAGGCATACATACATTGTAGCATTCTATTACACCAATGTGCCACAATTCATGCAACTTTTTCCCATTACTTTGTACATTGGATTTAAATACAAATAATTGCAAATTTAATTTTAAAATACAGACAGTAAATATTTACATGATATAATGATTATGAAATCTAAATCATTAACATGATAAAGACCTAAATTTAATATTTACTAGTAATTTTTTTTAACTCATGCCTGTTTCCCCTAAACTTAGTGGGACATATATTTTCCAGTAGTGAAAGTTACAGGGAAGTTGAACTCATTATCTTAAAACTACAGGTAGGAAGAGTGTGACCACAGAGATCCAGGAGAACCAAACAAGTCAAAACATTCACTCTGGGTTCAAAGAGGTTGCCAAATTATATTTCTGGACTAAAATGTTAAACAAATGATGCTGGATACAAGCTGGCCATGGACTGGAGCTTAGAACTGTATTTATTGTAATAGGATTGGAGCAGAGTCCAGAATTTCTGTGGGATTTGACATTTTTATGCCAAAAGTTTGGAATGGCCATTCTATTCTCATTACAATACCAGCATCCTTAATCTAATTTCATGAATTAAACAAATAAAAATAAATATCCTGGTGAAATAAGTGTTTATAAATAAACCACATATCTCACTGTCTGTGAAAACATCAAAAAATTGCATTCAATTCTTCATATCACCTAACTTGCCACTAAGCAATTTTATGATATTAAGAATAACAATTATCCTCCGCATTATGCTTAATATCTACCAATAAGGCTATGACTCTTAATCTCCTTTAAGCCTCTTTCCATTAAAAGCTACGAATTAAACATATATATTCAAACAAATTAAATGCTGCTAACAACTCCCCTAATTTGTAAACACTTGCATAAACATGAGTTTTAGCAAATGCTGAATTAATCTGAAGTGCCAACTTTAAAAGTAATGAACAATAAGCATATCATCACTTTAAAATGCTCTCCTAGTCAAATAGTTTGGTAGAAGCTTATGCATAACTCCCCTTAAAATCTAACCAAGATTGGGAGAACTCAATTAGATCACCAGTGATTAAAGATAACTTAGGGTTGTCCAGAGTTGCTTAGTTTTCAGCATAAATTGTTTTCTAAAGGAGATGGCCTCAAAGGCTTTAAACCAAAAATTTACTTTTAAGGAAATTAGAATGAGATTCATATTTAAGTGGATTTATTGGAGGAAGTAAACTGTAAATATTATCCAATTATTTTAATGAACTCTTTTGTAGCCACTATGAATTTGATACATTGATATACCTGTGGTTTCTCTCTGTGTAGTAATACGAAATACAAGACTGTTAATTTTAGATCCCTAAGTGACAGATTACCTTCTGAGGACCCGAGGAGGGATTTCAGTTTTCACGTCAGTCTACAACGGGGCTCTGTTACTCAGCAACAATTATGTTTTTTCCTCCTCCGAAAATTAATTTTTTTTTTCTGGCAAATGTACTCTGGACATTATAAGCCCTTTCAGATGGTGACAAGTACTTCAGTTTTAAAAATAAATTTTCTGTCCTCCCTCATTGTACTCATAGGGACTCAATAAATACATCAAATTAAATTTCTTGTAAATTAATAGTTACATGCATATTTATATGTGTGGACTCGGAGTTAAAATCTATTTTTTGGGTATTTTTGTGCTATATCTACTGACTTAAGAAAGCAAACATATGAAATATACAAGATAAACACAATTCCTTCACCTAGGTTAAAATGGAAGTTTCCTGAGGAAAGGAACTATTTCCAAGGACTCCCAGAACCCAGCTCTATGTTCTTAGGAGAACGTAATTGAATTGAACTAGCCAGTAGTATCATAGTTTCAGAAATTTTGAGATTGGAAATGGAGATCGGCAGCATCTCATTTAATACCTTTCTTTTATAGACGAGGAGACTGAGATACCAGAAAGGGAAATAACTGAGTAGACTAGAGCTAATTACTGGCAGAGACATGAGTATAATTTAGGTCTCCAGATTCCAGCACTAACATTCTTCCCCTACTATCGAAAAGCCTATATTCCCTTAGAAAGCAACTATTTTTTGTTCATTTCCCCAGAATTATGTTGAACTATTTATAGCCATCCTTTTGGGGCAACCCTCCACCACCCCATACTGTTACCTATTGGTGATCTGGCCTTGACCATATCTTTCTCAGCTTGTTGATGAGAATGTTATATGGGATGGAATAAAAAACCTCACTGAAATCCAGGTAGATTACATCTATTGCTTCTCCCCTTATCTACATGGCCTGTCACTCTATCATGGAAGGAAATTAAATTGGTCTGGCATGATTTGCTCTTCACAAAACCTTGTTGTTAGCTACTCAGTACTTCGTGCCCTTCTGGGTGATTGCAATATGATTGTTTGATAATTTGTTCTAGTACCTTCCTTAGTGTTAAAGCTAAGCTGGTCAGTCTGTAATTACTAAGGTGTTCCTTTTCCTTTAAAAAAAATGGAAAAAAAGAAGAGGTTTAAATTTGTGCCCACTTATGCAGTGCCTTCCTCTGTAGATTCTAAAATCTTAAAAGAAGTAGGCAGCAACTACGGAAACATGAACTCTTCTCTAAGCATGTACTATGTATGTTGTTACACTGATGATTTAAATACAGGCCTGACCAGGGCTTTGATGTGAGTTCAGGTTTTTCCCCTCTTTAGTTTTGTCTACATGGGGCACTCATACCAATATTCTGAAAATGATTTAAACCCTTTCTTTAAAAAAAGATATAAACACAGCAGTGCAAGCCTCTGACTTTTCTTTTTTCTTTTTTTTTTAATAAAAATTTATTTATTTAACTTTTTACATTCATTTTCACAAAATTTTGGGTTCCAAATTTTCTCCCCATTTATCCCCTCCCCCCACCCCAATACACCGAGCAATCTAATTTTCCCTGTCACCAATCTGCCATCTCTTCTATCATCCCTCCCTTCTTTTGTCCCCATCTTCTCTTTTGTCCTGTAGGGCCAGATAACTTTCTATTCCACATTAACTGTATGTCTTATTTCCTAGTAGCAACAGCAATACTAAAACAGTTGTTCCTAAAACTTTGAGTTCCAAATTCTCCCCATCCCTCCCTCCCCACCCATTCCCTTTGGGAAGGCAGGCAACTCAATATAGGCCATATCTGTGTAGTTCTGCAAATGACTCTCATAATAGTCGTGTTGTGTAAGACTAACTGTATTACCCTCCATCCTATCCCGCCCCTCATTGTTTCTATTCTGTCTTTTGATCCTGTCCCTCCCTGAGTGTTAACTTCAAATTGCTCCCTCCTCCCATTGACCTCCCTTCCATCATCCCCCCCCCTTGCTTATCTCCTTCTCCCCCACTTTCCTCTATTGTAAGATAGGTTTTTCATACCAAAATGAGTGTGCATTTTATTCCTTCCTTTAGTCAAATGTGATGAGGGTAAACTTCTTGTTTTTTTTCTCAGCTCTTAAAGTCTCCTGCTTAGCTCTTGAATGAGATATAATTTACCCCATTCCATTTCACCCTCTTTCCTCCCCCTATATTTCTCTCTCACCATTTACCTTGATTTCTTTTAAGATATGGTCCCATCCTATTCAATTCACTCTGTGCTCAGTGTCTCTGTATGTGCATGCATGTGTGTATGTGTGTGTGCGTGCACGCATTTACATGTGTGTGTGTATGTGTGTGTGTGGTCCTACCAACTACCCAGATACTGAAACGTTTTAAGAGTTACAAATATTGTCTTTCCATGTAGGAATGTAAACAGTTCGCCTTTGGTAAGTCCCTTATGACTTCTCTTTGCTGTTAACTTTTTCATGCTTCTTCTCATTCTTGTGTTTGAAAGTCAAATTTTCTTTTCAGCTCTGGTCTCTTCATCAAGAATGCTTGAAAGTCCTCTGTTTCAATGAAAGACCATTCTTTGCTCTGAAGTATTATACTCAGTTTTGCTGGGTAGGTGATTCTTGGTTTGAGTCCTAGTTCCTTTGACTTCTGGAATATCCTATTCCACGCCCTTCGATCCCTTAATGTAGAAGCTGCTAGATCTTGAGTTATCCTGATTTTATTTCCACAATACTGGAATTGTTTCTTTCTTGCTGCTTGCAAGATTTTCTCCTTGACCTGGGAGTTCTGGAATTTGGCCACAATGTTCCTAGGAGTTTCTCTTTTTGGATCTCTTTCAGGCAGTGATCGATGGATTCCTTCAATACTTATTTTGCCCTTTGGTTGTAGAATATCAGGGCAGTTTTCCTTGATAATTTCATGGAAGATGATGTCTAGGCTCTTTTTTTGATCATGACTTTCAGGTAGTTCCATAATTCTTAAATTGTCTCTCCTAGATCTATTTTCCAGGTCAGTTGTTTTTTCCCATGAGATATTTCATATTCTCTGCCATTTTATCATTCTTTTGGTTTTGTTTTGTGATTTCTTGGTTTCTCAGAAAGTCATTAGCCTCCATCTGTTCCATTCTAATTTTGAGAGAACTATTCTCTTCAGTGAGCTTTTGAACCTCTTTTTCCATTTGGCTAATTCTGCTTTTGAAAGCATTCTTCTCCTCATTGGCTTTTTGAACCTCTTTTGCCAATTGAGTGAGCCTATTTTTCAAGGTGTTATTTTCTTCAGCATTTTTTGGGGTCTCCTTTACCAAGATATTGACCTGTTTTTCATGCTTTTCTTGCATCTCTCTCATTTCTCTTCCCAGTTTTTCCTCCACCTGTCTAACTTGATTTTCAAAATCCTTTTTGAGCTCTTCCAAGGCCTGAGCCCACCAGACATCCCCCTGGGATGTCTGGGATACAGAGGCCTTGACCTCCATGTCTTTCCCTGATGGTAAGAATTGTTCCTCGTCATCAGAATTGAAAGGCAGGAACATTTGCACCTGCTCAAAGAAGCTCTCTATAGTCTTATTTTTCTTCCCTTTTCTGGGCATTTTTCCAGCCAGTTACTTGACTTCTGAGATTCCTGTCCACCCCTGGCTAGATCCGCCCAGCTAGTGCTTGGGGTTTGAGATTCAAATGAAGCCTCTGACTTTTCACAGTCAGCTATTACTAGTTTACTTTTTCTCATGATCAGTTGAGCTGGCATTTTCCTTGATTATCCTGTTTAGCCTTTTGTAATTTAGAATGAGAGGCAACACACCTAGTGATTGGAGAGCTGTACTTTGACCTTTTGAAAGTCACTCCGTTTCTCTCGGACTCAATTTTCTCAGCTGTATTATGAAAGGATTGGACAAATTAGTCTCTGGGATCCTTTACAGATTTAGACGTGTGATCCTATGAGGGACATCTAAGGCTCTATTTCAGTTTGCATGAGCCTAAGCAATTCACTTAAACTCTCAATGCTCCTTGGCAGGGGTGCCACTCTATTTTGGTGGAGGGAGCTCTCCCTACCAAAGAAATCACAAGGAGGAAGAGGGAGAGGGAGAGAGAAAAAATGTAGGAGAGTGAGAAGGAAGGATGAAATCAAAGAAAACAATTTTTTTTAATTTTTATATTTTTTTTGTCAAATATAAAGGAAAGGCTTCTTCTTCCTAAGCACAGAAACCTGCAGTCCCTTATTCCTTAGTTCCTCTTTCTTTGGGATATTTCTTATGCTTATATCTCAGACGAAGCAGGCTTACAAAATAGGGGAGAACACTTTTAGGTCACTTTTGTGTAGTCTTATCTCACTGTTCTCTTCAAAGATTTCCCATACCCTGGGTGAATGCCTCTTGAGCTCCTCTTGGTCCCTCTGATATCTGTCTTTGACAGGCGAGTGTAGCCAACCTGCAGTATTTCCCACACTTTGAACTGGGTTCCTGGAAGAGGTACTGATGGAGGAGAAGCTGAGGCCATTGATAAGAGGAATGATTTTGAACCCTAAGGGGTCACCTTTTATCTTGCAGTTCTTTAACTTTTGCTTTTCATGATCTTATGAAAGAGGGATATTCAATTGCTCAAACTGCCTGATTAGACCCCATATCCTAACTTTATGGATCTCTTAGTATCTGCTCATTATCAGATTGAACTTAACCTTGATGCCCTGTATTTAAAAAAAAAAACAAACACATAATAAGCACCATCTAGGAGCCTGCATTTTAGACTCAGTAATATCCTATTTACTTCTTCCTCTATTTATATTCTTTCTTTCCTTCAATCCAGCCCAATTCAAAGTACAGGAAGTGCTGTAGATTGGTTACCCTTGCCTGAAGAAGAGGGATACCAGAGGGATAAAGAGGCCAGGAGGCATTACAGCATTTCCTTCCCAACTGTGCCAAGAAACTTGTCTTGTTAGATAACTGTCATCTTTGAGTTCCCTCTCTTCCATTTTTCTCCTTGAAGTGGGATATGGATTTGAGGGAAAGGAGGGAGTAATCCAACATATATAGCAATTTGAATTCTGAGTCAAAGACAAATTTTAGTTCTGATTTTTTAATAATATTTTTTGCATGGATTTCAAGCCCTCTAGGCACCCTAGTGTTTTGTAGCTATTTCCTCATTTTATCTATTCAGTTGAGAATCTCAAAAACCGGGGAGGTTTGGCTGCTATGAGAAGCTCAGTTTATGTGTGTTTATTAATTTTTACATACATGCCTATGGGCCTTTATGCTCTGAGTTCATTTAAACAAATATAAATAATGAATAAATAACCAAGTCACCCCCAAATGTATCTCTCTGATTAATCCCAGGGATAGAGGAAAAGTTTGGTATCCTATGTCTCTGTTGCTTGGGAAGTTACAGAATTCTATTCACTGTCAAGTATATTTGTGACACATAAGTACACATTGTGGGCTTATTTGGAAAAGTATAAGTATGCATTATCACTTAACAATTTCATCTCAATCAACCAGGGTCTAATATTCCCTAAAGAATTTCTGATTGCACTGTTTCTCATAGCATAGAGTCAATAAATAAAATATTACTTAACATTGTTTTCAAACTCTAAGGCTGTGTCTATGAAGAACCCTGAAGTAAAGATTTAAGAAATTATTCAGTTAATGGAATCAATAGAGAGATGCATTCAGTAGCAGTTCTCAAAGGGTGTGCCCCAGCAGATTTTTTCGCTAGGTGTATAGTGAATTGTACAGAATTGACACTTGTGTCACAGGGAGGAGTCTTCTCATGGGGGTTTAGACTTGAAATTGCATGCACATACATGTTTCTTAATCCCCCTGTGATAAAGAATAATGATTTGCCCTTTATAAAAAAAAATTCAAGAACCACAGTATTAGAAAAGGTCTCCATTATAGTAAAGACAAATAGGTTTCATAGAATCCTTCATTTTCAGAGTTGGAAAAGATTTGTGATAAAATCAAATCTAACTAACCATACTAAGACTCACATAGATACACTCTGACCTGTCTAAGGTCAAACAATTAGGAGGTACCTGAGACAAAGCCCATTGTTTCCTTCTCCTCAGCTTCAGCGCTCTTTTTAGTAGGAGTTGCTAACCCATATTTCAATGAAATATCATTGCATGAATTTTCCCCCAAACTTCTTTGTTTTCATTTCACTTAAAAAGTTAAACAGCCTGAAACTCCCACATAAATCATTAACCTGAATGGTGATGAGACAAAGGTTTTGCTTTGGTGGCATCTATGTCCCCTTTTACAGTTTTTGGATTGTAACTATAAAAGCAGCTAGTTTTTAGTCTGTCTTGCATGATGTTAGAATGAGACTTAAAACAAAAATTCAGGAAAAATATATGTTGCTCAGATTAAGATGTATAGCTAGATAGGAAATTTATTGAGTTAATTACCATAATATTGGAAGAGATTTAAGTCAGACAAAGAAATAGATTAAGAATTAAAAAGAGGATCTCACAGTGTATCACCTTTGGAATTCAGTAAATCTTTCAGAGGTGATGATGATGATGATGATAAAATAGCCAGCATTTATATAGCATTTTAAGTTTTCAAAATGCTTTATAAATATTATTTGATTTTATCCTCATAACAACAGAAAGTGCATGCTATTGTTATCATTCTCCACTTTAGAATTGAAGAAACTGAGGCAGACAGAAGTTAAATGACTTGCCCAGTGTCACACAAATGATGTGTCAAAGATCCCCAACAGTTTGTTGATACAAATGCTAGTCTTGTTAAATCATTCATTGTATTATTCATTGTATTCATTGTTAATATTCATTGTATTATGCTAAATCATAGAATATTGCAATGTAAGAAAAAATGAACAGTAGCTCAAAGGACAATAGAAAAAGAATGATAGATGAAAGTAATTTTTAACCTAATACCAAGTATGGTTTTTTGGTACCAAAAGTGATACTGAAAGACCACTGAATGCTTTTGTGAAAGCAGTAGGAGGTGGAACAATGATAGAGAAAAAATGAGGGAACTAATGGAGATCCTAAAATTTCCTTTGTAATCCTTGAAATAGTAAATGATCAAGAGGAAGACATCCATCATAGAGTGTGGATTTTCTGTGGAGAAGCTGTGAAAGGACATGGACAAGAACTAGACAGGATAGAAATTATGTAAACATTACATTATAAATAGTGGAAGATGTTTGCCTCCATCAAAGTTATCAAGACCATATTAGAAACCTGAATCTGAGTCCTAAAGGAGATATATGTGACCAGAGAGTCTAAGATTATAGGAAAATAAGGATCATTCATGAAAAAAAAATAAATCCTGATATACTTATTGTATTTCTCAGAGCAAATGACATATTAGTGCTGACCTGGATAAATGGGGAGAGAACTGGTTAACTTTTTGTGGATGGTTTTGAAGGAGTGAAGAATCCTACACCTCATAATGAGGGGAATGGTGGCCAGGATTATTCCTAGTTGTTGTAGAAGAGAGTCAGGAGACCTTTAAGAAAATGGAGGGAAAGATATAAAAACAGCTCTACTAACACACACAACTAGCTGTATGCTGAAGTTGCCAGTCATTAAAAGGTTACCAGATTGTCTCCTGTTCACTGCTGGGGAGAGATACCGGGTGCATTTTGGCTGTCATGCCAGCCAAATCTAAGTCACACTTGGTAACACATGCTGCTTTTCACTTTGTCCAGTATCCTTCAATCATAATATGTCATCCTGAGAGCAAAATGCTATCAGATAATTGGGAAGAGAGAGAGAGGCACATTCAGAGTTAAATCATTAGCATTTTTGGAAGCCCTTCTTATTAATGTTTAAAGGTTCAAAATATCACAAATAAAAGTATCTTCCAAATTCTATAAAATGCATTCAATATATTGTAAGGAGAAAATAACATAAATACATTTTCATATGCAGGATTTTTTTCTGTTGTTCTCTAATGGGGAACTCCAAGGACATTTTGTCTGAATTTCCAATTTGTCATATGGAAGAATTTGCCAATTTCTGGCAAACACCAAATGCAAATTTATTATATTTTTAAATTGACTTCCTAATAGACCCAGTGACAAAGCATATGATTTAATATACTTCATTATGGAATTGTTTATGTTCTATTAGTGCTTTACTTCATTCCCATCTCCATTTAACCACATTCACTCTCCCAAAGGAGTCTGGTTTCTCCTTAATACTTTAAATAAGTGTGTGTAATCCTGGACTGGTACCCTAGATCACAATGTTTACGTTTAACAATGAATCTCTTTTTTCCCTCCAGCTTCATTCATATAGTTCTTCCTGAGGGGCTGATATTTCTTCATGACTCTGCTGACCAGTAATTGAATTATGCCTCCAAGCATAAGTATGGATTGCCTTTATGATTTTCATCCTAACTAGCCTAAGTGGAAATGCTGTAGTTATTCACTTAAGTGTCTATACAATCATAACACACAGCATTATCCTTCAGTGATGTAAGCCCTCTTGATAAATCTTATTAAACCTCTTTCTCGTTAGTAGCTAAGCCAACATGCAGGTATAAAAAACCTGCAGTCATGAAGATTTATGTTGAACCATTATAAAGACTCCACATAAAATCAGTTCAGATTTCCAAAAGGGATTTAATTCAGGTTTTCAATGTTTTATTTTGGGCAGATTAGATGAAAGAGCAAAGGAAATCTTCCCTTCTTAAATCATTCATTTCTGAGAACTAAACATACAATAATTCTCCTCTAGGAGAAAGCATTCCCCTAGCTCTGTAATTTTTGCATCATTATTTTTTCAGCATAATGCAATAGCATTTGCATTGGCCTAAGAGACAGGTCAGCAGTGCAAGCCTTTGGGAATCCTAATATAAATCACCACAAATTTCTTATTACCATCCCAATTATTTGCACATGAAGACAAAGAGTAACATTCGCTAAATGGGCATGAAGACCACCAAATATCAATTTTATATTCATTCAACAAGTATGTATTGAGAACCTAGGAATTTACATAAAAATTAAAAATGCCATTCCTGACATACCCACTATATTTTGGGCTATTGGCATGCCACTATTGGCATGCCACAAGTCAAGCATCAGGCTAAGGTGATTAAAAAGTGTAAGCTATCATTCCTACCCTCCAGGGGCTTGTAATTAAGTATAAAACACAGGAGATAGAATAAGTGACATAGTGTAGTAGTAGCTCAAGACAGCAGGTGACAGATAATGAGAAGGAGCATAATATAATAGAAAAGATATATTTAGAGAGTCAGAAAGCATGAGTTCAAATCCAAGTCCTGCTACTAATGACTTGCATGGCCTCTCCTCAGTTATTTGTTTATGAAATTATTAGATTTTCTGATCCAATAATGAGTACTAGACATAAGCCATGAGATAGTAACTCCAATTTAATTGGAGTTTGGTTAAAGTTTTATGAGAAATAAATTCAAGATATTGTTTATAGAAATGAGGAAGAAATATTAGGCAGAGAAAGACATTAGGCAGACACTAGAACAGTAAATACCTAATAAACTGTGACTGATTGTTAGACAATAGGGAAGTCTTTAGAACTGGATAAAAAACAAAACCCAAACAATAATCATAATGCCTTAGGTTGATATGTAAATTGGTCTTTGGAGAGTGCCCCCAGGGATCTGTCCATGGTCTGATGGTGCATAACTTGTTTTTTTTTTAATCAATGATTTGGAAAATGGAAGAGATGGCATATTTAATTTATTTGTAGATCAAAAGAACCTGAAAGGGAGAGCTTACATGTTCTATTACAATATCAGGTTGACTATAACATTTCTATAGGCAAGAATGAATGACTGAATCAAATATGCTGGATACTACATACATATTAAGATTAAAGCTTAAATAAATGTAAATAAAAATCAGTCACAAGATACAATATATGAGTGAAATTAGATACCAGTTTCTTAGAAAAATTATGTAGGTCTTTAGTGAACAGTAAATTCACTATAATACAGCAAGAAAAATAAAACAATTTAAAAAGCTAATATCACTCAGAGATGGAATAAGTGAGGCATGTTGTCCAATTGTCAAGAATCAGGAATTTAACAGTTTTACTATACCTTGCTCTGTTCAGGATACAACATGTGTGCATGCACACACACACACACACACACATATGCTCTTCTGGGGATGAAATTTTAAGAAGACTTTTATTAAATGGAGAAAATCTAAAGTAGTTTGACCCAAACATTGAAGGATCTTAAGAAAATATTATGCCAGTATTAGTTGAAGCAGTTGTGGATATGAGAATAGTTATCTTGGTTAAGAGAACACTTATGGGAAAGGTGCAATGATAATTGTCTTCAAATATTTTACTGCTTGCCATGTGCAAGAGGGAATAGGTTTTTTTTCCACTTGACTCTAGAAGAAAAAACTAGAGAAAATAGTTGTAAATTGCAGAAACACAGGCTTGATGTATGGGAAAACTTTAGAACAAACAGTGCTGTCTAGAAGTGGAACACCTAAGGAGAGCTGCTTCTTTCTTTCTAGAAGGCTTCAGACAAAAGCTAGATGATAATGGTGGGTGTACTTTGGAAGGTGACTACCCTCAGTAGAATGCATACTCCTTGAGGAAAGGGATTATTTCATTTAGTTTTTGTTTTTAAAGACCCAATACCCAGGCTATCCTTCATAGCTTTCGTTTCTGTTTCCCACCTTTACTCTAGTACTTCAAGATTCAGCTCAAATGCCACCTACTGCAATGAGCCTTTCCTGGTCACTGCTTCCTCTGGTACATTCCCTCTGGGACTATTTTAAATTTACACTCTGTACATAATTAGTTGCACATTATCTCTCCAATTAGAATATAAGTTCCTGAAAAACAAAGACCATGTGTTTTCCTTTCTTTTTATCTCCAAGACTTAACACAATGCTTGGCACATAGTAAACACTTAATAAATGACTGTTGACTGATTAACAGTAGTTTTCTTACAAAACAAGTCATGAACTGAATTGGATTAAATTCTTGTTCAAATTTTATCAGAGTGCCTCGCACCAAGATTCCTTACAATTCTGAGGTCCTGATTCTGTTTTCTGAGATCTGAAGAATATGTAGAATTTGATGAGGAAAAGAAGAGAATTGACCCAGCAATACCACTTCTAGAGTGTATCCCAAAGAGATCATAAAAAATGGGGAAACGGACCCATATGTACAAAAATATTTATCGTAGCTCTTTTTGTGGTAGCCAAGAATTGGAAATTTAGGGGATTCCCATTAACTGGGGAATGGCTAAACAAGTTGTGGCATATGAATATAATAGAATACTATTTTGCTATAAGAAATGATGAGCAGGCAGACTTTAGAAAAATATGGACTTATATGAACTGATGTTGAGTGAAATGAACTGAAACAAGAGAATACTGTATACAGTAATAGTCACGTTATGCAATGACTAACTTTGATAGACTTAACTCTTCTCAGAAATACAAGAATCTAAGATAACTTCAAAAGGTTCATGATGGAAAACAGCTATCCACATCCAGAGAAAGAACTCTGGAGCCTGAATGCAGATCAAACGTACAACTTGCTTTCTCTCTTTCTTTTTTTGTTGTTTTGTTTTTTTCTTTCTTATGGTTTCTCTTATTCTAATTCTTTATAATGTGAAAACATGTTTGATAAAAATGCATATGTAGAGCTTTTATCAAACTATACACTATCTTGGGGAAGGAAAAGGGGAGGAAGGTAGAGAAAATTTAAAACTCAAAAGTTTAAGGAAGTGAATACTGAAAACTAAAATTAAATTAATTCAGAGGAAAAAAAGAGGAAAGCAACATTTCAGATTAGGAAGTACTGAGATCACAGACTGGAATTAAGCGTGGGAAAAATAGAATAGGTAGGACGATATTATAGCTGAGAGGTAGGCGAAAATTAAGTTAAGAAGAACTTTAAATATCAGGCAAAAAGTGTTAACATTGTCCTGTTGATCACCTTGTGAGCATATCTTATGATGAAATGGATATTTGGGCAAGATTATTCTAACATCAATGTGCAGGGTGTATTGAATAGAGAAGACACTTAAAGAGACATTGATTAGGAAACTTTCAGTAGTCTTGGTATGAAATGATGAGAGCTTAGAATAGATACTAACAATAAGAATAAAAAGGAAGAGGTCAATGAGAAACCCATTTGAATGAAAAAACATCAATAGAACCTGGTAGCTGATTTGCTGTGGGAATCAAGATAAATATAACACCACGGTTTTACCTAATTTCACTACTTTCAACAAATATCACTGTTATTAATTGAATTGGTGACGGGTCAACTTATAGTGTATAGCATTACTCTGATAATGTTGAAAGAAAAAATGGGGCAAGGGGGTTTTCAAGTAACAAATATCAAAGCTCTTACTGGGTTGTCCCATGGGCAAAATTAGAATGCAGATATGATTCATTTTGAGGGCTTTTCACTTTTTGTCCCACCCCTCCAACTAGCAACATTGGGATGCAATTCATTAAGGTAAACTTTCCTGATGATTTTAAACTGGATAGCACTAAGTGGATCTAAATTTATACTTTTACAGTATCAGCCCCTACCAGTAGTCTTTAAATTTCATTGATCCTATACTTGCCAGTAAAATGTTTAGAGTACATATTCCTAATATGTGCATACTTAATTCTAAGTGAAATACACATTACTACTCTACTTATATTCATGCACAATTTTTAAAGATATAGTTTAAAATAATATGATAAAGAAGAAATAACATTTGATTTGAAAGTTGTTAGTAGACTGTTGCTTTGTTGTTCTTTGTTCCTTAAGAGGATCAAAATGGCATCATTATGTTGAATATCTGATTGTGGTTTATCAGACCAATTAAAGCTCGGATGGCTTTACCACAGGTAAGGCACAAATAATTTGTATGCAGCTTAGACTTTTGGAAAATCATTTTGGCAGCTATGTGGAGGATGTATTGGTTTAGGACAGACGAGGTAACTAGACTGATTAGAAGGTCACTACTTTAATGCAGAACAGAGGAGATCCTTCATCAAGTGTGGTAACTAAGAAGAGGGGCTATATCTGAGAGATGTGGAAACAGAACTGATAAGACTTGACAACTGACCGGATATATAGATGTGGGGTGAGTAAATATGGAGTCAAAATTGTGAAAGTAATAGTGAAAATCTGGTTGACTGAAGAATTGTGGTGCCATCAATAGTGCCAGGGATGTTTAGAGAAGAGATAGGTTCAGGGGAAAGATAATATAATAAGATCTGTGACCTAGATCTAGGCTAATCTATGTCTGCTCATCTCACACAGCTAGTTTTATCTGTCTTCAAATTTAAAAAATGGGGTTATAATTCTTATTCCCCAGTCAATACTCTCAAGCATTGAGCTACCATAGTCACAATGCAACTTGGAGAAAAGAGGTTGAGGTTAGAATTGTTCCTATGGCAGCTATTATGAGTAGCAGTATAGACTAGAAACACTCTGGGGATTCATAAGGGGAGCAGTTAGAAACTTGATCAGCAGTGGAAGGGAGCCAGGAAGAAGTTTTAAAGGATAAGTGTAGATGTCTGATACAAACTTCAAGATTACCTACTGCAGAAAGGACTGGAAGAACTTGTATTTCTATCCTGCAAATAGGTGATCTCATCCTCCTAGTGTTCAGGGCCACTTGAAATGAAACTAGCTGATGCATGGACCATATTTTGCTCTTAAGTGTGATTTGCAAAAAAAAATGGTATGAGTGTCTGATACTTGTGCTGTTAATAGACATAGCTTCGAACTCATTAATCTTCCTAGAATCAGTAGTAAACCATCTTCCCTTCTACGCTAAATAGATACTTGAGAAGTCAACGCTAGACTCTTCTGTTGATGACACTGGAAAGTTAAAGATGGAGAAATACACCTCTTGCATTTTTCTCTATTTTAGTGTGAAGGCTGATTCCTGGCTATGGAATCAGAAAGACCTAAGTTAAAATTCTAGAAATTCCTCTTAATACTTGAGTGGTTTGGACAAGTCATTTGAACTCTTCAAGTCTTATTTTCCCCATCTGTTTAAAGAGAAATAAAGCTATTTTGCTGCTTATTTTATAGAGCTTTTATGAATAACATGCTTTTGTAAACTATGATGTTATATTTAGTAAATATTAATTATTATTCTCACTGTTATTATAGCTAAAGTCAGCCTGGAACAAATGGAAATCTTGGGATGCTGAATTTCAGAAGGTGATAAAAGCAATTAAACTTTTTCAATAGCATAGAAGCAACTTACGCAACCACCTAGTTGGCAAGACTAGTTAGCTAAAATGTGAAGATAACAGATGGTGTATGTTTTTTTCTTTCCCTTTTGCTGCTGCTCATGGGGCATTATTCCCTCTCTTGGTAAGTGGACTTATGTCCCCTAGGCCACTGACTTGCAATCTTTCTCTCCCCGTTTCAAATGGAATTTTTCTTAAAATGTTAACTTGTGTGCTTTTCATGTTCATCGACTTGATTATGTTTATAAGGCTTTCCTGACATGAAAAATATCTATTTTTTGTCCTTTTCATTGCTTTATCACTGTCCTGAGGGAAAGAGAGAGGGAAGGGGGAGTACGGAGAGAGAGGGAAAGGAGAGAGGGAAGAGACAGAGAGAGAATAAGAAGAGGAAGAGAAAGAAGAAGAAGAAATATTGTATTAAACACTTTCTCTGTGATAAGCAATAGGAATATAAATACAAGAAAAAGGAAATATAGTTCCTGCCCTTAAGGAGCTTATATATTTTGATGGAGGAAGACAATGCATAAAAGGGAGCTTAAAAGTAAGGAATGTACCCAAGTAAAGTCAAGGTGGATAGGTGAGCTGGAGTTTCCTGAGTTGTTCCGGGCTTGAAAAGATCATGGTGACTGACATGCTTGCTTCCACAAATGGAGACTCAGGAGTGAATTTATTAATCAGAGGAAGAATATAAAGGCATAATTTAATTGTTTTTATTTAGTAATACTATAAAGTCCACAAGTTCTTCTTCCTTTCTGCACATTTCCAGACAACTAGGATTTGCAATTTCCTCCACAATTCAAGTTCTAGTTCTCGCTTTGAGATAGATAAGCCAGTGCCTGTGTCTACCAGCTGAAGAATTGACTCCAGGAACACTCTATGTATATGGAGAGGGAGATAAGTGTGATAGATACAATGGAGTAGAGGTACATATTTGATAGCTTTGCAATGTTGTGAGAGCCTGCTCTAGGATAGCAATGAGAAAAGATAAGAAACTGAAAGCTAAAGGAATCAATTTTTGTTCTGCTTAAGTATGAAAAGCCTGTTGCGATTATGTGGCATGAAGATACTTTTTTCTCCCAATTCCAAATGGGAGAGTGGGAGAAATTCCAATTTGATTTTTTCCTGTAAACAAACATTTATCTTCTTTCCTTATAGTCTTCTCCCCTCAATAGAACAGAGCACAAAAATAAGACATTTATATATCTATATCTATATATGTATATACATATGTACGTGTGTGTATGAGTGTGCATGTGTGTGTTATATATGTGACACATGAGAGAGAGAGAGACAGAGAGACAGAGAAAAGCAGAGAGAGAGAGAGACCAAGATAAAGAGAGACAGAGAGATAGAGAGATGGGGGGAGGGCAAAGAAAGCAAATGCCTGCATTAACCATATGAAAGAAGCTCTATTCTACATAGAGTACAAAATTTGGGGCAGGAGGAACATAGCATATTTTCTTTTTAATCTTCTAGAATCATGATTATTTCAGAATAATTTTTCTTTATGTTATTACAATATAAATTGCTTTATTGATCCTCTTCGCTTTACTCTGCATCAATTCAGAGAGGTCTTCTCAGTTTTCTCTGAAATTGTCCATGTTGTCATTTCTTAGGATGTAGTAATATTTCATTGTATTCATATCTTTTTACTCATTCAGTGAGGAGCTTTTGACCAGCTGCAGTGTGAGAGAAAATATACTTATCTCAAAGTCCCACAAAGTCTCAAACCCATCTTGAGCATGGAATGTACAGAGGAGGAATAGTGAGATGCTTTAAGCAAAGTAGAGGAAACAGAAAAAAGGAAAGCAAAACACTTTTTACTACTCTTATGGACATTTAGATGATGAGTGGAAAGATCATCAGGCCTAGAGTCAGAAAAAATGTAAGTTCAAATCTTGCCTCAGGTACTTACTAAGTGTGGGACTCTGGGAAAATCACTTAACATTGCTTGCTTCAGTTTTCTCATTTATAAATTTTACTACAGAAGAAAATGACAACGCATTCTAGTATCTTTGCAAAAAAAACCAAACAAACCCCAAAACAGACACACCTAAATTGGGTCATGGAGAGTTAGACATGACTGAAGTGACTGAATTGTAGCAGCAAAAACCACAACCATGAAAACTATTATTGACGCATCTGTAAAACCTGTGATAAAGAAGTCAGACAATAATGGAAGAGAAGAGTAAGAGGGTGTGTGGTTACTCTTTGACTTTGGAAGGAACTTATGAAGGTTTCAAGGACAGAAGTGTGTGGAGGGGATGGGTGCCCTCTGACATAGGTGTCACAAATTGGAAAATAGACAATAGGAAGGGATAAATTAAAATCATTAAAATGATATGAGGGCTAGAAGACATTACTCTTCTAACATGAATTTTCTGAGCATGTCCAAACTTAATTTTTATGCTTAATTTAGAGGAAATAAAGGCACTAAGAGGAAGAGTCAGAAAATACTGATTGAGAGTAATTTATATCGAGGCCCAATCCTTCTAAATGTGAAAGTTTTCAAAAAAGTACTTGGAGAGCTCTTAAAAGTTTTGGAGGTTGAGAACTTTTCCCATTTTTTATGAATTCATTTTATTTTCTATGTTATTTTTTGCTCTTGATTATTGCTTGAGTGTTCTAGCCATTGATACTATCAGCACCCTGGCCAGGGTCAGTGGTGAAGCTGAGAACTGCAATAAGAGTTACCACTATGGTAAATATGAGTGCTGAATTTCTAACACATGAGCTATGGTAGGGTGCACAATAAAATACTTGAGGGTGGTTTGCAGTATTGGATTTAAGGAGGAGGAAGAATGAAATTTACTGCTGGCACTAGTAGGCTGACCTCTAACATAGACTTGGTATAATTCTAATTGTTTTTGAAGACTGACTCAGATCTTAGTGAGCCTTTGGGGCTCATAATTGACTTAGTTGCAGGGAACATTTTCTCATTTGGGCATGTTCTGTGTTTTCTTTTGGGCACTTGGGATTGCATCCAAGAGAGTAGTCTCTGCAATAAATGATTAATTGGACTCCTATCTTATTTCAATCAGTGTTAATTAGCTTGATATGATTCCATAACTGGTAGTGAGCATCAATTCTGTATATTAGGCCCCACAGCTGGGAACTATAGATTGTAAGCACATTTGCTTAATCATAGGAAGTTAACTAGAGGACCTCCACCCTTGTTTTTGCCTTGTTATGGTGACCTAGCCCAGCATGGCAGAGATGACTCAATTATAAGGAAAGTCCATAGCTATATTTGTTGTTCCTCTGTACCCTGTCATTCCTCTTATTGCTCATGAACACTTGACCAACAAGTTGCTTGCTGATCTGTGGCCTGCTTACCAGTCCATTAACACATGTAGGTTTTTTAACATTTGTTTATCAGCACAATTCATGGGTCTGCTTACTGGAATGGTGGGATCCCCTGAAAGGTTAAGCTAAATCTATCAAGGTCTACTCATTTGTCAACCTATAGACTTCTGTATTCTGTGTAGAAAGAGTCAAGGGCAAGGTCTGTCAACCAATGAATTTCGGCCCTGTATCCACCCCAAATGCTCTACAAAAACTCATAATACATACACTTTGCTATATGTAAATCCATATCCATAGTCTTTTTTTCCTCATTCATAGAAATCTAATTTTAGAGAACTTTGGTGAAATATATGGACTGATATAGTAGGTGTATACATAATCATTGGGAACAATGTGATTCTTTCAGCAATGTAGTTTCCCTTCTGAAATCTGAGTAAACTTTTTCATTGATATTAAAGTCTTCGTATACATATCTATAGAAATGTAGCTTTCTAATAGCTATAGAAATATAGCTAATAAATAACTATAGATATATAATTCTCTAATGTATACACACACACATATATATATGTATATATATATATATATATATGTCTATATCCTGGATATCTAGATAGATATAACTAGACATATAGATACATATAGTTATCTGGTACAGAGAGATCTATCTATATCAAAATGTACCTTCGTGACTTCTCAATGTCTACACCACTTCAGTACCCATTTTAAGCCCAGGTGGTGGGACTTGGTCAATATTTAACTCATGTATCTTGCATTTTGAATCTTTTGCAGGGAAATTATGATAAATCAATTTCAGTTAAAGTGTTACTAGCTGATAATCCGCCCTTTCCTGTGAAATATTTTCTTTTTAACTTGAGTTTTTCAATAACATAATTAATAGTCGAACTTTAGGCACTATTCTCTTAGTAGAGGTAGCAAAATGAAGGAGATTCTTCTGGATTCTTCAAATTATACACCTCAGGCAGCCAATTACTTGACTTCCCCTCCCCTCAATTAGGAGTAAAATAGTGCTTCCTTTAAAATACAACTTGGGTTCAATATTTTGGTTAATACACAATTTAATAAAAAAAAACCCAACTTATTGGATATAGATTATGTAGTATCAGATCTGGGATAGCCTTGAAGAGCCACCTTGAATTTTATATGATCAAAGGAGAAAATGGAGATTGATGACTCTTCCTCAGATGCAATTGATATAATCACTGTGTTTGTTTCTTGTTCAACTCAAACTTGAAGTATCCCACACTGAGCACTCGTTGAAAAATAGCCTTTTCATTTTGCTCTGGATTTTATCCTGATCTTTAATGCTTTCAATAATTAAGGAATAACTATCAAGGCGTGGGGCATTTCCAGGGGATTAATGGCCAGCTGGGAGAGTTGATGGCCTGGAGCAGAGTGGGGACTCATTAACCTCAGCTGGTCATTAATTCCTTAGGAGCCACCTAGGGTGGGGGATGTTCTTGCCATTGCAACTCATTTTGATTTTAAATCAGGAAAAAAAAGTTAACTTTTAAATATCATTGCAGCTGCAGATCCCTTCTCATTTGGTGATAGCTTGCTCTGGTTGCTTGGGGATTTGGGGGTAATTAACACTCTGCTAGAGAGACCTGTCACCTTCTTTCATTACTAAGGCAGCATTCCATCATGCTTCTAATCTCTAGGAGTTCTTTTTCACCATCCACTGCCAGTGTTGAAAAGAACAGTGATAAATGAGACTGACTTAAGTGGAGACTAGACAAGAAAGACCTGAAACAATGTTAAATGGTTATGTTAAAAGGGTCATAATTAAGACTGACCGGATCTCAACCTTCTTGATTCCAGCCTTTACATAGGAAATTAAGCAAATCCTACTTTTTTTACCCTTGCTGTACATTACCATTCCTATTCAGAATTTTAGTTAAGACTCTGGGGAAAGCTTCTACATTTATGCAGGATTTATAGAAAGATGTAGACAAGAATTTCATTGGATGAGAAGTCATGGAATGGTTATATTCTGTGGGCCTGCAGAGTGAGTCTAAACTGATGTGATTCTGAATACACTGGCATATTAAACAAGAAAGAAAGATGGCTATTAGATATAAGGGGGATATGTCTAGAAGTGAAGAGATTTCCTGAGAACGGTGATCTTGTGTATATTATATTAGACTAGAGATTTGAAGAATTGATATGGAAGGTGACTTTAGAGGCAGACACAAAGAGGATATTATTTGAGATAGAAAGGACCAGATCAATTTACATTAGGCCTAGAACTCCCATTTTATTCTATGGGGTCAAGACACCAAAGGTCTATTTAAAATGTACTCTGAGAGGCATCAATGAATGAGTGTCACTCAATACCTTAGCAGGCATTGGCTTATATTATCAGTTGTTTTATTCAACAAACATCTCATAAGCATTTACTTGGTGCTAGGACTGTGCTAGAGTAAAAGGCATTTGTAAAGTATGGACTGGCAACTGTTGCTTGTATGTGGCCCATGCTCTATGCAGACTCATAGCTAGGATACAAAAGTCAAATTCCAAAGGGTGCTTGCCCTCCAAGATATCATATTCTGCTTGGAGTTGGGCTAGGGATGAAACATGTACACAAAAGGAAATACAAATCATATCCAAGTAATACAAAGTAATTTCAAATGGAAGAGTGAGGCTAATAACTAGGGTTTGAGATCAGGAGAGGTCATCATGCAAAATACAGAACCTGAGCTGTGTTTTGAAGGAAGCTAGGGGTTTTAGAAAGGTGATGAGAGGGAATAACTATAATAATGAGAGTCCACGGGTAGCTAGGAAACACTATAAAGTCCCAAGGCCTGGAGTGAAGAGATAGGAAGAAGAAAACAGAATTAGAAAGAATTGAAAGAAAGGTCTAGAGATTTCAGATTTGACACGAGTCGCACCTCCATCACTATTTTACTTAGAAAGATCCCTGCCTAGTGTCCAATCCCCATAATTTTTGCTGAACATATAGCTTTACTTCCTAACGATATAATGTGCATGTGAGATGTCAGAACAATCAGACAATTTAGTCAGGTAGTAACACTTCATATTCTGAAGAGTTTGAAAAAATGAAATTACCTAGTTTGCTCACTAAGAGATGAAGGTGGAAGGGGTAAAAAAATAAAAGAACAAGTATTGATTAAATACCTATACTACCAGGCATTGCACTAACAGTTTTAGAGATATTACTTTCTTGGATTGTCACACTAACTGTAATATATGTCCAGGGATAAAGCAATGTGCCTAGGGTTGCATAGCTAGAAAGTGTCTGAGGTCCACTTTGAACTCAGGTCTTCCTTATCACAAATCTAATGCTCTATCCACTGTACTACCTAGCTGCCTATAGAGAATAAAGGCCCTTGTGTTTTAGAAGGTGTACAGTGTTTTCAAATCTCATGAGTTTAGAGGAGAAGACTCCTCATGAAATGAGAAGCTATTGGTCAACTAGAGTACATTGTAGATTAAATCACTAATTAAAATGTGTGATCTGGATCATATCACTTAATCTTTTTTTCTTTTGTTTGTACTTCAGCTTCTGGGTTCTCTACAGCTATAAATCTATTATTCTTTAATGAAATGGAGATACTTAATGTATTCTATGTCTACATATACCTATAGGATTATTATGATGATAAAGTGAAATCGTAAGTGTGCAAACCTTTTTTTAATTTTTTGTAACAAATATGAGATTTCATTTTTAATAAGAAACTCTACCAAAGATAATTGGCACCTGTCACAATTCAAAATCTTGGTAAGTTTGGGGTACTGGGAGGTGAAATGATTTGCCCAGGATCACATAAAGGAGGAGTTGTAGGTGTTAATATGCAGAACTGAAAGTTGATATTAATGCCAAGGCCAGCTCTCTCTCTCCCTGCTGCACCATATTGTTTCTCTGGAAAGAACGCAAGCAACTTAAAAGCGCCAAACAAATATGGTGGTATCATTGTAATTCCTCTATTACTTCAAGAACCTATGATTTCATCTATATAGGTACTCTCCTTATCAAAGAATATTAAAGCACCTCCTTCTACAAGGTTGGTATTTATGACTTTTCATGACCTACATGATGGCCAACCTTCTGATGACAATGGTAATGTGGATAACATATTTTACATTTTGATTTTGGCCTCATGTGTTAGAGCTAATTTTAGGTAAACATGGCCATTATTATTTATACATTTACACATTTAAACAAGAAAAATTGGTAGAGATTTGGCTTTTTCTAACTACTTTTTGTTATGAGTGACCCTCATGATTTTCAACTGGAGGCTGTCCAGAAAGACCATAGAAGACTAAGAGCTTAGTGGCCCAGGGGAAAAAAAAAAATCCGATTTTTACTTGCCTGCCTAGCAAAGTGATTGCTGCCCAAGGTACTTTTCAACATGACCAATTCCACCTTCATCAGCATGGAATCATATCAACAGCCATTATAATAAAATGTGGCCACACAGTACTGTTGCTCTGTCTCTACTTTCATGTATTATTAAGACAAGTATGCAAGGTAGTGAAATTGACTTTGAAATATTTGCTAAAGTTTCCAGTTGGATACCAGTTCTTATTCTGTATTGAGAACATAAGATCCAAATTTACTGTGTCAGGATGAAGAAATGCATTCACTAAAGTATAGGCTATATACATGGCCAGCCCTGTGCAAGATTGGAAGTAAAGACAGTTGGCATTCAAAGTATCCTGTCATTCAATAATACCACTGACTCTAGAATTAAAGTTTTTAAGTTCAAATCCTGATTCTCATACAAAATATGCTACTTTGGGCAAGTCTGTTAACCGAGTGGCCTCAGTTTCCTTATCTGTAAAATGAGTGGGTTGGACTAGATAGTGTCTGAAGTCCTTTTTAGTTCTTTATATGATCTATAACTCATTCCTTTCTCGAGGCAACCAATAAACTCATTCTACTTAGAGTCTGTTTCCATAGTGCTCTACTCAAAACTTACCTTTTACAGGATCTTTCATATCCTTCAGTTTTATCAAAAAGAATCCTTTCTTTACATGTTTATAATCATCCTAATCTGAAATGCTAGATTGTACTATTGTGTTAATAACACAGTAATGTATTTGATATGTATACTTCTAATATAATTTACATTTTAATAAGACATTCTTAGATAGCCTACTAAAAGTAATCAATGCTAATGTCAAGAATTTTAGGTGACAGAAAAGACTGATAAAAGTTATTTTGATTAGACAAGCCTTTCAGAATCACCTCTCATATCAGAATCCCCCCACAAAGCAGGGATCAATTTCCTGATTCATTTCAGTCAAAAGTCTTTTTAGAGAAATTCATTAAATAAACTCTGATGTCTAAGTGATGTTATATTGATATCAACAAACCTAGAGTAAAGATCAGAGTTAGCATTTGGACCCACACCTTCCAATTCTCAAATGAGCATTATTTTCACTACACTATCCTAGATAATATTACTGATTTACTGGTTATTGATTGTTTTAATTGTTTTTCAGCATTCATATAATATTATTTTTGGCACCATAGTCTCCCTTGCAGTCTAAAGAAGCTTATGAAATCCTTCTCAAAAAAATTTTAAATGTATAAAACACTAACGACTATGAAGAAAATTAATCATTTTGAAATATAATTTATATATATTTTATATTATATATTAACTTGTATTTTTATATATATTTTATATATATTTTAACTTGTATTTATATACATATATGTATATATATAAAAATACAAGTTCATAGACCCATATTGAAATTCTCTGGGATAATTAAAAAGAGGGCTATATTTGGAGTCAGAGGATATGAGTTCAAATTTCAGGTCTGCCAAGGTAGGGTCTGTGTGACCTTGGGCAAATCATTTAAGTTTTCTGTGTCTCTGTTTCCTTAGCTGCAAAATGAGGAGTTCAGATGAAATAATAGCTAAGATTCCCTCCAGCTCTCAATCTGTGATATTTTTAACATTCTGAAACTTACCCTTTTGACAGAGACCATTGATACTTATGTCTTATACTATCATGGATAAGCCAAGTCAAATGTCCTGTGCTACTCTCTTCTACAAGCACATGAGATTAGAAAGTAATGTTCTAGCTTCCTGTGGGGACAATGGGAAGAGGCCATTTGAAGAACAGTTCTCAGGCCATTTAAAACACTCTCTTCAAAGGCAATACTGCAACAATTATCACAGTTCATTTGTCTGCAAATGCTTCTCTGTTGTTAATCAGTCAGTCATTAACCTTACCAATATCACTGTGTTATCATGCATTTCAAATAGGAGTCCTGAAACCACTATTCAGGGTGGAAAACTCTGCTATATTATTACTATTTATTATCATTATTATTATTTTCATCTTCATCATCTTGGTGCTATTCATGATAGTGATGCAATTTCTATGTCTGGACCTCTGCTTTCACCCGCATGGTGTACTTCTGGCATGTAAAGTACCACAGTAGATAACAGAGGACTCACCTTCAAATATGGTCAACCTGGATTCAAATACTGCCTGTTACTACATACTAGCTATATGACCAGGACCAAGTCATTTAACTTCTTAGAACCCTAAGCAGCTTGCTGTTCAATTATTTCAGTTGTGCCTAACACTTTGTGATTCCATTTGGAGTTTTCTCGGCAAAAATACCAAATTGGTTTGCCATTTTCTACTCCAGCTCATTTTAGAAATGAGGAAACTGAGGAAAAGAGAGCTAAGTGATTTTTTCAGGATCACACAACTAGTGAGAGTCTGAGGTCACATTTGAACTTGTGAAGGTGAGTCCTCCTGACTCCAGGTCTAATGTTCTATCCATTGTGCTCCCCAGCTGACCTTTAAATAATCTTTTTTTAAAGTTTCTTTTTTATATCTGCTGCCTGTCCTCTAAGGAATTAACTGAGATGATATTTTTATACAGTTGGAGAACATCATAACCTCAGAAACATAATTATTTCTGCTTCTTCAGCTTTCTTTTGCTAGGATTTTTCCCAGGGCTTTTAATCTGGGATTCTACTTGCAGTTTATTCTGATTGCTGAGAAAATCATCATATGAGCTAACTGGATGGATCAGGAAAAATTGGCAGATTAGGACAAATATGTGAGTAGATCTATGCTCTACAGCCAAAAAATTTCTATTCCTCTTGCCACCCTCACTAATAGGAAATCAGAACTTTATAAAATATCTGGCAAAGTACATACAAAGGGTGTCATCCATAAATTGTTTTTCAAGAGGGACTCTTGAAACTGATATGAATGTTGAAATATTGTATCTAAAACAACACTAAGTTAGAAAACAGGCACTAAGTAAAATAATAATAATAAAATAAATTCTAGGAAGATGAAATTTGTCTTTTGGACAGGTAGGCGGTGCAATGGATACAGTGCTCAGGCTGAAGTCAATAGGACTTCAGTTCAAATGTGACCTCAAACACTTAATAGCTGTATAACTCTGGCCAAGTCACTTCACCCTGTCTACCTCAGTTCCTAGTCTTTAAAATGAGCTGAAGAAGGAAATGCCAAGCCACCCTAGTATCATTGCCAAAAAAAACACAAAACAAACAAACAAAAATCCCAAAACCAATGGAATCACTAAGAGTTGGACAAAACTGAACAAAAGTAACTCCTCTTTTTCAATCTTTCTTCCCTTTCAGTACCCAATAGCCTTCAGACTCCACCCCTTAACCAACAGTCCCTTGATATTGTCTCAGGATTTAATTTTACTTCCTTCGCTTCAGTCTCCCAATTATCTGTCCTTTGTCCCACACCCTCAGGACTAGGGTTAAGCTAAGTAACTATCAATCTGAAAGAATGGTTCAATGCAAGTCAGCTTAGTGCAGAGGAAAATGAACTGTCCTGGCTATGTGAAGACAGGAAGCCTAATTCTGGCTCTGATTCTGACTAGTTATGTTATGTTTGTTAAGTCTCTTTCTGTAGGTTTTTGTTTCCTAAGAGACATCACAATATCGACAGCAAAAGGCAGTGTAGCATTGTGGACATAGCAGACTGGGCTTTGAGTCAAGAGTCCCTAGTTCAAATTCTGCTTTAGATACATTCTCTGTGTCAACCTACGTAAATTACACAATTTCTTGCAGCCTCAGTTGCCTCATCTTCAAAATAAGAATAAAAGTAGAACCTCCCTCACAAGATTTCTGTGAGGATCAGGGAAGAGGACGAATGCAAAGAAAACGTGGGACAGTAGAATAATCATTGAATTTAGAATTAGAGGCCCTGCACTCACACCCCAACTCTGCCTTTTATTAAATCATTGAACATTGGCAACTTAATACCTCTGAACCTCAGTATTCTCATCTGCTAGCAAAAAAGCAAAGGATTAAATGAACTCTAATGTCCTTTCCTGCTCTAAAGCTATGATCTCAAGCTATATGAAAGTCAGCTATTTTTGCTCTTGTAAAATGGAGCCACTGGATTTAATGATTTCTAGGATCCTATTTGATCTCAGGAACCTGGAATCTGTCCATGAGTGCCTTGCGGCACTTTCAAATCCTTCATTTTGCTCTTTAGTGTAAGGATAACATGTAGGTGTTTGCAGATAAATTCAAAAGAGACAGTTACCAGAGGTTTCTTTCTTTCTTTTTGTATTGGGGATAAATTGCTTTTATTGTACAATGACAGCTGTTAGACAATATTGTGAAGCCTGCCACATTGTCTTTGGCCTGACTTGTAGCACATTTTTTAAAGAGATTTACTGTTTTTCCAGAATTACTTTGTTAAGTATATTAGTGTACCTTATCTACAGAGGTATTGAAATAAGAGATAACAAGATAATGAAGATATATAGTCTTCTGAAGACTGTGGTAAGTGAACTTTTGATCATTTAAAGACTTAAGTTTTCATCCAGATGCCACTGTTAAAAAGTGAAAACTTTTGGCTGGATCTGAAAGATCTGAATACAGAATATATAGAAAAGCTAACTTTCATTATTCTTCAGGATCAGGCTAGCTGAACAAGACACCTTTTCAGTTATGACAATTTACATATATAAAGCTATCAATTTAGTTAATTAGGATTTAAAAGTGTGATTTAAACAAAGCTGAGATCTTTCTCTGATGAAATTGCACAAATAAGTGATTGCTGTTGTCATAGACTGCTTAGCTGCTACTTTGTGAAAAAAACTTCAAAGTATAACTTTGATGTTAAAAGAGTCTAAGGAAGTCTGTGTATGACAAACGGTTTTGAAAAGAGAATACCTAATATAAAGTTTTTGGAGAAAAAAAGGTGAAAATACATTGGGACAGAACCCTAGCATTTTGTAATAACTTAAAGGGATTCTTAAAATATTCAAGGTACAATATTTCTACTTTGATTGAAGCAGAGTGGTTTAGTGGGTTAGTGGCTTAAAAGCTAAATGTAGTTTAAGGAACATGTGGGTTTGAATCCAATCTCAGGTCCTAACTGTGTCCCTCAGTATGCCACTTGGCTTCCCTGAAGAATCTCATTTTCCTCATTTGTAAAACATAAGACTCTACTGTTCTCTCCTCAGATTTCCTAAAACCTCAGTTTACCTTGTCATTTTACAAAGTCATTAGGGAATGCCATTAGGTTGGGGGCAATTATGTTCCAACAATTACAGTCCACGCTCATCAAACACATAGAATTAAAGAATATAAGACAAATCTTTCAGAATAAAGGCAGCCTTGCTTATAGTGCAGAGCATTGGCCCTGAAGGCTTTCTCCAGTTCAAAGGTGATCCATCAGGCATGAGAATGAAACGTTTTCACTTAAGACTCAATGAGGAGAAAACATCCTCCTTTGATGGATCTCACCAACTGGTTCTTAAAACCCCAACTTCTTGTGAGATAGCAAAGACATGCTACATCGCTTAGTTTCTGGAAGCCCTGGGGGGGAAGGAGAGTAATGGACTTTTCAGGGCCAGCTTTAAGAGATTTCTCAACTCTGTTCCCATGTGTATGAAGTAAGTGTCCGTTCAGAGATCTAATGCTGGTTTTTTGACCCAATACTGCACAACTGATGTGATGATTTTACGCTGCAGCCAGAATTACTGCTTGATGATGAATGAGTTCTTCTCTCTCAGACTTTTTTTTTTTAAACTCGATAATTTAGAGGGGAAAGAGTGAGCATTCAACTGTTGTCCACCTAATTTCATCTTGCAGGGAAGCTGCCCCTAAAAGTGTTCTGTCATAGGAATCTATTTCTTTTATAACTGCATACTTAGTCCTGATGAAGACTTACTATTTGTCATTAAAAGGAAACCTTGGATTCCTGCTGTAAAGCATGTGTCTGATAAACAGCTTCCCCTGGCAACAGGGAAGCAGAGGCAATCTACAAAAAACTCAGCAATATCTTGATGGGGCTAGGGCTTTCTTAAATGAGAAAACCTTTAGCAGGAGCTGAAAATAAGACACCACACAGTTCACATCAAATTAAAATGCTAATGGAGAGGGTGGCAGGCTGATGTGTCTTAGATCAAGTTTTAGTTTTCTTTGGTTTTACTTTCTGTCAGGGTTATTCTATCATAATGTATCAGGAAAAGTCTTGCGCTCACATCAAATCAAATCGTTAATGGAAAGGGTGGCAGTCTAAAGTACTCTTGATCAACTGCTAATTTTGTTTTATTCTTGCTCTTACAGCTATTCTCTAAAATGCATAACTCTGCATTCAAAAGAGGTTTTTGAGGGAGGCTGGGTGCTGAAATAGATTAAGATGAACTGAAGACAGAAAACCATTATGTTCACAGAATAAACAGTTTTAATCATTTAATGTTATATGAAATATACAATTCACCTGTAATGGGCTGCTTTCACCACAAAAAGAGACCATGTAAAATATTTACTTCCCCAGATTTGTCCAGTAATGCTTTCAAAAATAGTTGCTAGGGAAAGTCTCACTTGTCAGTCTGATTTTGTTATTCTAAAGGAGAAGGAGGCAATTGCTATAAACAACATATTTCTGTTTTTTTTTTCCAAAAGGGAAACCATACACACACACACACACACACACACACACACACACACACACACACACACACATGAATTTAGTGTTGCAGAAAAGTGTCAGATTTACAGCTTTTAAGATCAAAGTAATCAATTTATTCCAAGAGCCAGTGTAGTGTGGAAAGAGGCAGTGTCACGCCACTGGCCCTTTTCTTTCACAGTTAGAGCTATGGGTAAAGAGAGTAGTTCAACTTTCATGTAGGCTCAGTCCTTGGGGATCTGTGCAAAGACTGAAGATTTAGAGCCTGTTTCCCTCTTGGAAATGAGTTGCTGCATATCCAGGAGAAATGGGATAGAGGCAATCAATTAATTTCAGGGTGTATCAAAAATGAAAACTTTACTTCTTTGCCTTGAGTAAAGGAAAATAGGATCAACCAAAAATGATTTTTGAAGAGCTGCTCTAAATGAGAATTTTAGTGATGTTTTATCTACACTGGAGATTATCTTTGGTAAATTTTAAAATGTAGGCTTATGGGCATTTCTGTGATCTGGATTCACTAACATCAATGAGTCAAGAAAAATAAGGCAATATAAAAGAAAGATTTCATATTCACAAAAGAAATTAAGAAATCTGTAGGAGAAAATGGTCAAGTGGCCTATAGGTGGCATACTAGATATTTTCTCTGTTTTCTACTAGCTCTCATAAAATGAAACCTACAAAGGAATTCTGCATAAGAGGTAGAACAGTTACAGCTGTGTACAATGGATAAAAAGCAATAAACCCAACAACATAGTCTTGTGAATTTTTATTATTATAAATTAACACTAGAGACCCTAATGCTTAGGGCACTCGTGATGCACCTCTCACTCTACCAGCATCCATGCTCTGACAAGTAGTTTAAAAAAAATGACCGCAGGTTTGTGTCAGGGATCCACTCAGGAATTTTCTTCTTCCTACCTAGACTCTGCTGTTAGAACTCACATCTATCCTCCCACCCCATTCAACAAGTAAAAGACATTAACTCTGTCCAATCCTGTGTGTGCTAGTGGTGGTGGTGTGGGGGTGCGTGCGTGTGTGTGTGTGGGGGGGTTTGTGTGTATTTGTGGAATTATAAGGTGGAGAAGATCAGTTTTATTTCTTCTTGGGGAAGTCCTCATGATGGAATATTTCAAGCTTACAAAGACCATACCCAGAAGCAGATTTAGCTCAAGTAGAGCAACAAAAAATAAGAGTCCGAGATGCAACTGGAGCCGTGGGCCACTGTGTAGCACTGGGTTTGATAAACATGAGGACATATCACTATATTTCTAAGATGTAGCTAAAGCAGTCCTCAGAGGAAAATAAATCCCTAATACACGATAAATGGAAGCAGAGAGAATTAATGAATTGAATGCACATTTTAAAAAGTAGAACTCCAACAAAGAAATAAACCCAGAATAAGTATGATACAGGACATCTCAAAAATTGCTAATTAAAAGGACTATACAAGTGACAAAATTAAAAGTGGTTCAGAAAACCAAAAATGATAAAGTATTAGCCAATCTAGTTGAAAAGAAGAGGGCAGAGAATCAAATTAAGAAAGTAAATAAAATGAACATGAGATATCACAGAAAGCCTGAAGAAAGAACCATTAGTATTAGAAACTACTGAGCACGGTTAAATGTCTTCAAAACTGGGAACACATGAGAAATACAAGATAACTTTCAAAAATATAAAATGTCCAAACTAACAGAACAAACAGATCTTAAATAATATAGTCTCAGAAAAGGAAATAACATAAGTTCTGAAGGAACTACTAAAGGTGTAGTTCTAAAAGAAATTATCATAATGAATTTATAGGAGAATTCTATCAAACTTGAAGAGAATTATCAATACCTCTACTACGAAAATTATTTTCAAAGATTGAGAATTAAAGCACTGTAAAAAATACTTTTAAGAAATAAATATATATAATATCTAAAACAGAGAAATATATAAAAAGGAAAGTGAACCATAGATGCCTACATTTAATGATTATTTATTCAAAATTAAAAATAAAACCTTGACAAAAAGATTAAAAATTATTTTTAAAATCATCACGATGATCAAATTTATGCTAAGACTTCAAAGGTAGCCCAATATTAGAAAATCAGTTAATATAATTAGTTATATTAATTAAAAAAATCATCCCAAATCTCATGGCTATCTCAACAGATATATAAAATGCCTTTGACAAATTACAACACTCATTTCTTCTATTAGCCATACAAAACATAGGCACTTGAATATAGCTTGAGCCCTGGAGTCAGTAGAATCTGAGTTCAAATCTGATTTCATACAGTGACTAGCTATGTGACACTGAGCAAGTCAGTTAAACCTGATTATATATATACATATACATATATATACATATACACATATATATACACATAGACACACATATATACATACATTCTTGTGTATGTATGTATATGTGTGTGTAAAATACACATATGTATATATGCATGTATATATGTATTTATATGTATGTATATACATATGTGTATATATGGGAATAGAGGTATCTTTTTAATATGATAAAAATAGCTATGTCAAGTTTGCATTTTAAGCAGTGAAAAAGCACTAGAAACTTTTTTAGTACATGCAGGAATAAAGCGAGGAACTCCCTTACCTTAAAGTTATTTGATATTTTTGTAGAAGTCCTATCAATAGCAGTAAGAGAAGAAGAAGAAATTAAAGGAATAATCATCATTGGCAATGAAAACACATGACTATCTCTATTAGCAGCTGATGGCAGTTTATTTAGAAAATTCTAGTGAATCAAAATAATCTAAGACAGTTAATAGTTTCAGCCAAGAAGCACAATATAATAAACCCACCAAAATCAGCACCATTTACTTATAATAATAATAAAACCCAGGAGACAACGTAGCAAAATTCCTTTCAAAATACCTATAACATGTGAAATATTTGGGAGTTAATTCACCAGTACTTGTATAGATTAAAAATGTCACTTAAAGAGATTAAAATTACTTATAAAGTAAGAGAAATGCTCTGGAATCATGGTTAGATTGTATTGATATAATAAAAAATGACAATACTACCAAAACTGATTTGTAGATTTAGTACTATAATAATCAATCTACTTGAAATATACTTTATAGAACTGAACAAATTAATAGCAAAATTTATTTGAACCAAATATTTAATATATCAGTGGAAATAATAAAAAAAGAAGAAATAAGCAAGGAATTACAAGCCTAAGTCTTAAATTTTGCTAACAAGCAGCAACCACCAAAACCATTTGGTACTGGATAAAAATAGAAAATTATATTGGAAAGAAACGTATATTAGAAAAGACCAGATTGGGAAGAATCAGAAATAACTCTACAATCCAGTGTTCCCCAAACCTGAAAACATAAATTACTAAAACTCCTTATCTGATGAGAACTATTGGGTGAACTGAAAAGCAACCTGGAAATTTGGTTTACACCACTATATTATACCATATTCTACAGTAAATTCCAAGTGGTTGCCCAGTGGACAACAGGGGAATGATTAAACAAATTGTGTTACATAGATGTAATGGAATATTTCTGTGCCAAAAGGAAAAAGTTGAATATGATGAATACAGATAGGCATGGAAAGGCATAAAATCTGATGTGAATTCCAAACTGAATTTGGAATGATAAAGACAAAGTGTGGCCCCAAAGGAAAATATGAGAAGAAACCTCCCGTTCTTCTTCTGCAAAGGTTGGAGTCCATAGCTGTAAAGCATTGTATACAACAACTGAGTTTTTGAATGCTTTTGTTGATTTTTTTTCTTTTCTCTTTAAAAAAAATATACATTGTTATACATGGTTTTCTTAAGAGGGGATAAAGGTAAAGAAGATACAGGAGAATTGAAGGCCACGTGAAAACAAATGTATGCATTAAAATACTTTCATGTCTATAAGTCTACAGACACTCTACCACATAAGCAGATCATCAAGTTCAGTAGAATCTATTAATCTTAAGTCTGAATCTTATTCTGTTAGTAAATATAGTTATCTCCTTCCTCCATAGGTTAAAAACTGAATCATTTTCAAGGGAAATTGCCCATAGGCTATCTACTGATGAATCTTCCTTGGCTTCTTTCCTGTATTTAATCAATAATCCATCAATAAACATTTGTTAAATACCTACTATGTGTCATTCACTATGCTAGGTCTCAGGATACAAAGAAAAATACCTATTTCCACAGAATTTAATAGGGATCTGATTGTGAAGGATCAGTCCTACTCATAGTTTTTCTTTACTCCCTCTTTAGTGGCCCAGAGGCCAGATTGTTTGCTCCTTTTATTTTTTTAACTCTCTGCTTCCTCTCCCTTAGTTATCTTCCTTAGTCCCCTCCCACTGAAACCATTCTCTCCCTAAGTCCCTAGGTCCTCATGGGTAAATTTACTTTGATCAAAAGGAGGCTCTCAAACACTTCCTGGTTATTTTCAATTCATGCTGACTTATTCCCAAGTGTATCCTTTCCAGATACATCTTCCTACTGCCCGTAAGTTTGTAAGCTCCTTGAGGACAGGGACTATCTTGTTTACCTGTATTTGCTTCTACTGGGGTTGGCCCAATACTGAGCATGTAGTAAGTACTTAATAAATGGTTTATCATCATTGTTACCTACTGCTCCCCTCTTTCTGACTCGAATCCTATTCTTTTGAATGAAGTTTTCTCAAATCACTTCTCCACATAGATATCTTAGTCTACTTAAATTTTTAGAAAGTCACATTACTTCAATTACTCCAGATGCTAAGCAGGACCTGGTAAGCAGCAAATGTAGAAGATTGACAGTTCAGCTGGTCTGGAGTATGGGATTAAAAAGAAGAAAGAAAAGAAGGTAAAACTGCCTGTATTTCCATTATAACTGTTGTCGCTGTTTCCTAAAGTCTTATGCTTATAATAAAATATCACTGAAATAAAAGGCTGATAAATCCTGGATGAAAGCTTTATAAAGATATTCTTTGCAATTTAAATAAGCATATATTACATGTCTAGGCAGCTAAGTGCCCATAGCTGGAGCAGAGGATAGAACTATGTGCTTGTAGTCAGAAAGATTCATCTTCCTAATTTCAAATTTGGCCTCAAACACTTATTAGTTGTGTGACCCTGGGCAAGTCACTTAACCTTGTTTGCCTCAGCTTTATCATCTGTAAAACAAGCTAGAGAAGGAAACAGCAAACCACTCCAGTATCTTTGCCCCTCAGACAAACAACTAAAATTAAACTTCACTTGGAGTCATAAAAAATTGGATATGACTGAAATGACTGAGAACAGTTACATATTACACGTATACAAGAATGATAATATATTATTTTAATAGAAAATTGGACTTAGAATCAGTAATACCTAAATCCAAATCCTGATTGAGATAATTAATAAATGTATCTCTGGGTAAGTAACTTGATCTCTCTATCTAGACTTCTTTATTTGTAAAATTGGGATTAAAAAAAAAACCCCTATCTCAGAGTTGTTATAAGAATAAAATAAAATAATACATGTAGTATTTATTGCAAACCTGAAAGCACCATATAAGTGTTGGTTATTATTTATGGCAAACCTAAAACCAATATATCAGTTTATCAAATGTTGAGAGTCATAGTTTGTGGTGGTTCAATCTCAAGGAAAAAAATGTGGCAAGAATGAAACTTAAACTACTTTCAGGAATTATCTCAGCTCCAAGTCAATATTCAAGTCCATTGCCTCTCAGCCTTCTCTGATTTTTCTCTCTTCCTGCAAAGCGGGCTCCAGGCAGCTTTGTTCTCCAGGATCTCACTACAGCTTTGGGCTCTTTTCCTAATGAAATGCCTGTCAGCTGCTGAAAAGGAGAGACTTGTCCCCCTCACAACATTGATTGATCTTTGCTGTCAATGAGCCTCCAAGGCTAATTTTTTTTTTCCTAAGTAGAAGGAAGTCCATTGTGAAATCAGTTTCCTCCCAAGAGCTACTATGGTTTTGCAACCTTACTTTGAAAGTTTGTGACTGAAATGCTCCAAAACTTCAGTGTCTAAATGCATTCAGTTTTCAACATGCAAGTGGAAAATGCAAATCAACTAAACATTTATGAAGTAATGACTATGTGGTAGGCACCATGCTAGAGTCTGAGGATGAAGAAATACCTAATAACTCCAATCATGAATTGGATCAGGGAGAAATTTCAATGAAGACTTCATATAACCAGTAGCTCTAGATGTGGGCCTTAAAAGAAGAATTCTAAAAACATAGGTAACAATTACAAGAAAGAAAAAAAAATCACATTTATATGTTTCTTTAGGCTTTTCAAAATGATTTACATGTATTATCTCATTTGATCCTTGAAGAAAACCCTGTTATTCAGGTGAGTTATTATTTCCACTTTTACAGAAGAAGAAACTGAGGCCACAAGTGTGATATGGTGGAAAAGAATCCTGCCTTGGGAATGAGAGAACACATTTCCAAATAATACTTCTGGTGCTTACTACCCTTGTGACCCTGGTTCTGTTATATAATCACTGGGGCATTAGCTTCCTCAAATGTAAAATAAGGGGAGGGACAAAGTGAAAGAGATTACCTGGGAGGTGCTTTCCACCCACAGACCTATATTTCTATCCTTTGCCCATGACTCTACAGCAAGTTAGTGTCTGAGGATGGATTAGTAGCTGTGTCTTTCTTACTCCAGTGAAGAGGCCACATGGGACTACATGAAGAAAGTTCTGGTGACAAAAGAGAGCAATAGAAGAAGGTGAGGGTGATGATGTGGTCCTGCTTGTATGTACAGTGCATAAAAGGAGCTATATGAGATTAAGCTGGCAAAGTAGATTAAACTTTGTGGTATACCATGCTAAACTCCAGACTGAAAAATTTATATTTTAGTCTGAAGGCAATGAATGATCACTTAAGATTTTAGAACAGAAGAGTGATGTGGGCAGAGCATTACCTTAGGAAGATTGTTTGGGCAATGGGGTGAAGAATGGATTGGAACAAATAGACTAGTTACAGGGGGTGGGGATCGGTGGCCTTGAGGCCAAATGTGGCCTTTGCAAGTCCTCGAGTGCAGCTCTTTAACTGAATCCAAACTTCATAGAATAGATCCTTTTCGGTTCAGTCAAAAGGCTTCCCTTGAGGACCTAGAAGGCCATATGTGGCCTTCAGGCCTTATTGTCCCTATCCCTGGACTAGAGGAAAGGCAGTTAGGAAAGTATTGCGATAATGAACTAAAATAACACTAAGTCAGATGAATTAAAAGACTTGTTTGAAGGGTGAGAAAAAGAAAAAGAAGCAGCTTTAGAAAGATAGTTTTAAAAAAAAGGAAAGATAAGCCAAGATGAAGGAGTAGAAAAACACACACATATTAGCTCCTAACACACAGCCCATAAAATACCTGTAAAAAAGAACTCCCAACAAATTCTGGAGCAGCAGAAGCCACACATCAATGGAGTGGAGGAGATTTCTGTTCCAGAGAGACCTGAAAAACGACACCAAAGGTCCGTCGTGCACGGGTCCCAGAGCAGAGCCCAGCCCTGCTTTGGCCTCGTGGCACTGAGAGGACCAGATCCGAGCAGGCTTCAGGGACAGAATCTCCAGCACCTGCGAAGGTCCCTCTACCCACAGGTGCAAAAGTCAGTGAGAGGGCATTTTCTGCTTCCTGAGAGGGAAGCAGAGTGTCTCCATAACTCAGGCCCCCTCAGGAGGCAGCAGCAGAGGCAGCAGTGGACAGGAGCTCCCAAAGCATACAGGAGCTCGGATCCATTGTTGAAGAACTCTGCATAAACCTCCTGAGGGAACTGAGCCCTGTGTGGCCACCCTGCCCCCACCCAAGCACCTGAACTTAATCTCACACTGAATAGCAGCCCTGCCCCCCTCTGAAAGCCCTAAGGCTGGGGAGCAGCATTTGAATCTCAGACCTCAAGCACTAGCTGGGCGGATCTGGAGGCGAGGTGGGTGTGGAAAGGAATCTCAGAAGTCAAGTAACTGGCTGGGAAAATGCACAGAAAAGGGAAAAAAAATAAGACCATAGAAGGTTACTTTCTTGGTGAACAGATATTTCCTCCCTTCCTTTTGAATGAGGAAGAACAATGCTTACCATCAGGGAAAGACATAGAAGTCAAGGCTTCTGTATCCCAAACATCTGAAATAAGTATTCAATGGGCTCAGGCCATGGAAGAGCTCAAAAAGGATTTTGAAAATCAAGTTAGACAGGTGGAGGGAAAACTGGGAAGAGAAATGAGAGAGATGCAAGAAGAAAAGGAAAGACAGTTCTTGAAAAAATCTATATTATCCACTCTAAAGCAAGGGATGCTTTAAAATTGTAAGTTTTATATGAGCTCCTAACTATATTTTAGCCTCCCTCTGTCCTGTTCTTCCTGTGATATCTGAACTCCAAACTGAGATTTTTAATATAGAGTAATTATAAGTGAAATTACAAATGAATATTAGACTAGAGTATAGAGTGTATAAGGCATGAAAGTCTCTCTGTTAATTCTAAATTCTCAGCTAAAGATAGCTCATAAACGTTGAACAGACGTAAGAAATCTATATATCCAATTTTAACCTCCTTTCTGGATTAAATTTTCGAGTTGTCGTGTTCACTGGACATTCTACATGGATGGTCTATCAGCATCTCAAACTCAAAAATATCTACAGGACAACTCATTTCATGCATACATATACTATATATGCATATATATACTGTGTATGTATATATATATAATGTGTGCATATATACATATACATACAGACACACATTTATACATTCATATGTATACATATGTGTATATATGTATGCATATATCTCTATATGTATATATACATATATATATATACACACATATGTGTGTGGGGGGGTGTGTATCTTCTAAACATTCCCATTCTTTTTTTTTTTAGAATTAAAAGGATTTTGTTATAAGTATGTCAAAGTAGCAACATGTTGAAGGCCTGATCACTGAAGATCAGCTTGAACTTTCCTTTTTTTTTTAAATTTTATTTTAGACTCAAAGTTAAGAATGCAAACACAAAATAGAGAAAAGGAACAAAAAACATCATAAACTTAAAAACTGGAACTTAGATACAAAGTGAGAAAGAAAAAAAGCATGTCATGTGGATTCAAAATATGTAACAATCAATTTTCATTTCAAGAAAGCCTGTATGATGAATACACCTTATGCTGAGAACTATCTTTTTTTTGCTTACTTTTAAGTTTTCTTCTATTCTCTATTGTGATCTTTTTAATTTTGTTCTTCTCTTACCCCACCCCAGAAGACAATTAAGTGTAGATATGTTTCTCTATAGCTAGAGACATATACATACATATATAGACATATACTTTCCCAAATTCTGCTCCGGATTTTGTTTTTATGTTTATGCATATCTCTTGTTTCCTATCCTTCCTACCTCCTCTACTTTATTTCTACCCACTACCTTGCCCTCCTATTGCTTGCCTACACTGCTCCAAGGATCCCTTCCCTTTCCTCCCATTCCAGTAAAGCTCAATAACTTTTTGCACCTCTTTTTATTTATTTCCTCATCCTTGCCTCTAAAGATCCCTTCTTTGTCCTCTCCTTCCTCCCTATGCCCCTACTGCTTTATTTCTTCTGCATTTAGAAGACTTTTATAGTCTTCTAAATGTATATGTGTTGTTCCCTCTTAAACCCATTCCTGAAGTAGGTTACCAGATCTACCAGCCCTCCTCCCTGATCTAATTCCTCTGTATGGATTCTTCCTCTTGCACTTCATTTATATAGAATAAATACTTTTTTTAGCTGTTCCTTAATGGTTTTACTTTTTAAATTCATATCCTGCTCAGGT